>CM044432.1:52793809-52836352 GCA_024363595.1 Xenopus borealis | reverse complement strand
AGCATCACTATTAACTGATCTATTTTGAATTTTTTTTTTACCCATAACAGTATCCCTTTAAGTGTAGAGTTTGTAAGGAGAAGATGGGAATAGGGGAACCTAGAGGAAATGCCAGTCCCACCCAGCTGAACTTAAGTTTCTGATTGGTTGAGCTGGTTTGCATGATTAATGATTATCTCCACCATCCCAAGGAAACAAAAAGATTAAAGCAGAGCGAATGAATGGAAATGGAAAGGAAGCCTAGATTAAAATATACAAAAGGGCAAAGCTTTAGTTTTCTTTTAATGCACTCTAAACTGAATGCTAAAGGATTTAAGCCTTTTTAACCAATTTTTGTTAAACCCTTCATTTCAGGTTGAGAGAGCTTTACCACCACATCACTTTTTACATGTATGGACATGCAGACAGGATGGTTCTTCTGGCATGTACATATATAATTGAGAAGATCTCCAGGAAGAAATATATATCTCTCACAAAGTCCTATGCTTATCAATCTGATACAACTTACCACTGGTTTAAATGCTATGAGAAATTCACAGGAAATATCCCATAGCATTGCAAGTGAAAAACTAGAAAGCTATAAGGAAATATGCAACTTGGTAATTTTTAAGCAGCTAATGTCATTAGTAAAACAGGAACTCTTTGTAATTCCCTTTTGACTCTTAGGTCTCTAGTGGCACCCAGAGGACAATGTGGGATAATTCACTGTTGGTACATGATAATGCTGATGCAGTAGAGAATTTTAATGACATGTAGTTAGTTCCTTGGAGTACAGCACATGTGAAACTAGGATTAATCATAAGTGTGTCTGGACTAATACCAAGGCTTTTTGCTTTCATCTGCTGCAACATGACAAAAATGGTGAATTCTGCACTTAATATTTTCCAGATTGCAATTTACTGGTCATCTTAAGATCCAAGGTAGTAAGATCCAAGGCAGCTGCAACCATTGTGATTTTCTGTAACTTTTTCTAGCTTCCACAACACTCTCAAAAGAGGCATTTACTAGGGTACCCACAGCACCATTCATAGGACCCTCTAAGCTGTACATTATTTTAGAGAACCATTATATTCAAACACAAAAGAGAAAAAACTAGCACCAAGTTCTTTCATAAGAAAACAACAAAACAATTGGAGTTGGGAAGTATAAAGGTGGCCATACATGGGCAGATAAAAGCTGCCGACAGACTGTGTCGGCAGCTTATCTGCCCGTGTGGGGGGCCCTCCGACGGGCTTTCTTGATCGATATCTGGCTGAAAGTCGGCCAGATGTCGATCGGACAGGATTAAAAATCCCGTCGGATCGCGGCCGCATCTGTTCGTTGATGCGGTCCCGCGATCCAACCGCCTGTTCTGATCCGATCGTTGGGCCCTAGGCCTCAAGGTGGGCATATCGGGGAGAGATCCGCTCGTTTGGCGACATCGTGTATGGCAACTTTTAGCCATACAGCAAAAGTACCTGCTATGTGTAGCTTCTCATTGGGTTTGTTTGTTTGTTGGATCAATATGCTAAATAATATGAAACTGCTAAATTTTGCAAAAATATTTAGCATGTCAATACCATAAAGTATATACAGTAAATACTGCAAAACTGAACTGGGCATAAACATTTGCTCATGGGTCTTTATATTTCACTATAGTCAAGTGTTATTTACCTCCTTTCTTCTCATGTCTTTTCTTTTTATTCAACCATGCTTATTACTTTTTATTCCTTTCTCTTTTGATTTTCTTTCTCCCTCCAAATCTGTATTATTTCATTTATGCGCTCGCCTCTTTCTAACTTTTTTTAACTGTTTTTGCCATTTGGAGTCAAGGTTTTTGGAGAAAATGTTAACTTTGCATTATTTTCTGTTTTTATTCTATAAAATATATGTATGCATTGTATAAGAATGCATGTGCATATAGGCAATCTCCTACTAAGATGAGGAGTGTATTTCAATATTTAAATAATGCCCTTACCTTCTGCTATATACAGCTATAGTTATGACATTATTTCTAGCAAACTATAGCTTTTCCATGCACAAAGTAGTATTGCCTTTTAACACAATGGTAGTAGTATATACAACCCACTCCAGCTAGGGTTGACACCCAGTTTGTATTTTATCAGCATGGCTGGTGCCAGTTAATATGCGGCCAATGCCACCCACAGGTTTTTGCCACCCTAGACCCTAGAACCAGGACTTAGCAGCCTGCCCACAAATTTGGGCCTGTATAAAACACTTGTTCTTCCACATCTTTCACATTCTTCAGAAAACTAATTTATATGTATATCGTTCAATAATCTGTATAGTGAGTAGAGTATTTTTTACACAAACATAAAAATGGATGTCGGCAGATAAAGCATACTTTTCAATTATTATGTTTCCTAGTGGATATTTTCTGAAATTCACTTGACAATGGATACTAAACCTTCAACCATGTTTCTAAAGTTATTGTTTGTTTTTTCTTGTAAAACAGCACGAGACTAGAATCTGTGAAATACATCTCTCCTCAGAATGACTTAATTGTTAGCAACAAATGGTGCTTTGGAAAAAGTTTTCCAACCATAATAGAACTTAACAGAAAATTTTTTTTTTTTGGCAGCAGAGGCCTTTCTTTACTGACAATACAGTAAATGCTAAAACTATTTCCAGCTGTAAAAAATGACTTTCAAATGTGCAAACTGCAAGTAATAATAAAATCATTTGCAATATGTTCCTTACACCAACTGGAAACCGTTTTTTTGTCATTCCTAAAACAACATACAATTGTATTTGTATTGTTAATTCAAAACAAGTGTGAGCTATATTAATAAATTAATTCGCTGGCGGCGAATCGCAGGAATTCGCCGCAAATTCGCACCTGCCGGATAAATTCTCCCATCACTGCTGTTAATCTTTAAACTCACACAAATTGCCCAGCAGGGTTAGACTGACTCCCACTATAGACTATGCTGGTGTATTTCTCAGTATTGTGAGGCCCACCTGCAAACTGAAAATCCAATGGTGTGCTATACACCTCTTTATACCTTGTCAGTCCCAACCTTTGGGGCCTATCCAGGGGCAATCCAGCCCATTTTGCCTCCTGAAGCGACCTTCAATTTGCCCCGCCGCCCCCCTCCCCTCCCCCCCATTCCCCATGGTGCTCACTTTTTCGGCGTCAGACAGGTGTAGGGGCGGTCAACATCGCTAGTGGAGAGCGCGCAATTGCGCGCTATGCATTAGAAGAGACGAACTTCCTAGTTGAAAACTGGAAATTCGGCTCATAGTTACCTGGAGCAGCATTTTTGCCGCCCCTGGTAACCAGGGGGGTGCTGCCACCTGAGGCGAACTTAAAAATTAAGATCTTAAGATTCAAGAAACTTGATTTTTTCCAAAATTGAGTTTTCCAAATTTGAGTTTTATTTTAAAAAGTCTTGAAAATTCAAATGAAAAATGTCAGCAGCTAAAATCTGACAAGCCTCTAAAAGTTAAAGGGGAGGTTATTTTCAACATTCGAGCTATTTTAATTTTAAAATTCTTTTTAAACAAATTTATAAAGAAACAAACGGATTTTTGTTGCAAATGATTTTCTCTTGTGAACTATCTAGTATAGGTTATTCTAAAACAACTGGACTTTCTGAGTAATCATTGAAGACTTTTCACTACTGATCCAATCAGCTTCTTCAGTTCAACTGACTGGAGTGGGAAGTCCTCAGCATATAAACTATTCAATGATCCAATTCAATGATTACTGAGCAAGTCCAGTTGCTTTAGAATTACTTATACTATATATATACCATGACCTGGATGAAGGAAAATCTTAATAGTCATATTGTAATTAAAATGTACTCTTTTTCTCTTTTGTCGCAGTCTAAGGTCCCTATCACACTCATACACAATAGGGTCAAAATTTTTAACAATTAACCCCTGGTATGTTTTTTGGAGTATGGGAGGAATTCAATACCCAAATACCACAGACATGAGGAGAACATGCAAGATCCTTGCAAAGAGTGTCCAAGATGAAAATGAGGACCCTAGTGCTGCAACTTTGAAACCTGTTTTACATGTGCATTAACCTCATGATTTTTTAATGATAATCATGGATAAGCTATTTTTTTCACTTGATACAGACTTGTAGTGAAATTGCATTGTGTCACAGAAGAAGAAAAAGAAAAAGAGCCAATGCCTATGCATTTGGCACAACAAAAAAAGCCCATTGACTCCAATGCAATTGGCGTAAGAAAAAAAGTAACATAAAACACACACTGACTGGTGAAATTTCACCAGCTTCAATCATTACTAATATTTATTTTTTGACACCAAATCTGTCAAGTTAATACAGCAAATAAAGTTTAAAATCTGTGCCAGCTCTTTATTTGCACTAGCTTAAATGCTTATGGATGAAATTTAGAATGACTTTATAATAGAAAGTATTTGTGAATCTATTTCTTTTCTGAAATCAGAGCAACCTTACAAAGAACAACAGAACTGTAATTTTCAAAATGGTACCAATTACTTTCATGATCTTCAACATTTCTAGTGGCTAATGTAACTATGATTTAAGTTACAGCGCTACGAAACAAGTTGGCGCTATAGAAATACATGTTAATAATAATAAAGTTAAACGTGTAACAGATTCCTGAATGCACTAGCAGAACCATAATCAAGTGCTGCATAGAACAAAGGAAATGTAAATGTCTGAACTTCCCATCTACTAAAATGGGTGTCTTTCATGACAGTTATTAGACAGCTCCTGTTGCTAGGGTAATATTTCTTTGTTTTGACATGCTTGGAATGGCTGTGAGTGCTTTTCCAGTTTTTAGTAAAATCATGTCAAGTTCTAACTGGTAGCGATAAAGAGAAGTTGAGAAAGAGGGACTGTATAAGAAACAAAAATAGCGATGCTAGTATGGTATATTATGTGCACAGCTTTTATCTGATTAGATCAACACTTAAACAGATAGTGTGAACACAGAAACAAACGTTATCCTAATTGTAGAGGTTAGCATAGATGGAGTAAGAGTTATTGCAGTATGACTTGTTTTTCACCAATCTCTTCTGGGGAACAATTGCTCTGCAGAGCAGAAAGTTATGTGTATTTGCCATTCTGCTAATGCATGGTGATACCTAGAATGCAAGCTTTTTACAACTTCACACCTTAAATATATAAAGAACAAAGCGGTTTGGCCTGCACCTGCTCAAAATGGTAACTGAAGAGGCTAAATATTTGGGTAAAAGAAAATATTTATTAATTGACTCAATTATGGCTAAGAAAAGGAATGGGAATGGGGGTAAACTACTAATGTACATAATGTCACTTAGTGGAAATGATAAAATCCTTGAACTTTAAGTGGCAGATTTGATAAGGGTCAAAGTGAATATTTGAATAAAATTCAAATGAAAAAAATTAGAATTTTGCAGTAATTTTTGGGCTACTTCGACTATCGAATAGCCCAAAATTCAATTCGAATAGCAAAAATTTGAATATTCGCCAAGTCGAATTTTCAAAGTACTGGTCTTTAAAATCCTTCAACTTCAACACTTCACACCTTAAAGCTGTTGAATTGCCATTTTAGCCTATGGGGGACCTCATAGAACCTGTCCTGAAAATTTTTATAAGTTCCAAGAATTCGATTCGAATGATGCAACGAACGACTCAAACTATTTTTATTCGATCAAAAATGGACCTATTTGATCGAAACAGGTAAATTTTCAATTGAAAAGGCCCTTTAAAAAAACTTCGAATTTCGGAGTTTTTTCACTTCCAAATTTCGGTCCTTAGTAAATCTGCACCTAAATGTTCGCATAATAAATAGAACAGTTCGGTTGCATGCATCAACAGAAAAGTGGGCTTACACTGAGAAATGACATGAAAAATCATTTATACAAGGTACTTGGCTGGTGTTTACAAACATGTAAGATGAAATGATCTGTATATAAAGTGGAAATGAAAGAATGTCCTTCAGAACCCCTCTAGTAACTACATAAAAGGCAAATGACAGTGAGTAAACTCTGTCACCTTTCAGGTCATTGTACAAATGTGGAATGATTTTTGAATGGCCAATATCTAATATAAAAAATATTAATATTAAAAGATGTTATTCTCATTTGTTATGCTTCCATGCAATATTATTGCAATGTAGATATCATTATTATGGTTACTAATTAGTCATTTCTGTATTACCTTAATTTTGTGATTAGTCCTCAAACCTACATCTACTCTTGCAAAAGTCAAATGGGTTAAAGTGGCAGTTTATTGTGCAGAACTGACCAAGGAAATCTTTTTGACAACTAATGATGTTAACAAGCATTTCATGGAGCTTATCTAAAGAAGCACCATTGGGCAGTGAACAAATTCTCTCATATGTAATTTGCAGACATTCCTAATACATTCTTTTATGTTTTACCAAACTTTTGACTTACAGATTTTGTTGAACATTTCACAAATTAGATAATCCTTTCCCTTTTCACAGTGCCCTAACATGCTGAAATACAACAATGACTTCTCTGAATGGGGCTATCATAGAGATCCAACTCCTGTCATGCCTCTGAATATCCCTTTCACTCATTCTCTTTTGCATTTTAAAATTTCTTAGGTAAATAAAGCTTGCAGGATAGGCACATTCACATTCACTCTTTAGGCAACATGCAGCTCCCTGCTCCCACTGTTTTAAGATGTATGGCTTTGTGAAGGCTGAACAGTTTAGTGTCAAAGTACCCGCTGGGAATTTCACACTTCACCAAACTGGCAGATCCTATCTCATAGAACCTTATTTGCATCTGGAAGACCATACAACTGGTGCAATGTTAGACTTCAGTCAAGCATTTAAGCTTCCCAGCTTCACAGCAGTCTTACCTTTTTCATATTAACAACAAAACGACATAATACACATAAGCATTAATTGTTAGTTACCATGTTTAAATGTAAAAAAGAAGAAAATGAAGATCGATAATCATTTATGAACAAAATCAAGATTATATTTAATATTTTCAATAAAGTATTTTTGTTACTACCCTGCAGTAGATTTTTAAGAAAAAGAAGAAACAAATGCCAAGTAAATGGTCAAAGGATCATGCTAAATAAACATTATAATGTATAAGGAGTAAGCTGTGCTTGATTTAAAGTGGAACCCAAATAATAGACCGTGGCTTTCATTTTTATATAAAGATGGTTTTATCTTTATTTTTATGGGGTTTTCTTATTTTCTACAGAAAGGTAAGAAATGGCATAAAAATCTTAAATTTGTATAAATAGGACACACTGGTGTTTTGTTACTATTTTGGACAAGACTAGAGTCCAGAGATAGGTCAGAATAGATAAACCAGTAAATGTTACTTACACCCATATAAAAGTTTGTTGCTTTTAATATAACATATACATTTATATTGTATATACCTTTTGTATATATTTTTTATAATCATATACTGTATAGTATATAGGCAGGTATTTCCTATACAAAAATAGGTTCTATTACCCAGATAGCTTGGGACCTGGGGTTTTCCACACAAGGTATGTTTTTGTAATTTGGATCTCTATACCTTAAGGGGCAGATTTACTATTGGTCGAATTTAAAAATATTCGATTTTGACCTTCGATCAAATTTTTATAACTCGATCAAAATTCACCAAAGACACTTCGGTAGGTTGAAACTGGCGAACTAGGTAAAAATTTAAAGGGGAAGTAATTCGATAGTCGAATAGTCAAATATTAGAATAGATTATTTGAATTATTCGAATAGTTCAATTCGAGCGAATTTACAGAATTCCCTAGTCAAGGTCACCTAATTTGCATATTTGAAATTCGAATTTGAATCTTTTTGTAAATTTTGAATCATTCATGTGAATAGATGTGAATTTAGTAAATCTGCCCCAAGTCTGCTATAAGTCATTTAAAAAAAAAAAATAATCTCAATAGGATAGTTTTGCCACTAATGTGCAATCATGCAATTTTATTAGGATCAAGTACAAGTTACAGTTTTATTAATACAGAGAAAAGGGAAAAAAATTTAAAAAATTTGAATTATATTCTTCAATCTGACTCTATGGGAAATGGCCTTCCCATAATACTGTATGTACCTTTCTGGATAACAGATATCTGGATAAGGTAACCAATTGCTGTATTTAAATACTTGCTTTATTCAGTAAGTTATAGATTAGTATAGTGTGAATTATAACTGCTACCTTGTTTTTAAGTAATGATAAATAATATCTCATTCCTTAAAAAAAACATCAAAATGGCTTCTTTAGAATCAAGCTATTTAGTTTAGTATTTTATCTTTTCAACTTTAAGGACTTTTGGGAGAAATCATATAATTACATGTATTTGTGCTGCTCTAATTCCTGTCATACATAATGCTATTGACATTGCTGGTGCCTTTAATTTCATTTAGGTGTGTGATCTCAGACTACTAAAAGAAAATGGTGAAATGTTACTTCCTAATCCAACCATTTCTATATAAAAACTGATTGTTTTTTTGATAACAGGTTTACAGCAACATCTGGATTCTAGTGGTACAGAAACACTTTCGGCAGCTATAAAGCTTACTACATTATATGGAACCACAAATATATGTACTGAAATAGGAAAGCTGATTTGCTGTTAAAGAAGTAAAAATGATTTACTGGTGAATTTTCCATTTACTGTTCACAAAATGATCACACTATATACATTTTACATAAGGATACTGTCCTAGTGAACATTTTTCCATAGACTTTCATAAACTCACCAGAGCTATTTTTCCTTTGCATATTTTTCTTTTTTATGAAACACCTGATTACACCATTGTAAAGGCTACATGGTAAAAATAATGTAGTTCTCTCAGATACAAGGCATGTGAGGATTGATATTTTCTGTATGAAGGAGACAGCAGACCGAAAAGGAAGGATATGGAACTCTATTTAAGCAGACAATGTTTTTCTTCATGATGTTATATTCCTATCCTAGCCATAACCATGTTAAAATGCTTGAAATAAAGCAAAGATAAAACTATGAAATAGAGTTTCTCAATACTTCCTTCTAGATATTAATAAATTACCTCCATACACTTCTTAATGCTATCCACTGTTTTCCCAGGATATTGACTTGTGAATTGGGTCCCCCGGAATGATATTAGAGAGGGGCACTGCAGGATATTGTTTGGGCTGGCTGGAACGTTCCACTTGATAATGCAATGGATGCTATGGATCAGTCTGGCCTGGAGCCAACTGAGAGGCCAAGCTAGGCAAAAATGCACCAATTTGGGGATCTCAGCAAAGGAATATATCTTCTGTTCCTGGGTTTAAGGTCAAAGCCCAACCAGAAGGATGATGGCACAAAGGGTGCTCCCTGAGGGTTATATATTGCTCAAAAACTAACATTTTTTAGGTGTATTGCCATAAGTAAAACATACTGTATGAATCACATAATCACACTAAATGAAGGCATTCCTAGGGGTGAAATAGTGTCGCATATACAGCATCACTGTAAGTCATGTTTTGCAGAAAGCTTGGCTGTTGCCTTGGTAAAAATGAACAATATACCTGTACCATTAACAATAAACCACTATTGTCCCACCCTCCTGGAGTCTCTGTTACCTGAGTAGTTGGAACATGCTAACATTTGCACATAGAACATGAACCTCTCATCTTCTCCACATACAAAACAAAATGGGCCCTCAAGTTAATACTTTATGACATTATTACAAAAACATAGGTGGAGTAGGTTAGAATGGAGTCCTAATTGGAAGACCCAGTATACTGCCCTGGTAAGTGTATCCCCTTTCAAGCATAAAATATACATAATTTAAAAAACTATATATATATTATAAACCTATTGCATATGTTAAATAAAATACCCAATTTATAATAATTAACACATAAAAAATAATATTTTATGCATGAACAAGTGACAATATAATTTTTCCAATCATTTTTACTGTACCTAAGATTGATTTACAGTTGCTATTCAGCATTCATTCTCCTTTAATCATAACATTTATCCAACAGCAGAAAAGAAACTATAGTTACTTACTGTACATAATTTCAAAGGGGCAGTATACACTATCCCTTGTTCAATGTGAGTGATGCCAATAGGGCTTGTGATGAACATACTTTTTGCCTGTTTTAATAACCTCCTTTATGCAGGGGAATTATTTGCGCACTGGGAATCTAATTATCTACCTATGGCAGGTAGTAAACAGGCCTTCTACCCACTGCTATTGCATTCTGCACAAGGTGCTGCATGATTCTAGGTTATTCTTGAAAGAACACTATGTATTAATATATAGGCACTCAAGGGCCCATGCCTTGGAGAAGGGGATGACCCTTGGGTGACTATAAAATAGGTTTACTTTTTTGTAAGAAAAAATAAAAAATCTCCCCTTGTGGATTTTCACAGCAAAGCTCTGGCAGTGGAGCTGGGGGAGCCATATCATACAAATCGTGGCATTTTGCCAGCTGGGGCGATGTCACAGGTAGACATCACCTAGACTGGACATGTTTTGGTCCATTACCTATGGTGGCACAAATATAACAGCTGTTATTGAATTTCCTGCCTCCCCTGTGCCCAGTGCCCGAAAATGGGGAGCTGCAAAGGTGAGGGAGTGAGGCAAGTGAACAACGGAGCTATGTGAGCAGGGGGCAGGGGAATGTGCGAGCAGAGAGGGTTGATTGATGCAGCCAAGGGCCTGAGCATGGTAGTGCTCTAGCACATGCTCCTGGGTCATGGTAAAATACCCCTACAGTGTTCATACTTTGTAAATCTTAGAATACATGGGGGTTACATGCAGAGATGGGTAGATTAGATGGAAGATCAGATAGAGGACCACATCACAGTACTCACCCCGATGGGGTGATCATCGATCATACAGCCCCATACTGGCAAACTCAAAGTGGGCGTATTCAGGAAAAAAATCCACTTTTTTTGCCAACCTCACCAAACAAGCAGATGTTTTAATGTATGACCAACTTAAATCACAACTGCCAATAGCTGTTAATCATCTTTCAGAATTAGAATAACAAATAGAATAACAAAAGCAAACATCTGATTGTGTTCTTACTGGAACGGCCAAACATCCTTCCAAATCCTTCCTGATGATCTTTGAAAGAACAAACAAATTGCTATTGTTAATATTATTTATTCATTTACCGATCATCTCCAAGGATTACACACAAAGTCAGTGTTTATGATAGTAAAGCTAAATACAGCCTAAAAAATGTCTAATTTATATTTAAAATAATTTAATGGCTGTAATAATGATAATCTTTTTTCCTATGCACAAAAATATGCCACCTTTAAACAGGTTTTATATGATATGGGCAAATAAAGCTTGTAATCTAATAATTATCTGATAAAGATCACATTGCAAACTGCACATTGGACATTTTGGGCCTTATTATAAATGATAAATGTCTGATCAAGCTAGAATCCACAATGTGACCTTATTTGTTAATTAAAAAAAGCATGATTTAATTGCATTGGGGACAAATTTGATTATATCGAGCGAAAATCAGATGAGTTTTTTCCCAAATAGCTCTGTTTTTTTAGCTTTGTCCCAATAATCCTGAAAGGGGTGATTCACCTTCAAGTTAACTTTTAGTATATTGAAGAAGGGCCAATTCTAAGAAACTTTTCAATTGGTCTTCATTATTTATTTTTCATAGTTTTTTAATGATTTGCAATTTTCTTCTGTTTCTTTGAAGCTTTCAAATGGGGGTCACTGACACCATCTAAAAACAAATGCTCTGTAAGGCTACAAATGTATTGTTATTGCCACTTTTTATTGCTTATCTTTCTATTCAGTCCCTCTCCTATTCCTATTCCAGTCTCTTATTCAAATCAATGCAGGGTTGCTAGGGTAATTTGTACCCTAGAAATTAAATTGCTGACACTGCAAACTAGAGAGCTGCTGAATAAAAAGCTAAATATCTATGAAACCACAAACAATAAAAAATTAAAACCAATTACAAATTGTCTCAGACTATCACTCTCTACATTATACTAAAAGTTAACTCAAAGGTGAACAACCCCTTGAATTATTCAGATTCCTTTCCGAAATAGTAAGATTTTTCAGGCTAATTTCAGCGCAGACAACAGAAACTTCCAAATAGGATTGGGACCTCTCCCATTGACTTACGTATATAAAACCTAAGCAGATCTGATGCCGGATTTTCAGATTCTGACTCTTTCTATCCACGGGGTATAATAAATCTCGCAAAAATTCAAATTTTGTTTTCCAGTAAAAATTCTTATTTTATAGTAAAAAAATTATTTGAGTTTTTGGCATTCGGACTTAAATAAATAATTCCCATTTATGTTTATAAATTATATTTTCCCATATCACTGAATGAATCAACCCATTTTCTACATTATGCATATTTTTATAGTTATTTCATATAATAAATGATTGGTACTGTCAGACATGATAATAGGCAAGATTACTGCTTTGGAAGCATGCATAGTACAAACAAATGACTTATTGTATGGTTTTCACTTTTTGAGCTGTCTTAATCATATTTATATAATCATTAAAATTTAGTTATTTTTTCACTTCAATAATGTGTCTGGTGCTTAAAATAATGGCAATTAAAAGACTCTGCACAACTTTATCTGAAATCATACGGAAATGTTCGTGCATCTTTTGTGCATACAGAAGATAGATGAGGTTTATTGCTGGCAATGGAATAATAAAGAAATGCTCGGTATCAGCAAGAAGTGAAGAGCTCTGCAATGATAACACTTTGAACTTTCCAAATAGCCAGGGATTTCAGTAATCCTTAAACATGCAGCCCAGGATCTGGGTATCTTCAAAGTCTTAAATGTGAAAAATCCTACATGTCAGTTGCCACATTGTGACTTGCAATTAGAGCCATCTGCTCTTCCTCTTGTTCCCTAAGGGCAGCTCCTATTTTTTACTTACTTCCTGTTGTTGACAACTTTGTTCCTCCCTCTTGCATTTCAAATATGCATCAATCTACACCAGAAAAGAAACATTTTCCCTGTCCTAAGGGAAAAAAAACCTGTTCCTTTGGGCATGCATTCATTCTTTAAATAGTAGCACCTCCATGAAAGTCTCAGAAACTGAAAACTACATCTGCAAACATTATTTTCAAAATTAATTTTTAACATGCGTAGCATGATATGTAGGCAAGGAACCTTTTTGCAGAAAAAAAACCCATAGTATTCCATGCTGACCCCTTCTGACTTTATTTGTTTTCTTGCAGGTGAACACACACAGGTGCATTCCTGGCTTAGAGCATAAATACCTAGATTTTTGTTTGTATATGCATTTCTATTGTTGTTCCACCTTGGTTCTGGAGACAAGTTGTGTTATTTTTGCAAAGCCAAATTTGATTGTAACTAACATAATACAAATGTCAGCACAGTGTTAAGGCAGTTTTAGAATTCTTACCAAGAATGTTCATATATGAAAATACAGATAGTAGTTGAAAGCAAGTTTAACTAATTGAAAGTTCACCCATATACTTGGATTGAGTTAAAATAAGCACAATGCTCATATTTTTTAATCAAGCTTTTGATTCATTAGGGTGCTATACTGTAATACCCCACAGGGTAAAACTGAATTCAAATAAAGCAAATACAATTAAAAAAAATGGAAATCTTTTAAAATGTTTTACATGAGAGTCAAGAATAGTAAAGGTAACTGATAAAATGTGAATGGTGGGAGTCCATGAAGATTCCTTAGTTCAAATTTTTCATAAGGGGTCAATTTCCAAACTTTCGCTAATCTTTATTGAGTGGTTATGTAAGAATGTGGCACCCCTGGACCCCTCCGCCTTCTTCGTGCACCTCTTCCGTTGCAAAAAGTTGAGCGCACAGGGGAGGGGGGCAGCAGCTACACCAAGTTGCCTCAGGTGGCGGATGGGCCAGTATCGCCGCAGGTAAAAATGCATAGAGCTCCATGAAACTGTACCAGGTTTCATCCCTAATTCAAGATAACCAGTAAACCAGTTATAAGCATGGCAACAGAAACTAATAGCTGTAACCTTAGCACAATATCTACTGACTACCAAACAGTTAGTTTCACTGATTTACTCATACATTTGGTCTTATTCTTCAATTTTGTAAAGTTTATTATTTATAAGCATTAAGTCCTTGAGTGATTTGATGACAAATAAAAGCCTGTTGTCTGGGCATCCTATCTTTATACACACACAGTATATAGCAATGTGTTTTACTGGTATACAGTAGAAATGAAGTAGTTTACTAATTTTGGTTGGGGTGTAATAAAGTGAAGACATAATATGTAATAAAGAAACCTACTTTTTGAAGCTTCTTACTAGCTTCCACCAGTTTAGCAAAATAGGAAGCAATATATCGTAAATTAATGACTTTGTACCCTGTGGCTAAATAATGTTTTGGAGCTAGTCCAAAACATCCTTGCAGAATATTTAATGTGGCTTTACTTGCCTACAGTTTATTTAATAAGTTTGAAGTAGGCAAACAAAGTAAAATTATAGTACATAAAAAAAAAATCTTCATGTTACAACCTTGAATGTACTTGTTTATGTGAGATTCTACTTTTATGAACAAAAAGGAGAAACAGATTCTGGGAACATTTTGGGAACATAAACCACATAATCTAGTGCACCTCATGATTCTGTACAAGTAACAAGCAGTTATTGTATACACAACAGAAACATGACGTCAACTTCAAATCTCAAACAAATTATGCCAAAAAGATAATTGCATGTTTATTTAATCAAATAACTTTGAAAAAAAGCTTGATTACTGCTCTAAATGCTGTACTCCAGCATAGACAAATAATTGGCCCTGTGGTTTTATTATTAAAGAAGAACAAATGTCTAAAACGCTTCCTTGTTAGTCACCCCCAGTGTCACTACTTTTTTACTTCAGGCTGGCTCACCTATTCTTGAAAAACTACTCCTGTCTTAGTTGCTTTTCTACCAAGTTTCAGCATTTTCTCCCCACTTTAATTTGCCCAAGCTTCAGCATTTTTTCCTCACTTTAATGTGCCCTAGCTAAGCACATGTGCAGTGCAGCAATTTATTCAAATCTCTCTCTGTATTATACATGTATCTACCTTGAATTGGCCAAGGAATACCTGGGAAAGGGGAGAAAGGGAGCGAGGAGGGAGTCCAGCCTAAGGGGGTTTCTAACTAAACACAAGGGTCACGCTCCAGTGTTCTAGGCTTCCATTCTCCTTCAAAAAGTATCAACAAATATTTGAAAGTCTAATGATGCCTCACTATAAAGCTATATATATGTGATACAAGAGGTAATTTCACAGACTCTTCATAGACAGAAATGCAAATCAAATAACGGTATGCCCCATAGTGCTTATTTCCATTCTGAGGTCTGGCTGTACTTTGCACCTCATGTGATAAAAAATCTGGAGTGTGATGCAGAGGTACCATAGGGCAAGCGATAAGTACAGTGCCCCATTGTTGCATGCATCAGTTGCGAATCCATAACTTGTGCACAAGTTAGGAGACAGATGGGGCAGGAGGTGAGATAACTATGTGTTGCCCTCACACACCCCTAATTAGTGATGGGCGAATTTATTCGCCAGGGCCGAATTTGCGGCGAATTCCCGTGATTCGCCGCTGGCGAATAAATTCGCGAATCACCAGCGAAATTTCGGCAAAAAAAACGAGTTGCGCGTTAAAAACGACGCGACACGCGCCGAAAATGACGCGACACGCGTCGAAAATGACGCGACACGAGTCGGAAACGACGCGATGAAAATGACGCGACGCGCGTCAAAAGCGTCCCGCGACTCGTTTCGCGAATTTTTCGCTGATTCGCGAATTTCTCTTTAGGCGAAGCGAATCGCGGGAGATTCGCCCATAACTACCCCTAATGAATACATCAAAACAGAATTTTATTTTTATATTCTGATATTGCATGGAGAAATCTCTACAATATCATAAAGAAAACTTCACTTTACTTAGTTCCTGGGTCTCAGTGGTGGTGATTAGCTGTCAGGTACTCACTTTTCCTGGAACCCTTGAGACGAATGAAGCCTCTCCTACACCTCCCACAAAGATACAGACCCTGCGGTTGGTAACAGGACTGGTCACGTGGAGGAGTGGTAGAAGTGCTATAAGCTGGAACACTTCCGAAAGTCGAGGTGCAGAACGTTAGGCAAAGAAGAATCAGGGACAGGCCGAGGTCAGGAGGCAGGCAGCAGGTAATCAATGAGAATCAGGGACAGGCCGAGGTCAGGAGGCAGGCAGCAGGTAATCGAAAATCCAGTATTCAGGCAAGAGTCAGGCAAGGAGGCAAACAGGCAGGATATCCAAAAATCAGGCAGGGTCAAATACAGGCAATCGTAGGTAGTAAACGGCTTAGAGTCTCACTGGTAGTGATGATCACTTCGCAAAGAAGTGCAGGCCCTGGCGCCCTTTAAATGCAGAGTTTTGGCGCGAAAACGGACACGCAGAAGCGTCAGCGCGCACGCCGCGATGAGCGCATGCACGTCGCGACGAACGCGCGCCCGCGTCGCTATGGACGCGCGCCCGCGTCGCTATGGACGCGCGCACGCGCCGAAGCGGTCGCGCTTGCATACGGGCGCCTCTATTGCGGCGACATCCACCAGAGCCTACCTTACATTAGCGTTGACTAGTGGTGAGCTTTGTGGTTACCAAGTTGTCTTAGCATCTTGTCTGAATTTTTATTAATCGGTGCCCATAATTAACTGTCCTTTAATTTCTTAGGTATTTAGTCATACCTAACAAAGGGGATCCTAATTTTTGGCTTAAGCATGTCTTTTTGCTTTCTCATTTTTCTGGCCACTACCTTAATTCTCCAGTTAAATTCTTCCTTTGGGCTTGACCTCCAATTTAATGTCAAGTTATGGCTTCATGAATGTCTTATGTAAAACTGTTTGAGAGAGTTGCCTTTATAATTTGGAAGGGGTTAAAGAAACTGGACCTATCGCAAAGGTCTCTGTGGTTTACCTCATGCCTGCATAGCAAGTGATTTTCACTTAGCAAGTGATAGAGGTGAAATTGTAACAATTAGCAGAAATAAAATGTATGCATGAATGGATTGCAATGAACAGTACAATATAAACAGGTATAAGTACACAACTGCAATATAAAGCACATAAGCTGGCACAACATATGTATGCAGCAATGTATTTGGGGGTGCTGGCAGCTGGAAAAGGATGGCTTAATGTAGCATTAAGTCCATGTCCTTACCAGTGATGCTACAATGAGGAGAGAACAAAACCGGTGTGCTTCTTCCACATTTTGAGCTGGAAAATTGAGTCTTAGCTCCCACAAGGCATTGTACTGGGTCCCATGTTAGCAGGATGGTTAAAAATTGCCTTGTGCAAATACAGCAAACAACCAGCACCAGTAAAAAAGGAGGAATAGAAATGGCAACATGATGACAGCCTATGCGAGAGACATGGCACTACCCATCGTGTTTCTATGGATGCCACTTGATTCCTCAGGTGATATCAATAAAATCAGTTCAGATACTAGTCTGAGGAACAATTTTGTTTCTCCTTGTTTGAGGTCTTGACCTCTACTTTGAGGACTCTTCCATCCTCACTTAGAAATGTTTTGTGACTGACAGTCTTTCACAAGAACAACATTACCAGATTTGAGGTTGGGTTTGGCAGTTTACCATTTGTTTCATGGTTGTAAAATGGAGATATATTGCTTTCTCCATCTATCCCAGTAAGACACTGTACTTGTCTCCACTTGTACGTAATAAATCCATTAAACTCTCAATTCAGTAGTGCTGTAATTTCATTTTTATAATATTTTCCTAACATTTATTATAGTAAGTGGGCATAGCTAGTTGCTTTAATTTCATTACATTACATTAATCCTTGAAATTGTACAATTTGAAATTGTAATTGAACATTTATTGATTATCTTCAATCTTCAATCAAGGATTGCTTACCTTTTTGTGTATTGCAATTTTTATTAATACTATAATTCATATTATTAGATTTCTAAACTGAGAATGCATGTTGTACTCAAAAAATCTCGCTTTGGTTGAGTCCCAAGCTGACATGTTGCAACACTAAAAGAAATAACACAACTCACATACGTATGAGACTTTAAAATACAGATGAGATATATGATGTAAAACCAGTGGGAAAACACCAGGTGGTCTGTGAGTTTGATGTTCTTAAGAGGATATCATTTCTGAGTCAATTTTTATAGAAAAATAAAACAACCATCAGTTCATGGTACTCAAATGTGGTTTTTAACCTATGCAATGACTATGTCATTGTTGTCCTGTTTGTTTATACATTTGGGGGATTGAATCCCTGGAGAACTGCTTTTTGAAAAGGTCTCATCACATAATATATAACATCTGGGAGAATGATTCTGGTCAGAGAGTAAGCACATTAAAAAGTGATTCCACATCTGCGTGTAGAAATAATTTCCCTGTAGATTTTCAGTTGGTTGGCCCTTTCTAAAGTTCCCCACATAAGAATCATAAATAAGGAAACAGCTAGCACCTGGTCCACAGGCTGTATCAAAAAGAGGAAAAAAGAGCATAAAGAATGTCTCTTTTCCAGCAGTGGAAATAAAGCAACCTAGGATATTTAATGTTGCCTGAATGTAGCCAAGAATGTACACAATATAACAGAGAATGTACACAATTCTGCTTCTAAGGAGACAGAAAGTTTAAACCTTATTGTTTTTGGGGGCTCTCCATAGAATTACTTGAAATTACAGAGGTTGTCCACTGGTATAGCTGTTGGGGTGTGGTTATCATAAGATTCACCACATTATGCAAGAGTGAGTCATAGAGTGCAGAAGAATTTTGACATTTATTTGGCAATTGTTTTTTGTGAAGAAACTGAATAATCTGTCCACTGGGTTCAGTTACCAGGTGTCTTTAACATCCTTGTTATTAATTGTTATATTATAACCAATTATTTAATAAATGGGGTCATTAACTATGGCATAGCAAGTGCTCCAAGTATCTCATCAGAAGATGGTAACCCTTACTTTTCCACTGGGTGCCTGGGTGTTTTATGTATATATAAATATAAAAAAGAAGGATAAAGAACACAAGAAGAGAGTGAGTGTTAAAAGAACGAGTGAAGGTGATAAGAAAGGGAGGAGAAGCCTGGGAAGAAGGTAATAGAAAACCAAAGAGTACTTTACAGAAAGGTAAGATGATAAATTAGAGAAAGGAAAGATCAGAAGGTAAACATAAGAGGAGATGGCAATAGAAATGATGAAAAAAGAAAGAAATTATTCAACAATGAAATCAAACTGATTGGGTGCCATGGGTTACTGCCTAGTCAAAAATGTGTCCACTGCTTATGAATGAGTCCCATGAAAAAGATTTATATTTAGCCACATCTAGTAACCCATATCAACCAATAAGATGTTTGTGTCCAAAGAGCTGACCAGCAATTGCTGCCTGCTATTCGATTACTAAGGATTACTAGACAAGTAGCAAGTTTGAGACAATATATTACATGACATACTTTTGTGCATGTCAGTGGATTCTCCATTTAATAAAAGCTCTTAAAGGAAAATCATAATTTTGCAAAACAAAATGTTTTTATTAAGAAAATCTGTTATATGAAATTAAAATTCACAATGCAATAATTATTTAGCCAACTCTGAGGAGTTTGGCTACAAATAGCAATAAATCACAACCCTCTTCCCCAAGGTCTTAGGCTCTAGTTTGACTTATTAATGTACAATAGAATGTTCCCTGGTTTCAGTTTAAGACTTTCTGGGATTAATAAGAGAATGTTTATACACGCAGCAACAGTCACATTATTTTAAATATCATGTCATGGTTATTGGCAGCAATGAATAGGAATATCGCTATTGTTCTCATGGTACTGAATAATTGCTTATTTGGAATTTAAAAATATATATATTGACTAAAGCTCTATTCTGACAAAGTGATTCAGGAATTTAGTTCATAATTTACTGGCTAGTGTTAATCATGTACAGGAAGAGGAAACGTAACCTTGTGTTGAATGAACTGGCTTATGAAGTGTGAATCCCATGTAGAAAATATAATGTATCGGACACCTCTTGCAAATCAAATATAAAACTTGTACTAAAGTATATTTGCAATATTTTATGCACATTATGCAATTACCTTTGACTGTCATCATGCTGTACTGCATCTACTTGCTTTATAGCTCTTGGCATTTTTAAAGTATTAATTAGGATATCTGTGATACTTTTAATAGAGAACGCTCTGTTGCATATGAAAAGTCTAGTTTTTGTACCAACTTCCTATTAAAATAATCAGCCTTTAAAAAGCAAGGAATAGTGCAGCTGCCAACTCCACCAGAGCTTTATACAAGAGTTCTACTTCTTGACTTTCTAAAAGAAAAAAAAATGACCTAGATGAGCTGTTGTCAGTGAATATGCCTTTGTATGCAGGGTTCCACTGGTAATCTATTTGATGAGCCACAATCACGCTTTTTTCACTGTTTATTTTTAGACTAGATGAGATGTTGGTGAATATGTCTTTGTATGAAAGACTCCACTCGTGATCCATCTGATGACCCATGATCATGCTTTTTTTTATTTTAATGTTTATTTTTAGTCTGCTTTGGCTTCTAATATTTCCATACATTTAGAGACATTTTAGAGACTTTCTACCTGTTCCAAACAAATCACAGGCCATGTTAAGCTGTCACAACATATGGTAAATATATTTAATATATAATATTTAATATATTAATTATTTATGTAACTTTTTCTTTTCAGTACATCATAAGTGAAAAGTTTTTCTCATTCAATTTATTTTAAACATAGGGACCTCATGATTTGTCAGCTGGATTTATAATAAAATTGTTGCAAGCTATGAAATGCTTTATCCATAGTACTTGCACAATGTGTTAAGTGGAAACGCAGAAGAATCATTAAATAACATCTATTTAATAAACTTGTTGAAGGCTTACTGATGGCTTGGGGTCAGTGAGCAGAGGCACATTAGCAACATTCAAAAAATTCAAAATAGTGGTGGTGTTGCTTATTATGAAGCCTCATGGACCAAACAGAAAATTCTTTGCACCGTGGTACATGGAATGGTAAACCCCAACGTATCAATTCCATGGAGCAATTTTAAAGCAGGGAAAGAAAATCTTAACACTTAGGAGGTTATTAATTAAAGTCTAAATGCTAAAAACATGAATTTTTTTGTTTTTTTATATAAAATCCATAGTTTTAGTGGAAAAAAACAAAAAAAATTTGAGATTTATTATACCTCAAGCCTACAAAAAATCAGAATCTGAAAATCTGCCATCTTCCTGAGTTTAGGGACAAATTCACATTATATAATAAATACATACGTAGTACCATATAGATATATAGTATTTATATTTATTTATTTATTTATAGTATAAATAAATATATAGTACTATAAAAATTCAGGCTACATGGCTAATAAGTTATTAAAAGCAATGCATTCAACTTCACATTTTAATAATCAGTCCTACAATAATAATTTAATAATCAGTCCTATAATATCATTAACAACAACTTCCTACGACAACAATTTCCAACAACTCCTAACTTAGCTTCCAACTGCTGCTCAAAGAACACCAACTATGTGCAGTGTCAAAGATGGCCTAACAAGATCTAAACAAGATCCAACTCATGTAGACTCTGAAGGACTGGTTTACTCACTGTCAGTATATTAAACACTGTTATTTCTGTATTGTTATCAAACTCACACAGAAGTATCTAGTAGGCAAAGCAGACTAGACTGGTTAAGAATATACTTCCACAGCAAAAATAGCAGGAACTTCTAGATTCCAGAGACAGGCATAGATTAAAAAAGTATTCTATATTACATAAATGTAGAAAAATTGTATTAGTATTTCATGCCTAAATACACTTTAAAATCGACTAAGTTCCTCTAAGTCAATGATCCCCGACCAGTGGCTTGTGAGCAACATGTTGCTTAGCAACCCTTTGGATGTTGTGCTCAGTGGCCTAAAAGCAGGTGCTTATTTTTGAATTCCAGGCTTGGCAACAACTTTTGGTTGCATAAACACAAGATATAATTCCAAACAGAGCATCTTGTAAGCTGTCAGTGCACACATGGGCTACCAAATAGGCAATCACAGCCCTTATTTGGCACACTGGGAACTTTTTTCATGCTTGCCGTTTCTCCACAATTCTTTCTACATTTGAATGTGGATATAAAAGTTTGTTGACTTCTGTTCTAAGTTATACAGGAACACTTTTAGAAACAGCACTTATGTCGACATTTTGCAAACAGTTTGTAATTTATAATAATTTGGGGCATATTTACTAAATTCACATGAAGGATTTGTTTGATCGAATGTTTTTGAAGACCACTTCGACCAGTGAATTTTGAAAATTCGATTGAATCAAATGATTCGAATAATTTTAATAAAAATCTATTCAATGTTGACTATTCGAAAGTCGAATTACTTCCCCTTTAAAATTTTATTCGACTGCCTAGTTCACCAGATCAAAGCTACCAAATTGGGTTTCATTATTTTTGATGGATTAAAAATATTCGATCGAATGGTTAAAATTGTTTGAATCAATAGATTCGAATGATTTTATATTTGATCGTTCGTTCGACCAATCGAATTGCGGTAAAATCCTTCAAATTCAATATTCGAATTTGAAGGATTTTACTTCCCACACTATTCCCAGCTATTCCCATGGTCGAATTTGAGGGTTTTTTAACCCTCAAATTTGACCCTTAGTAAATCTGCCCCTTAGTGTATACCTAGCTTGTGGCTACAAAGAGATGCCTATTCCAACAGTTCATTGAGTTATTTCTTACTACCAAGATTCTATGACTATTACTACTGTAAAACAAGAATGAATTCCCAAATAGCACCAAACCAAATATGTTTTGAAATATTCTTTAAAAAAAAAAAAACCTTTTGGGAACAAAAAGACAGAAGCTTATGATGGTATCATTAACCTAATAAAGAAAAGTATATCTGAAACCAAAGTGCAAGGATATTCTGAAAAAAATGCAAAGCATATGTTTTCTACATGTGGATATCATTTATAATGGCATGGGAGGCATTCTTTCTCATTACAACTAAGGGGACATGACATGTGAATTTTGTCAGCATAAATCTATTTCCAACAAATAAAAAAGCCATTTAATATTTTTTGACTGGCCATTGTAGCAACTTCCTATTAAAGTGCAGTGCTTATCAAGCAGAAATACAAATGTATCCTTTGAATTTATATGCCAGTACAATCATTGGCTGAAGGTAGTTACCACATTGGCCAAATCTGATTGTCGTAAGCCAAATTAATAGACGGATATCATTCCATGATATCCACAGTCATTTTAAAGTGAGGGTTGAATTTTGTCCCCAACATTGCTTTCTTGGGTGCTAAATAGCTAAATGTGGTGGGACTGATGCTAATGTCACAATTGACTGTTTCTTAGCCTGCTTATAAGTATATGGAACATGGGTTCCAAAGGGCTGTGGTGGATGTGAGTGAATTGCTACTATAGATGCTTGCATTAGAGTTCTATAACATCAGAATGCAACACAGTGGTTTATTGGCAATGCTGAGTGGAGCCTTTTGACTAAATTAATTGTAGGTGGAGGTCTATGGTCTAAGATAAAGGAAAGGTCTTCCTATGTAATTTTTTCATACATTTTAGGCAACTTAATGCATGCCTGCAATCTTGGTGTAGAGAGTAATGATTTAGGATCCTTGAGTACTGGGCTGATATTTTTTTTATTGTGAAACAACCTATGCAGCTGTGATGTATTGCACCTCAGTGTAAGGGGTCTATTGTGCTATGGAAAATATGGATAAAAGGCTGTTAAAACTAGGCAACGGTTGTTATGGATGGCTGAAGCTAGTGTCGATAGGGCATTGGATTATTAAAGGGATTCTGTCATGATTTTGATTATGTATTTCTAAATTACACAGTTTACAATGCTGATAATTCATTCTACAATATAAAATTTAGTTCCTGAACCAGCAAGTGTATTTTAAGTTGTAATATTGGTGTGTAGGCAGCCATCTCAGGTCATTTTACTTGGTCATGTGCTTTCAGAAAGAGCCAGCACTTCAAGGATGGAACTGCTTTCTGGCAGGTTGTTGTTTCTCCATCTCCAACTCAATGTAACTCAATGTAACTGAATGTGATGCAGTGGGACCGGCTTTAACTATTGAGTGCTGTTCTTAGATCTACCAGGCAGCTGTTATCTGGTGTTAGAGAGCTGTTATCTAATTATCTTCTCATTTTTCTGTTGTTAGGCTGCTGAGGGGAAAGGGAGGGGGATGATTTCACTACAACATGCAGTACAGTAGGAAAGAGTGACGGACATTTATCAGAGCACAAGTCACATGTTTTTGGGAAACTGGCAACTGACACTTTGTCTAGCCCCATGTCAGATTTCAAAATAAAATCTAAAAAAATCTGTTTGCTCTTTTGAGAAATGGATTTCAATGCAGAATTCTGCTGGAGCACTGCAGATGTAATTTGAAATAAAAAAATTTCCCCTTGAAAGTATCCCTTTAAAGTGTCATGAGGAGGAGGAGTGAAGGGGCACATAGTATACCATCTTAAAGTTACAATGAAAATTATAATTGGCACATGCTATAAAGAACTTAGAACCCAATGAGGAGTTATAATTACACACAGCCACAAAAGGTAATGGCTGCCATGTTAACATACTACATTCATATAGACATTGACCTCTTCTTGGATTTGGAAGGTAAAATGGAGAGGTGCCATGACTGGTGTATAAAGGTGTACAGCTATATATATCTTTCTTATGTATTAGCTACAATTAAAAGCTTTTTTTATCCATACTATTTCATTATGAATGCCATTCTTATTCACACAGTATAATATGGAGGAGTTTGCAATTTAAAAAGTTAGAGATATATGCAACTGGTAAAGGCTGTGTGAAGACACAGCATTATATTAATACATATTATTCTTCCAACTGAATACATGCAGGCCTCTTGAGGGCCACATATTCCCAATGAAAATGTCATACTGCCTGCAAGGGAACATTTAATGACATTTCTAAAATGAGCAACAAGAATTATTTATAGGCAGAGATGAAATTGTCTATGTGTGCTAATCATAAAGAGCTTGAGTATTTAAGCTTTCTCTTACATGTTATATTTTCATGTACAACAGATCTAATTCCAACACATTATTTTTACAGAGAGTCTGTCATTATATTCATGGTGTAGTTTTTATCCCTATATTATATTCTTTACATAGCAAAGAATTTGTTCCACCATTTCAAATTGTATTCTTGAAACAATGAATATATTGTTTTTTTTAGCTATAATATTGACTGCTTACTAATAAGCTGGTGACTGGTTAAAACAAATGTATCAAACAAATCAACCAAAAAGGATAAGTATATTTTTATTAACTATTATTTTAAAGTAAGGGTTGTAAATTTTATTCTTATGATTTTAAAAAGTTTGCTGTCTTAGGTACTGTGTTGCAAAGTTTAACAAACAAGGAAAAGTTGTGCTCACCAATAATTTTTAAAACCATTATTTGGGGGTGCAATGAGGCTGTGACCACAAAATACATAAAGACAAAAACAAGAGATCCTCTGCACTCACCCCATTATCAATATATTTAAGATATTGAGACATTTTGTGCATACAGCTACTAAAAAATGCCTTACCCTTTAAACAAAACAGGGATTGTTTGTCCATATATTGCAATATAGTTAAGCTGGCCAACTACGTCAAAGCCATCCCATATCTGACCAGTCCTACGCTCAATTTAGACCCCACCCTTCCCAGCTATAGTCAGGTGATCCCACTGGTGTCTAATAAAAGGGCAACCAATGATTGGGAGTTTTACTTTGAAAGCAGCAAGTAAGTTGCAGGTAAAACTTAGTCCCTTTGTAAAATGTATAATAAAGCAATAGAATTCTTAATGAATCAGATGAAAATTGAGTGGAGGACTAGCCAGACAAACAACCCCTGTTTTGTTTAAAGGGTAAGGTATTTTTTAGTAGCTGTATGCTCAAAATGTCTCAATGTCTTAAATATATTGATAATGGGGTGAATGCAGAGGACCTCTTGTATGTGTCTATATGTGTTGCAAAGTTTGATAGGCTAAAGGGTTTACAGAAAACTTTGCTAGAAACTGCCTTACACTGCAGTTAGATTTTCCTTAGTTTGAGGCAGATGGGGTTTGAATAGTTGCACCTGAACAGACAGTATTAATAAAACCCCTGGGACTCCAGTTGAACTTGCAGTGGATAAAGGTTTCCCACCTTGTCAGTATTTTACCGGCCTGGCTGGTAAAAATTATGGTTGATCTCAATGTCATTAATAGGGAAAAAAGATAAATATATAGGAAGGCCAGTATGTTTTCCAGAAAAGGTGGCAACCCTAAGTGGATAGCTGCTATTTACTTAAGTTCTTATTAAGTGGGTCTCTTTCACTGGAGCTGAAAACTCAAGAGTTGAAAACAAAAGGAGTTTAAAACGAGGTAAACATTTTGTTATAAAGTCTTATTTTCTCTCCTATTTCTTTGTAACTGCCTTCTGTATTGTAGGTCTGATTTAGTGCCATATGTAGGCAGATTTGGATCAAGTGTTCCAAAGTGCTTACAGCTGTGGTGGATGTGAGCAAGTTGCCATTTTGGAGGCTCTTATTAAAGCCCTAAACCATCCAATTGAAACATTGCAGTTGATTTACAATCTTTAGAGATGTCTCTTGCTCAATGAGCAAGATACAGTTGGTACAAAGTTACTGTGGGCACTTGCACACCCTGAATGGAAGACACGATACCTGGTGCTCTTTGGTAGAGGCACGGCCACCTCAATGCTGCATAGAAGTAGAAAAATCCAAGGCACTCAGGATATAGCAAGCAAGGAACACCTTGCATGTTTATTGCGGAAGTGAGCAATAAACATGCAAGGTGTTCCTTGCTTGCTATATCCTGAGTGCCTTGGATTATTCTACTTCTATCCAAGATACAGTTGGGTCAGATAGTTGTAGGTAAGGAGAAAATCAGCAGGATGATGAGGCAGTTATTGGAGTCAGTTGGATAACAATAAGAAAGCCTAGTATGAGAAAAGGAAGGAAGGCTGATCCAAGCTTTGTGTAATGCAGCAGCTTTTCCAGACTGCATGAGGAAGATCACAGTGTGAACTCTGGAATGGTATTCCAAGATAGGTCTTATCTTTCTCTAGTAGTGGTGGGGAGAAAAGCAGTGCAAGCCCTAAAATATGACGCATATAGGGGATTAAATTATTAGGAAAGTGTACAAAGTAATCTGTTGTCCCAATCACTACTTTCAAAATGTTTGCTATCCTTGGGTTGCCAGGGTTCAGCATGTGGTTCTTCAGGTACAAAAATTATCAGGTGGGGTATTGGTATTAACAAGAAAATGCAACTTTGAAAAAGACAGTTGCAGCTTAGGAAGCTAAATGCATGGCTAAAGTCTTGGTGTAGCAAGGAAGGGGTTGGGTTCCTCAAGCAGTGGGTTGAGTTTTTCTTATAAAACATAATCTCTATAGCTGTGATGGATTGCACCTTAATGTAATGGGGTCCATTGTGCTAGGGAAAAAAATTGCTAAGAGCCTGGAGGAGGGCTCAAACTAGACAAGGCTTTGAGCTAGACTATTATAGGGAAGCTAGTGTAGACCAGGCAGTGGCATTACTGAGGTATCACGAGGGAGGAGTGAAAAGGGCACATATTCTCCCAAAATCTAGGGCCCCTGGTCAGGATGGATATTCAATGGCTTATTACAAAACATTCATAACACAATTATCTCCTTACCTTACTGCAATGTATAATAAAATAATGCAAGGTGGCAAGATGCACCCTGATTCAATCCTAGCGCAAATGGCTTTAATACCTAAAGCCAATAAAGACTCCTTGGAGTGTGGAAACTATCGCCCTATATCTATTTTGAATAATGATGTAAAAATTTTGGGGAAGATCTTAGCCACTCGCCTAAATTCTTTCTTGAACACTTTAATCCACCCGGACCAGGTAGGATTTATTCCAAACAGAGAAGGCAGTGAAAACATTAAACGACTCTTGCAATTAATGTATATTCTTAATAATAGCCATTCTCCAGCTTTACTACTATCTCTGGATATCCATAAAGCTTTTGATACAGTAAACTGGGATTATCTATATTATATACTACAGAAAGGTAACTTTGGTGGAAAGTTTATATCAGTAATACAAGCATTATATGATCATCCTCAAGCTTTCTTTAAATGGGGCCCCTTTGCTTCTAGAAATATCACATTATATAATGGGACCAGACAAGGGTGTCCTCTTTCACCCTTACTATTTATTTTGGCAATCAAACCCCTTGCAGCGTTAATAAGGCAGGAACCTAATATTTCAGGGATATCCATAGGGTCACAAGTTCACAAACAGATGTTATTTGCGGATGATATGCTTGTTACTATAACTAAGCCATTATCTTCCTTACCTTTTCTGTTTAATATTCTAAATAAATTTGGTGCCCTATCTGGTTTAAAAGTGAACCCTACAAAAACAGAAGCCTTATCATTAGGGATAAATCAAATGCATAAAAAATTAATACAACTTAACTTTGATTTTAAATGGAATGATAAAAGTTTACATTACCTAGGGGTCAATATAACCCCCACATTAGAGGGATTATATCAATCGAATTACCCTCAGCTCTGGAAAGAAATTGACTCTACACTTATAAAATGGTCCAAACTACAAATCTCATGGTTTGGTAGAATTAATGCTGTGAAAATGGATCTTCTTCCAAAAATGTTATATCTTTTTCGGGTTCTACCAGTTGGAATCCCTTTACAGCATTTATATATGGTACAAAAGAAACTCATGATATTTATATGGGGAAACAAAAAAGACAGACTAGCACATAAGACAATCATTAATACTAAGGGTAAAGGAGGCTTAAACGTCCCCAATATAATATATTACTACCAAGCAGCCCAAATTATGCCTATAATACATTTTTATCGCCCAATACCCCCGTTATGGGTACAGATTGAAGAAGAATGTATCAAACCCTTAATCCCCGCAGTGCTACCATGGCTTTCAAAAGAAAAATGACCAATTTCAACTACCCCAATAACAAAATTAGCTTTGGCTATCTGGGATCAGGTTGGGAAGAAAATAACCTTAAATTCTACTCACTATCCCATTATGCCTATTTGTGGCAACCCTAACTTTCCCCCAGGTTTGCAAAAAAGGAACTTTGAATGGTGGCAGACTCATAACATGAGATTTGTAAACCAATTCATAGGCCTTCAAGGCATTAAAAAATGGGATTTACTTAAGGAACAATATAATATTCCAGAAACGGAATATTTTAGATATTTGCAAATTTGTCACTATCTTAAAGAAGTGACACAAATTCTACAACTATAGATACTCTAACTCCTTGGGAACGTACATGTTTGGAGACTCCATGTAGATCTGGTGTAAAAAGATCTAAATATTACCCTTGACGAAACTGATTGGTTGCAAATTTGGGAAAATACGGCCAAGAGTTCTATTAACATACTTGCCCAGGAAACATTATACAAAGTAATGAGTAGATGGTACATGGTTCCTGTCAAACTAAATGCATATTATCCAAATTGTAGCCCCCTTTGCTTTAGAAACTGGGGTAATAGAGGCACGATGATACACACATGGTGGGAACGTAGAGAAGCTGCAAGATTCTGGTCCAGGATATTTACTTTAATAGATACAATAACAGGGATTAGAATTCAAAAAGACCCTATTCAGGTGCTTCTTAATAAAACAATCCCAGTTACTGATAAATATTTGCGAAAACTGATTCAATTCATTTTTATTGCTGCTAACCAAACCATAGCGTTTTCCTGGAAAAAACGTTCACTCCCAATAACTATGTTCCGTATCAAAATGAACTGGATCATGGTGAATGAAAGACTGTTAAGTATAGTCTCGAATAAATATAATATCCATCTAAAAATTTGGTCCCCTTGGATTAGATATACAAGCCAATAATGGGAATGTCAAAGAAATATGGAAAAAGGGAGAGCCCTCAGTTAGTATAATGTAGAAACCAGAGACATAATGGAGAATAAATGTGGAGACAAATACACAATAAATGACAGGAAAAACGGAGATGGACACAAAGAAACAATTGACAACCATTTGTTGAATTTAACAAGTTTATTTTCTATGTTTCTTGCACAATGATCATATATATGATAATATGTCAATGTAACTCGATACATTATGTCTTCAAATAATGTAATAATTCTCCTCTGCGTAGGAGTACAGTCTAGAGTTATAAGAAAATACTTAAACAGTATGTTAACATTGTAAAGAAAATAAAAAATATTTGGAAAGAAAAGGGCACATATTATACCTGTTATCTAAAAAGTAAACAACAAAATCTAACTATTGGTAACCTTAAATCTAAGAATCTAAAGGTTGCAAGAAAATTATCATTGATTTAAGCTTTATCCGCCAAGTACAAGTGAGAAGGATGAAGCCCAGCTACTATAAATATGTGAAATGACTTTTTATTTCCAGTAGTTCAGGAACCTACTAGGAAAGACTCTGTTTCGAATATGGTAATATCTTATAGTACCAAATTCATCTATAAAATTCCTGTAGCTGAACATTTAGCTGTAGCTGAACAATAGTGATCATCATCAATGAATGCTGTCGCAAAGCAAAACATTTATGATTTGATAGAAGTATTGGTGTTTTAGAAAAAAAGTGTTGTATGAAATATATAAATACAGGTATGGGATCCATTATCTGAAAAGATCTGAATTACAGAAAGACTGTCGCCCATAGACTCTCATTCTATCCAAATAATCCAAATTTGTAAAAGAACCAGCCTATTTGATTGATCTGATTTTTACATGATTTTCTAGTAGACTTAAGGTATGAAGATCTAAATTATGGAAAGGTCCATTATCTGGAACACTCTGTAAAACAAGTGCCATACGTGTAGTAAAAAAATAAAGCATGAAGCTCTTATTATCAGAGGGAGGTCAGTTGATTGATAAGAGCAGGGAAGAAGCAGATATTGTGAACAGGGATATATTCTGTTCTGGAGCTCCTGTAGGCACCAAACCTCTTCACTTGTGACATCAGCTGAAGTGACATGAATGCATGTGACATCACTTCCACAACAACCTGGACCCCTACCCCCAACCACCTCTGCCACTGTATATCATGGACATATACTGGTGGCCTGGGAAAGGATATTATTTCGGCCAAAAATGTATTTACTATACAGGCATCCAAGGGCCTTGATTGGGATCTGTTATCTTTCATCTGTCTATACAACTGAGGCACCATTTGCTGAAGGTTTCCTTTTACTAAATCCAATTCTAATATATCTATTGATGCATGTGTGCCTCAGGTTATTTCTTTAAGCCTGAAGAAGAGATGTAATACGTACTATCATATCGAAAGCTTGCATTATTTACTTACTCAGTCAATAAAAGGTATCACCTAACCTCACATTTCTGCAATTTTTCAATGATTAACATGATACAACACCTTACTACCATGACTCAGGAGGTAATTCAAAAGAGATTACAGCATACAAAGGTAAACAAAGGTACAGGCCTAGATAATATTTATCACAATGTACTAAACAAGTTTAGCTCTGTGAATGCCAAAACGTAATTCTTCAGAATTTCTTGCTGGCTTGACATAAAATTGGCAAATTGCTAATGTAAAGCTCCTATTCAAGAAAACAACCAATTTCAGCCTTAAAACTATAGGCCTATACTTGAATACATTGAAAAATCACAATATTATGAGTTAATGACAGCATGGTTTTATGCATAATATATCATAATAGGTTGTTTTCTATGAGGAGGTGAGCAGGAACCTACAGTAGACTCTAGGGGTAAACTATGTTAAAGCATTTGATATGGTACCACAATAAATGTTAAATTAAGGTATATTGGCTGGGACATAACATTTGTACTTGGATAGAGGGCTCTGTACTTGATCCTTGCTTTTTAACTAGTTTATTAAATAGGATGACGTGAGCAATGGAAATGCAGTCTCTTTCTTTGCTGATTATACATAATTCTGCAAAAATATAAGTTCCATGCAGGATTCTGCACTTTGCAGAGGAATTTGGCTAAGCTTACAAACTGGCAAATGAGGTTCACTGTTGATCAGGTAGTTTGGTAGAAAAAACATAAATTCCATTTAAACACTAAGGGGCCGATGTACTAAATTCACGTGAAGTATTCGAAGTTCGATCGAATTTGAACGAATTTTGAATGTAGGATTTCTTCGTTTGGTCGAATATGTGAATTTTGGCATATTCGATCATCGAATAGCAAATGGTCGAATGATCAAATACTTTGGAATAGATTCGAATGAACGAATATTTGATCATTCGATCATTCGATCAGCAAAGGTTTTTTTTTAAGTTTCTTCGATTGCCTACTTCGGCAGATTGGACCTACCGAATTGCAATAGAAGCCTATGGGAGCACTCCCATAGGCTTCTGAGACTAAGTCCTGATCGAAAAGGATTTCTTCATTCAGTCGAATGATTTATTCGACTGATCGAATAGGTTTGTATTCGATCATCGAATGATTGAATATCGAATAAAAGGTAGCCTAGAACTATTCGATTAACATTCGAAAATCGAATGCTAATCGAATATCAATTAATAACGAATTATTTTTGGGGAATAATAGTAAATTTGCACCTAAGGGGCAGATTCATCAAGGTTCGAAGTGAAAATTTAAAACTCGAATCAATTTCTAAATTGAAATTTTCAAGGTTCTTTTAGTGGAATTCAACAAGGGAATAGTTAAAATTCAATTTGAATATTATCAAAAATTTTTAATTCGATTTAAAAAATGTATCATGTACTGGCCCTTTACTAATTCAAAGTCAACTATTCACCACCTAAACCTGCAGAATTTCAGTTTTAGCCTGTGGGGGACGTCCTGGGATCAATTTGAAGCTGTTTGTAGCCTACTTGAAAATTTACTTTTTTCCGGAGAAAAAACTTGAATCGATAAATTTTGATTCATAATTTTTTGATCAAATTTTGAGTTCATATGAGTTTATGGGATTTTTTACAACCTCCCATAAACTCTAAATTCAACCCTTGATAAATCTGCCCCTAAATGGTAGTGTATTGGGAGTATCTTTATTTGAGATGGATCTGTGGATTTACACTTTTTTTTTATTCTTAACAATGTTTATAGTAATGCAAGATAGTGACTGTCCTGTTGGAATACAACAGAGATTGTTCCAGTACATGTTACTTAATGCAGGTAGGGCCTATTCTTGCATAGCAATGTGATGTTGTGCTGGAACCCTTCAGATTATCACTCTAAAGTTGACCATAGACGTACGAATCATTGTATGATCGGACTTCCCCATCTCCCAATCTGCCACTAACCTTCAGATTAAATAAAGTATTAAAAGAACAGATCAGTCGATGTTCTGCCCCTACAGCTATTATTCTAAAGTTTATGTCCGACAAAAGCTGGTGACAGTCTCCCACTGAAGATTGTCAGATCAGCAATACATGCAGAGATATGATCGGCAGCCTTCAGAAATTCTCTAACCTGTCCGATTGACTGAACGACACTCCACACACGATCCGAAAATCAGATTATTACGTCTATGGCCAGCTTAACACATCCCACATTTTTGAACAGTGTAGTCCAACATGCAGTCCATGTACAGCCTTATATACAGTGTTTTGCTAGGGCCACCTACTAATAAAGACAACCCTAGGAATAAGATGAAATAATAACACAAAATTCTTTTTTTTTTTAGGAAAAACCACCCACTTGCCAGTTTCTTACACTGCATTTTATGGACTGGACTATTACAGGCAGTTCTTCTGCAAACTGATTTATGAACACTTTGTAATGGAACACACTTATAAATTAGGGATTTTATTTAACTGCCAAAACTAATATCTTGTAAAACAAGTTCATGTAAATACATGCTAAACATAAATTTTCTAGTGAACTTTACTATGTAAACAAGGCATAATTAAATACAAAGCCAATTCAATGTCAGGAGGAGTAGTGTGCCAGCTTTATAATGTCAAGGCTACTTTGTATTCTTAGACAAGAAAACATACTTATTATTATTGGAAATGAAAACATCTTAGCAGGATCATGCCAAACCAACATTACAGCATATTTGTCCTTTTAGAGGAAATAATATTTGCAAAGTTTCACTTCCATTCAAAGTTCAACTAAATTTCCCTTATCACTTAACACAAAACACTTACAAAGCAGGCATCCCAGACATATTATATAATGTCTCAAATACTTTAAAATCCATTGGAATGCAAAATAGTGCCAGATCATTGTGGAACTGAGCAGGCAGCCTACTCGATAGAATTATATATGGGTGTACACAATCTGGATCAGTTATTCACATATGTGTGTGAGTTTACACAAGCAGTCCTTTGTTGTACATTTGTAGAATATCCTACTGACAGATATATAGCTGTTGCATAATAACAGAACATTATTAATGTTACCTGCATTTGGAAAATGAGATACCAAAACAATTCTACTAAAAGGTCACTATACTTTAAAAAGTATGCCCCCAATTTCAATAGGAGTTGCCAATTGTTTTAACTAAACATGTTTGATAACAAGCTGCTCCATATCTCACACCCTAAAGGCAGCAGCTAGTGTAAGGATGGTTGTATTTGTAACATGGTACACTGAAGGTGATATAAGCTTTTGTAGCAATGGCTGAATTAAAAAACACCATTTCAGGGAATGGAAAACATATAAAGGATTTGCAGATGAACACAGAAACTGTCAGTCATATATAGTTCCTAAATACATGATCAGTAGTTATTAAGTACAAGGGTTCCCAGGCAGCTTGTTCCTCTTGCCTACCTTCCTTATACTCTTCCTTCAGATCAGGTGGCTCTAAGATCTCAGGTACCGGATAAGGTTTGCATTTAGGGGTGCCCTCTAAATGGCAACTGGACCGTAGTAGCCATAACTTCTTATACACTGGATTCCTGACAGGTGCTGACTTTTTCCTTCCTCCTCAGTGGAGCATTATCAGCTGAACTAGCTATAAATGACCAAACTAGATTCCACAATTAGACATTATTATTATTATTATTATTAATAATAATAATAATAATAATAATAAAACATGAAAAAATCTGATGAAAACCCAATTGTATGATTTTGTTTGAGTTTTTTTTCCCAAATTGATTGATTTTTCCTACTTTTAAGTCTGAATTAGTTGGATTTCCAGTCCGATTCCAGTGCAGACCACTGAAATTTACAAATAGAATAGGGACATCTCCCATTAACTTATACTTATACAGAGTAGGTCTGAGATGCTGGATTTAGATTCAGACTTTTTCCATCCTTGGGGTTTAAAAAATCTAACACGCTTTCACACTTGTTTACCCTGAAGACCCTGGAAACCTAAGAACTATTGCTTTGTGAGGCTAAAATGTTATTGTTAATGTTACATTTTATTAATAACTTTTAGGAGCTTAAGTTCAAAGAATAATACATGCCATGAATTTTGCCAAGACAAGTACTAAGAACAGTTTAGAAACCGATAATTCTACAATTAATGATGCAATTGGTCTCAACCTTTCTTATGGTTCCCGAATATAGCTTAAAATTAGAATAGCTTTATTTTTTTCTTTGTTTGAAGAGTATAAACAAGTTATTATAGAAGCTTAAAAAAAGCAGAGCTTATGTTAAATAATAATAATATAAAAGTCTATGGTATGAAGAAAGTAACAGAATGTGATTAATCTCAATAACCCAAGCAAATTGGAATTTCTTTTAATTTTAGAATGAAGCATATAAATTAGCAGTCTTGAGCAGAAAGGTAATTAACAAAAACATAGAATAGCAGTAAAGAGCTAACCTCAATCAATAACCCTAATCAATATGTTTTTGGTTGGGTCATCCCTCTCACGCAGATGGCATTTTAAGCTTTATTTTGGAGTGAGGACAAACAGAAAGACAATGAATAAAAAGAAAATCATAGCCAAGTGTAAAAAAGCTTAGATTACTTCCATCTGCAACATAACTTCTAGTTAATTTAACTTTCCCTTTAAGTAAAGAATAAATCTTCCATATACTGTAGTTTCCCAGTTTTACTTAATTAAAGGTTATGTATATGAATAAAGCTAACATTTATACAGATTATACACTTTATAACACCTCAGTGCCAAGAAATACACTGCTTAAATGACTACTTTCCATCATGCCCCTAATTTTTTGACCTATGGCTATTTTTATAAGAACTGGATCTTTTAAGCAATAGCCTGCGGTGTGGTAAAAGGAAACCATGGTAATAATTTGCAAATAGTGGTTCCATGAAGGGAAAATGCAGAATTGTAAACTAAAAAATTCAAACCTTTCAAAATATCTCAATAATTGTTTGAATTGGAGGGTTGCCAAGGAAGAGAAAGGTAACAAGTTCTTCTCAGTGCAGAGTCTCCTGGAGGATAAAATAACTCTTTATATTTCAGAAAATTATATCTAGCAGTTGGATCTTTGGTTACAATTATCATCTAATTTGAGCTATATTGTCCTGCAATAATTTTTTTACCAAACATTACATTTTCATTTTTTACATGATATTTTTATAGGGACACTTTAAGTTTACTTTTTATTTGTGTAAGTAGAATATTTTTATAATTTAAAATTAGATTCCACTGTCTCGGGCTGTCTGGCCGAGACCTTCTTAAATTGCTTTCAATCCTCTTTTTTTGTAATGTCTTTCAAAGATGCTACAATTGACTGTGGTTGTTTGACGCACGGGAAGTCATCTGATGTCGTTGATGAAGTGTTGATCAGACAGGACTGAAAACAGCACACAACACATAAAATCTTCTGAAAGAGTCATTCTGTTAATTGGTGATCGGTGCGGTATAGTGACCACCAGTGCGGTGGTCAGTGCGGTATAGTGACCAGCAGGGAACCCCTTGATACCTTTGTAACTTTGCCCATCACACTCCTCTACATTGCACCTCATCTTGTCCACTGCACCTCCTCTGTATTTTTTATTCTATTTTCGACTGAAAAATTTACCTTTTTCATTCCAATAGGTCGTTTTTAACTAAATAAAAATCATTTGAATTGTTTGAATGCATTGTTCGATTTGAATGATTCGGACGATTTTGCCCCCAAAGATTTGATTTTCAATCAATTTCAAATCAATTTCAATCGAATTTAGGCCTATTCAGTAGTCAAAGTACCCAAAAATGACTTCAAAATTCTGATTTTTTTTTTATTCAAATTTTCACTTCAACCCTTAGTAAATCTGCCCCTTAATGGGGAAATCATTTTCTGGTCTTTCTGACATTTTCTCCCAAATTTCATTGTTTTGCATTTAATACATTTATGTTTGATTTAGCTGCTTAAACTTCTAGGCACAAAATTGTTTGTGCCACCCATTTTGAAAGTCTTTTCTTATTGTTTCAATTAAAGCTCAGTGACATACAAGATTACCACCTGACTTCACTGAACATATCAGTTCAGAAAGGGTTCAGCTTTAAAAATCTGTACATTACCTCGAATAAAACATATGTGGTAGAAGAAAAAGAGAAGAGCATGCTGAGGTCACCATAAGAATCTTTTGGATGGGAACATCCAATAGATGACGGGGCACATCTCTCACATAATAAGACATAATGGGCCAGATTAGTGTGAAAACTCATGGACGAGATTCATTTGAGATGCAATTCAATTCAGAAAATCATATCTCATGGTTTAGCACTTGAAAACTCTATTTAAAAAAAAAATCAGAAAGAAATTAAAAAAAAACCTTCTCCCCATCACAAGGTAGGGCAGGAAAAAAGTGGGGTTGTACTTTTTTCAGACCAACAAATAACATCAAGAACATCTTAGAAGACTGAACTGATGTCCTACAGTGTACAGCATTGCATTACAAGCTAAATAAATATTTAGTGTGGGCAAATATGTTATCTTCTGTAGAACAAGGTGTTCCTGAAGGCTTCACTAGTCTGGAAAAACAAAGCATGCTCAGCAACTGATCATTTTCTTTATAGTGTGAATTGGATGCAGACATAAATCTTGTTACTAGACTATCTAATTCTAATCCATTATAAGTCAACACTTTAAGAAACTTTACTGGCAACAGAAAAGCATCCCTTACTCTTTCAGTTTTGCCTTTGCATGGCCAAACATGCTGGCTTGGAGCTGGTTCAACTCTGCTTTAACTCATTAAAGAAGTGAAACAAAATCACCTTTTATAGTACATCCTGACAGTTGGCAGTTTTTATATGGTTTTTACTGCTCCTTCCAATAAAATTTTTCATTCAGCTCTGTCACGGATCCTTGTTGCACAAGAAGTGTCAGGCATGTTAGGATGTACTCTTTATAATCTTTAGGCATGCAAGGATTCTGTTAATCCATTTCTCTAATAGCAGATCATTAATGTTTCACAAAACATCATAACACAATTTAAAATACACCTAAAAACAAACAATGTTTACAAATTGCTAATTAAATGTGTGTGTTCTGATATTAATAGCATGTTTCCTAGAAATCTGATAAACTGTGGAATTTTTGTTAAAAAATAGGTAATTACATATAAGTGATTACATATTTTATCTTTTGCAACCATCTTCTTGTTATAGCCTCCCCCACAAGCTGGCTCAAAATATGCATGGCTTACAGCAGGGGGTAGATTTATTAAGGGTCAAAGCTCTCAAATTCAAATTATGAATTTTAATTCAAATTCAGATTCAGAAATGTATCAAACTCTGGCCCTTTAAACATTAGAATATGACTATTCCTCACCTAAAACCTGCCGAGCTCATGTATAAGTCAATAGGAGAGGTCCAGAGACTAATTTGGACGTTACTAACCTTGGCAACTAATAAATGGTGATGGGCTGGCACAAACCGGAAAAAAACACTCCAAAAAATGGATGACTGTTACTAACCTTCCTGCATTCAATTTTTTTTCTGAGAAAAAAACTCGAAACGAGTTTAGCTGGTACGATTTGTGCAAGTTTTAGATATTCAATATTTTTTATTAAATAACTCCCCAATTGAATTTCAAGTGTATTCAAATTTATATTGTGGCTCATGGGAAAAAAAGGTTGGGGACTCCCACGTTAGAGGAGTAAGGTTAATCCTGATGCAGAGGACTAATAGCAAGAGATAACTATTGTTTTAGAAACTTCAGGTGCTACAGTAGCCATTTTCTACCAGTAATCTTGGCCAACTAGACAGTTTGTTAGTGGTTTTGAATATTGGATTGTGTGGCCATTAATTACTCAGTAAAGGCATTTTAATAAAACATGTCTGTTCTCCTGTAAAGGCTACAAAAACATGACTCTGAGTAGCACTGATCATAGAGGAGGTGGTAGTTAAAGATGTTGTTGACCTTCAATGTACAATACTCTCAATGTGTTAGAAAATTTTAAAATACCATTGTAAAAGCTAATCTTTATACCTGTTAACTCAGTCCTTCTCCTGGCACTCTTACCAGTGTTCTGAAGGGAATTGAGTAACCTATTTTGAACCAGACACACCAAGAACTTTCTGTATGATGACATCATCATGCCCAGGTCTTGCCCTTATTGAACATTGATACTGCCCTTCTCCTAGTAATTCATTGGTTGTTTGTGCACTGTAACCAGTCACATCAGCTGAATGGTCATTGGTTGATTACTCAGTTGTAATGACATAGGTAAACAGATGCATCATATAAAAAAACCTGCCTTGCAACAAACAATCACACAGCCATGGAGACAATTACTGAAGTAAAGGAAGGAGCAACCTTGTTCTCCCAATTCTCCCTCTCCTTCTGCTAACTGAATGGAGTGCCAAAGGGGTGCAACCTTTTCTGGGAATAAATACTGGCTTTTCTATATTTTATCATTTAATAACTTTTATGAGCTGTAATGAATAGGAGACTTCATATTGGAAAATCCTTTGCATATTGGACATTAAAATGATTAGAAAATCTTTAGCAATCATATTTATTTATGACTCTTAATTGCCATCAAGCACAAGGCACACTGTCAGATTATTACAGAGCCAAAGAAAATCAGTTAAAAAAGAACAGGAATTATTGTTAAAATAGGACACTGAGAAATTAGAATTGCAATTGTTAATATATTAGTATTTCTCATCATGAAGTTTGGGAACTTATTTCAGACAAAAATCTCTGCATAAAATATCCTTTATTCAATGAAGGTGTTTAGGAACCGAATAGAAAACATACTGTTAGGGCAAAGCCACACGTGGCATTTTTGTGACATCTTTACGTTGCATTTTTAATGACGCTTTGTCGAGGGTAAATACGGCACTGAAACCACACAATGCATTTTTACATCGTTTTTCTGCATGTAGGTTTCTTTTCCCAACATGCACTTCTCACGCATTGAGAATTTGGACTCCATATTTAAAATACGCTGCATATTTACGCAATATGTGGTTTCACACATGCAGATCCCATAGAGTCTATTGATTTTGTAGTTTCTTGATGTATTGGAATTTCTGCTAAAAAAAACGCCAATACTGGCGTCCTGTGGTGGATTTTGGCCTTGCCCTTACTGATAGCACTGATTGCCCTTACTGATATAATTGTTGCTGGGATAAGGAATGAGATGAAATGAGATTTAGGATAAATACATACAGGTTACTTTTAATTATGTTTTAATCTTTTGTTGATTTTAACATGGCTTATATGTATAGATCATTTTGTATACACATTAAAGTACTATTAATAACAGTGAATGTTATTGATAATTTTTAGCCAAGATTGTTAAATTATGTAACAATTATGTTTATTTTGTTTTATGATATAAGGACAAAATTAGCAGTTTTGCACATTCACACACACATATACATATATGATAATATTATTTTAAAACATCTGCCTGTATTTTAAAGAGCCCCGTACAATTGGGTGCATGTTCCTGGAAATGATAATCATAGAATAAGAGACATTTTACAAGCCAAACAACTCCTACGTCCAAATTATCATAATAGAAGCCCATTCACATGGAAAAAGAGAAGAGGGTTGTTGCAGGGGTGTCACCATCTGAATGGAAAATGTAATCTCTGCATTGTGCTTGTTACCACAGGTTGTGCTGACAGGACTTTGTGAGAGAATAGAAGCATGACCTGATCAAACAGCCGTGTTCCTGAATGCACAGCGAGAGAATTAAAATGAAGAATAACAGAGCAAGCAGCTGGAAAAGAGGCGGGGAAATGGGGGTGAGAAAGGATGTTAAGGGAGCACTTGCTGCTGCTCAGACACAATGAGAAGAAATGCCTCAGAATACAGCTAGTTCAAAAAGATAACTGAACCCTGACTCCAGAAACAAAAGTTTCATATAGAGAGTGATTTGCATGGTCAGTATTTTAGGATTTTGAAAAAAAAAAAGTGAATGTGTGTATCATCCGCTGACTTCACTAGCCTCATTTATTCCACTTTTTCATGAGTTCCTTTTTGGCATCCTTTCAGTCCTTCCTTAAACCTTCCTTACCTTTAACAATTTTCTTTTCCTACTCTCTACTTTTCCTTTTATCTTATCATGCATACAATGTACTTGCATCCTTCGTTTGCATTCTCCCTTCTATCTCTCCATCATTTCCTTTCATCTTTCTTTTTATATTATTCATGTTTGACTTTCCTGGTTCCTCTTTATTTAACTTTTTCCCTTTATTCCACCTTTTGTAAATCTGTTTGATTTCAATTTGTTTTGCAAATTTTCCCTTTTTTCAAAGCGTAATGGGATAGAATCGCCCATCACGACTTAATGGTACTGAGCCACCTCTGAAATGAATGGGTTGGTCTTTCAAGGCTGAAAAGGTGATAAAGTGCCTGGTAATTTCATACAAATTCTCATAACTCATTATTTATTAGCATAGAAATAAATAATTTGAACTTGTAATAGCTAATGAAATCTATTTGGTTATTAATGAATGTGGCAATTGACATCTGCTTTTGCTATAAAGCTAGGAACTGCATACTATTCATTCTCTTGTGTGTCACTATATTGTGTTGATTGTGGAAAGTGTGTTAGTGCTGCAGATGAACTCAAAAATAGGATGTGTTTGCAGTGGAAGGTTAAAGTTCTATTTCCAGTGTAAGAAGGAAACCTTTCCTTTTCAGAAACAAACTTAATGCCATGTCCAATTGACACCTACCAGTCTTCATATGGTACTTGGAGCCCCACACATGCTTCTGTGTTCAGCACCACTATAACACCTACTCAACAGCCCGTGCAGTAATAAGTTGGTATTAAGTGTTGGCACCAGTGCCAGGAGGTTTCATTCAGGCATCCTCTTACTACTGCCAATGCAATCAAATTAATTCCGTTAAGCGCTTGCCAACACATCTCGCAAGTAGACTAGCCATCTCAGAAATTAAAGCTAGACATTCATATATTCCTGCCCAGACTGCCAGCGCTCATCATTTTCAGGGATTTTGTCGAATTAGATGACATTTCCTACTTTGTAAATTATTGTTCTTTGCATACTAGATTATAGATATATGTTGCATGCATTTAATTCAAATTAAACAGGGCACTACATTCCATCTGTACCCTGAAATATGTGCCTAATTAACAGAGGGCTTACCCAGTATAAACCAGCTACTTGTAAAATACAACTCCCTGCAAAAAAGTCTTCTAATAGAGGGTAGGCTGCAGGG
>CM044432.1:52758247-52776201 GCA_024363595.1 Xenopus borealis | reverse complement strand
GTGTTATCCACAGGGGAAGAGGAGACATATGGATTTAAGGGTATGACAACTTTTCTCACATATGAGTGATGAACGATATCCCTGCAGTGAGCATCAACCATTTGTTTTGTTTTTTTGTGTGCTACTACAAATAATTAATTTGGACATGGTCTTGTGGTAACATGGATGTGGTTTAATGTGAGTGTGGTTAAAAACAGGGAGTGGTCAACACTGGCTTCCATTATCGGCCTTCCACTATGTAGGCCAGAAAAATGTCGTCCCTCGGTACCACAGAAGTTGGACTTTGGACTTTGATAGCATTCAAAAGTCCCATTCTGATTTGACTGCATAAGGCAGTATTGTTACATGCCATCTCTACTGCCCAGCTGCAGAATTTAGTACAATAACCATTGTTTACCCTGCTTAAGGTTATGTATTGCTGACTCAGCTGAGGAAGAACGATCAAGGTCATCATAAATAATAGCCATAGCCTTAAAGGAGTCAAGAGAAAGAGATGGACTAGATCAGAAAGGAATAAGCTAAAGGTCCATATATGGGGATCCGCTTGAAGTAGAGTAATACCAAAATTACCTCTAGACTCCATGGTGGGGAAGGAGCAGGGTATGAACCCCAAATGTAGTTTAAATGCCTCCTGCAGGGTGAAAGATTTACTATGAACCCCAGTGAATTTTTCAGGTACTGGGATCTAAGAATCCACTGCGGAGCTACCTGGGGAAGTGGGTAGTTATCTGCTTCCCAGGACAGGAGCTATAGGTTGCAGACAGTTTTTGCAGGCATTGTAGGATCCTGCTTTGCCTCTTGCTCCCCAAGACACTGGCAGAAAATTGCCAGGATTGCTTCAGTTTTAATGGGAGAAGCATGAGCTCCTTCAGCGTCTATGTTGGGCCCAATGTAATGTCACATGTGATTTCCCAAAACCCAGAACAGACGCAAAGCTTATGTCACAGATTATGCTTCCATCTATAACAGCAGTCTTTCCTTCAGGAGGAGTCATCTGCTACTCGGATGCTGCCAGGTCTTAAAGTAAGAAAAGCAAGACAAGCATTTTAGGCACACAATGGAACAGACCAGGGTCAAAACTGATCAGATGCAATCAATCAAGAACCAGAAGCCTCATTGACACAGGCTGGGGTCAAGCCAAAAAGTAAATGCAGTTAATATTATAACAGAGGAAATCATTTTTGAGAAATGAGTAAAAAAAAATGGTTTGAGTAAAATTGACTTTAAGAGATCCCATACCTGTACGATAAGCTGACAAGTTTGGCTTTTTACCAGTCACACTGAGACAAGAAATAATTTGTTCATAGGCAGGCAAGCAATAGGGAGGGGAATGTAACATAATAATGGGTAACACTTCTCTGTTTTTTCTAGCCATTAATAACAGGTTTTTATTTTGTTTGTATTTTTAATACATGGACAAAACTCCACAAATATAAGTAAAACACTTCTGTACAAATCTGTTTTTGAACATCCATCTTCTATGAGGTTATTGTTGTTGAAAAAGGCAATAAATTAAAGGGGCATAAATAAAAAGAATTGAACCGATATGATATGACATCAGAGAGAAGTTTTTCATTAACTTGCAGTGAACCTAATAAAACAAATCCAAAGTCAAAGTAGCACCTTGTACATAAAATAAATGAACTGACAAGCGAAACTGGCAGGCAGAAGGAAACACATTTCATCCTGTCAACTCTTCTTTCAGTACTTAAATTACAGGGTGTGCACAAAGGACTTCTCTGGATCTCTTTCAGGGCCAGGGGGAAGTTATTGATTCTAGAGCACTTTTGTTATTTTATGCTTAGATTACCTTGGAAACACGGACCTCATTCACATTCACTTTTCTAAAAATGCAGTTTACTGTACACCTGTTTCAGAAGGACAATTAAAAAAACTCTACGTAGTATATACTATGGTCACATGAAAACTGGGGCATTTGAAGAACATACAGCTAGATAGGCTATCCTGGTTGAATTTAATTGAAACGTGTAATTATCGTACCCAGCATTTTTTATATATACATCATTATTATGGTACATATCTATCTGTAAAGTATATACACATAGAGGACAAAAATTAGATTTTCTTACCCGAAAAACATTTTTTCTCATAGGCCTGTACTTTCAGGCAAGAAATTTCAGAGGGTCACTGGTAATAATAAGTTACCCTGATGCCTAGTGTGCACAGCTTTTCCAGCTAGAGAATCAGAGTGTGCACATTAGTGATGGGCGAATTTATTCACCAGGGGCAAATTCGCTGCGAATTCCCGCGATTCGCTGCTGGCGAATAAATTCGCGAAACACCAGCAAAAATTTGGCAGCAAAAATTCTCCAAAAAAAAAACAGTCGTGCGTCGATTTTGACGCGACGCGCGCCGAAAATGACGCGACGAAAACGACGCGCGACTCGTTTCGCGAATTTTTTCGCCAATTTTTCGGCGAACCGAAATGGGTGAGATTCGCCCATCACTAGTGCACATCTGTCTATATCACTAATAAGGCCACCGGGAAGGACAGTGAAAGTTAGCACTATAGCGTGCCACCATAGAGAGTGCAAAAGAGTGCAAAAAATATCCAGCATTTAAGCCAGGGGTCCCCAACCTATCTTGGCCTCGGGATCAGTGTTGAGGCAAAATTTTTTGCAAGTACTGGGGTGGGGGTGGGGTCGGGGGGGTTGAAGTGGGATCATGGAGAGTCGAGGTGGGGTCAGAGGGGGTTGGCTTCCAATTTAGGCGTGCCGGCTTCCAATTCAGCTTGCCGGCATCCAATTCAGTGCACCGTCATCTAATTCAATGTTCCTTGTTAATTGCAGGCTAGACTCAGCGGCCCAGTTCAGGACTGTCCGCGGCCCGCTTCTGGGCCATGGCCTGGTGGTTGGGATCATAAATATCCGCTGTGAATGATCTTCCTGTCTGGCTAACAATGCATTTAAAGTATAAATGTATAGTGATGGGCGAATTTATACGGCAGGCGCGAATTCGCGGTGAATTCTCGCAATTCACCGCCAGCGAATAAATAAAAAAATTCGCTGGCATAAAACAACACGGTGCACGTCAAAAACGTGCCGTGACTCGTTTTGCGAATTTCGCTGGAAATTCGCTAATTTTTCGGCCAAGCGAAAACAGAATAGATTTGCCCATCACTATAAATGTATACATTTATAAAGTGCTACTGTTTATACAGCACTGTACATTGTACAATACAATACACGTCCAGGATCCATCATCTGGAAACCCATTATCCAGAAAGCTTTGAATTACAGGAAGGCCATCTCCCATAGACTCCAGGAAGACCATCTCCCATACCCACGTGCAATAATTAATCAGGCCCTTGTACTTGATCTTAACTAAAATTCAGTTAATCCTTTTTTGAGGTAAAACAATTCTACTGGGTTTAATTAATTATTAAATCATTACTTAGTAGACTTAAGGTATCGAGAATCAAATTACAGAAATACCCCTTATCCGGAAAAGCCCCAGTTCCTCAACATTCTGTATAGGAGGTCCCATACCTTTAGCATGACCAACAGGAAAAATACTGCAAAAAAAACAAAAGATAAATGTAAATAGTAACTAATATTAAATAGTATACTGAATCTCAGAGCTACAATGGGAGTTCTAGTAAATGGGGTATACCAGATTGAAGTCAAAGCTTTTATACATAAGAATAAATAAGAAAAGTTTCTTTCCTTCATCTATTTTTAAGACCTGCTTAAAGATGGATTTTTAATTGCAAAAAATTATATATTTTCATGAAAAATATTTTTTGTTTTTTTTAAACCCATACCATACCCAGGTCACCAAAAACTTCACAAATGGTTCACAAATGCTATATTAAATACATTCCAAAAGAAAAGCACAAAGGAAAAAATTACTTGTATCATATTCTATACTAGTAGATATGGGGGGAAATTCACAAAAGCCCGAAGAGTCTAACGCTAGCGCTAATTAGCCAGTGTGACGTCAATTCGTAACTTCGCAAATTTACTAACACTAACTCTGGCGAATTTGCGCTAGAGAAGTAGATAGACTAGCGCAACTTTGCAACCTTACGCCAGGCAAAGTTGCGCACTGACGAAGGATCGTAATTACGCAAATTCTCTAAGATTTGGGATATTTTTCTAAGTCCCAAAAAAACGCTGGCGTGTTTTACCATTCTAGGGTGATATTCTGAAAAAGGTTGATTTTTATTTTGGGGGGTTACCCTCCTTCCCCCCTACATTTCCTAACATATGGCAACACAACTATACAGGGGGCACATGTTTAGGGCAATAGGTCAACTTTATTTTATTTATTAAATGTTTCCTGGGCTTGTGTAGTGGAATGTAGTGGCTGTAACATATACTTCTATTGTACGATTAAGTTCACGCCGTATGCAAATTAGGCATTGCTAGCGTAAATGCGCTTTGCCTGGCGAACTAACGGTAGCGCTACTTAGCTTACATTCGCTGACCTTATTGTAACTTAACACTTTAGTGAATTTGCGTAGTGCTTTTGCGTAGTGCTGGCGAAAATTCGCCTGACGAAGTGCGGCGAACGTTAGCGAAGGCAACGTTAGCGAATTTTCGCCGCTTAGTGAATTTCCCCCATGGAAAACATTTATTTAAAATGTCTTCCTTTTCTATTCTCGGTTTTTGGTTAGTTGGAAATGCCTCCAGAGGATACTTGGATTTAAAAAATATTCTTTAAATCCATTCAGTGAGTTCATTTAGCAAATTTCTAAACCACATGTTTTTGTAATGTTGGCCATTGTCCTTCTTTTTAATGCTGAGAGAAAAAATGGAATCCCCGATGTGCTCTTCAGGACATGTGTTTTTTAGCCTTACACAGAAATGATTCACTAAAGACTTAGAAAATTACAACATATGGGGAGGCTGAGTATGGAGAATCTGTTTCTTAAATCTTCCTCCCTTTTTTTTTCACTTCCCATGTCACTTTCTGGGTTTTCATTCCATGTGTGGTTTAGGATGTTAGTGATTTGCATTTTGGAAAGATTCTGTCAGTTATTTATGTCCTGTCTGCTTTTAACGGTTATACATTAAACAGCTGGACTCCATACCAGTGTCGATAGAACTCAGAAATATTCTCAAACATCTAACGTGTCTATAAAGCTATTACTCGGGGATCCAGACTGTGAAAAGGAAAGTGACAGAAAATGCAAAGTTGTACCGCCAGCGGAGCTGACTGCATTCAACCATAGAAATGTAGAAAAATATTTGTTGGAACAAAACAAGTGAAACCTGTCTTGGCAGTGTTTGGATTACAAGTAAAACTCAAACTTGATTCCATTTTAACACATATCTTCATGCAGTAAAGTTTACACTTGGAAATTTGCTTCGCTATAAAATGCTGGGGACAAAATTAAAACTTTTTTTTCTGGTCAATGAATTTATTTGGCATAGAGACAGGAGGAAATGAAATAGAAGATCATATTAAAACATATATATTTAAGGTTGCATTGTGCAGAAACTTGCTCACATCCGTTTAGTTACTAGAGGGACTGGATCACCTGTGCTACGGTTTGAAAATCAAGTGAAAGAATATCTGAATGACTGGCAGCTGTCCACTGCTATTTGTATACAATAACTGAATTTAAATGGAGATTGATTCAAAAGATCATACACCCCATGAGCTCAGACTATGTGCTATTTTTTCTTTCTTCCAATTGCCTCCCCTGCTAGCCTCCACGGGTTTCTCGTTGCCCCTGTTTTCCTCTCACTCGTTCTGTTTTTTAGTAATTTTCATTTCATTTCTTAATTTCATTTATCAAATATTGCCTTAATCCCATTTTACCTTAGCAGTTGTTGTTCTGTTACAAAACATTTTATTGAAGTTTTAATGCTTTAAAATTTTCATTACAATGATTACTTTATATTGCAAAAAGTTAAACACTCCGGATTATTCCGGAAGTAAAATTCTGATTATTTTCTGATGATATTTCTGATAACATTCTATACAAGAGAATATACTGTAGGAATTGGTTAACATATGCAGCTGTAAATCAGAATGGAAGGCTACAATTATGAGATCAGTGTTTGGCTCATTTATAAACTTTATTAGGACAGTGATTCGCACAGTAAACATATTTGTCCAGTGCATGTTTATATTTATAAGGCTGGACAAAATTGGTTTATTTAATATGTAAACATAATTGCAATATTTTATTCATGCTGTTACATAGTTACATAGTTAAATTGGTTAAAATTACTAACTGTAAAATTACTACTGTAAAAGTAGCCTTTGATATTATGTCTGTCCAAAAAATCATCCAAGCCCCTTTTAAAAGCATCAACAGCTGTGCTTAATGGGAAACTGTCATGGTAAAACGTGTCTTTTTTTAAAAAAAATGCATCAGTTAATAGTGCTGCTCCAGTAGACTTCTGCACTGAAATCCATTTCTCAAAAAGGCAAAGATTTTTTTATATTCAGTTTTGAAATCTGACATGGGGCTAGCCATTTTGTTAATTTCCCAGCTGCCCCAGTCATGTGACTTGTGCCAAAACTTTAGAAGGGAACTGCTTTCTGGCAGGCTGTTGTTTTTCCTTCTCAATGTAACTGAATAATACGCAGTGGGACATGGGTTTTACTATTGAGTGCTGTTCTTACATCTACCAGGCAGCTGTTATCTTGTGTTAGGCAGCTGTTATCTGGTTACCTTCCCATTGTTCTGTTGTTAGGCTGCTGGGTGGGGGAAAGGGAGGAGGTCATATCACTCCAACTTGCAGTACAGCAGTAAAGAGTGATTGAAGTTTATCAGAGAACAAGTCACATGACTTGGGGCAGCTGGGAAATTGACAAAATGGCTAGCCCCATGTCAGATTTCAAAATGAAATATAAAAAAATCTGTTTGCTCTTTTGAGAAATGGATTTCAATGCAGAATTCTTCTGGAACAGCAATATTAACTGATGCGTCTTGAAAAAAAAAATATTTCCCACGACACAATCCCTTTAAGAGCTTTATAAATATGGCATAATCAAAATTGAGTATCTATGCACACATTCTGTGTTTGTGTTATGCCATAACTAGTGGCATTACTAAAATTACCATCTGCACTATATTTGCTCATATCAAACCAGCACAGTGGCCACACCGCAATTCACAAGAGAAAGAAAGATGAACAACGCAGTGCAATATTTAAGCATTCAAGGGAAACCCCATGCAAAACAACCATGTGCAGAGAAATATGAGCTGCACAAACATTGTAAATGATCCTCCATGTCTCCAGGCTGGGAGACCATCCTAGGTTGTGGTCCATATTTGCAATGCTGGTGATAAATAGCTGGACACCCTGTTAGTCAGACACAGCATTAACAGTTGCTACTTTATAGAACATCAAAAGTCTCTACTTTCTCTGTTCTGAATTTTTTTAAGAATCAAGATTAATATATATTATAATGTGTCCAAAATACACAGTTTTTACATAGTCCAGCAGCCCTGGTTATACAGTTTTCTATGGAGCAATGCAAAAATGAGTTCCAAACTCTCTCTGGAAGCAATGTCAGGACAAGGCTATTGGTAGCTGCTGTTGGACTATTACCTGGAATAATGGATTGCATACCTCCATCTAGCAGTTTGACAGAGGAGTTTGTGGCTGGAAGATGCCAGGAGAACACTACATGCCTGAATACATAATACCAACTATATTGTTTGGTGGAGGAGAAATAATGGTCTAAAGCCTTGTTTCATAGTTTGAGCACCCTAGCCCTGGTGACAATGAAAGCTAATATTAACTCTACAATATACAATGACAATCTTGACAATTCCATGATTTCTATTTAGTGGTAACCCCTTGCAGTTTCAGCACCATAAAGCCCCATGCACAAAACAAGCTATAATCAGAATGGCTTTGCTAAGATGGGAGCAACAACCTCACTGCTCAGAGCACTGAACTCAACCCAAATAAACAACTGTAGGAACACCATTGTGGCTCTTTACCAGAGGTAAACTTCATATTAATATCTTTGGTTTGGGAACTGGCTATTGGACAGAATATTGTACCTGCAGCAGTGCTGGAATTGGGGAGGGATGCAAAGGGATGCCATCCCTTCTAGTGATGGGCGAAACGGCCGCGTTTCGCTTCGCCGAAAAATTAGGGAATTTCCAGAGAAATTCGCGAATTTTTCGCCGATTCGCGAAACGAGTCGCGCGTAGTTTTTGACGCTCGTCGCGTCGTTTTTTTTGACGCGCGTCGCGTCTTTTTTGACGCGCGATGCGTCGATTCCGACACGCGACTCGTTTTTTGACGCGGCGAATTTTTGTTGGCGAATTTTTTTGGCCGTTTCGCGAATTTATTCGCCAGCGGCGAATCATGGGAATTCGCCGCGAATTCGCCCCTGGCGAATAAATTCGCCCATCACTAATCCCTTCACTTCTTTATTTTTGTGAAATAGCATTCCCTCAGAGGAGATGCACGAGTTTTGCTCCTCTCCACTTCTGCATTCAAATAAAATGCAGAGGTAAAATAAAATATAATCAAATATATATAGGAGATAAAAGGAGAGAAAAGATTGCTGGGAGAGAAATAGAAGAGAGATAGAGAAGTGTTAATCTGAGATAAAGAAGGTGCAGAGAGAATTATAGAGAAAAGGAGAGAAGAAGAAAACGGGAAACAAAAAGAGAAAATGAAGGTATTAAACAGCAACAGATTACAGAATGATGAGAGAATGACATATATGAAAAAATCTTGGGTAATATAGAATATGATGGGGTTGTGCTATGTTATGACACAATACACAGGTAAGGAGCTTGTTTACAGAAGTTGGATTGACAGTCAAGAAAAGTCATATGCACAATTTTCACTTGGGGGTCCCTCGAGGTCACAGGTAATTCTACGCATACTGGGCATTAAACTGTGCATAAGAAGGAAATACCAAAATGGAAATAGCAAAATGAATTTTGCTTTAAAGTGGGTGAAACCAGAAAGTATTGGTATGTGATGCTTATTATAGCAATGGGTGTGGCTTATGGTTGTGGGAGGGGCTTGTTTTAGCATGCTATGCTACGCTCACCACACAGAGCATCCCTCCACTTTTTTCACTCAAATTCAAGAACTGACCTGCAGGACTGAAAACAATTCAGTGATGATGTTTCTAATCTGTTTGACCTGTCACTGGTGTCTTTTTGAACAGATTCCATTTTACTGAGCATAGAAACTGTGGGTGACAGACACCTTGATTTTTGCCTAAATACAAAAACGTCAATGTTATTTTCGATAAATGTGTACATTGTGCATACATTGTACAAAATATGAGTTTCCTTTGTGAGTGCATAAGGAGTCAGTTGTTGGACTTGATAGATGTATGAGATATTTAATCCAGAATGCTCCAAAAGCTATCAATTAAGTTTGCCCCAGTTTACTTCATTCTTGTCTGATTTGTCTTCCTTTTCTGTTATTTTGTTCCCATTTCTGAAAATTTTAAATAGAATAACTAAAAGTCCTGGCTCAGAGAAGTACTGTATATGTTTTCTTACACACTGGTAGGCTGACTGGCTGCTTATTCTACTGAACCTAGTTCATATAGTTTGTTTTATGAAATTGTTGGTGTCAAATGAATTTAAAGGTTAGTACACACATTCCTTTAAACCCATTTATTTAAACTGCTGGCATGTTAATGAGAAGTAAAATAAAAAAAAAACAGGATATTTCTCATTTTCTTTTATTTAAAGCCTGGTTGAAATTTCAGATTATTCCAAATTGTAGAACTGCTGACAATGTGAAGAGAAGTATTTCAACTACAATAATAAGTTGTCAAACAAGTCCAGAAACAGTCTGAATCTCCTATTAAGTTGGTTTGTAAAACTATTTCATGATAATTCCTCATTGTAAAAACTATATCTTTTTGTTTTCAAAACCCCCCAGCGAGACTATCATTTCCATAATTTCCTTTTAATATAAAAATAATAAGAGAGGGTTATTGTATTTTTATTCATCATATAAATCATTCTGTCATCTGGTCCACACATGATAGCGCTGAGTGCAACATCAAAGAAAGGTCTACAACAATTGGCAATCTTAATATATTTTGTTTTGCTCTGGGCCTCGTAAGAAATACCTTAGTGAAGACGGCATGTCAGCATTGTAGTAAAAGCACTCTTTTGTTCTTGGGGTAGAATGCAGAAAGGTAAACATGGAGCAATACAATTTTGCAACACAACAATTTTACATTTCTCAGTGCTCACTGGGGGTATCTGAAGAAGATAGGAATGCTAAAGAAGTGATCCTAAATGTAACTATAAATAATAGATTCACTATATGTCCTTATTATAGGTTACAAGATGCTGATGGTGGTATCTGAAGAAGATACTGATGCTATGGAAAAAGTGGATCACACATCTATGTCCTGTAACTATAAAGCTAAGATTCAAGATATGCCCATATTAAAAGTTATAGGATATACCACCCATGAACAGACAGATATTCCATATCTATGTATATGGATAAAGCCTCACTTGCAAATTATGTTATAGAGAAATCTCTTTCTTACAGAGCAGATGGGTTTTCTAAACTCAAAAATGAAGGGATTACCCATAGATCAATGCATAATGAAGTTAACCTATGTCATCTCATTACTTGCAAGATGTTGTATATATGAATGACTGCCATGTTGGATTACACAGAATCTAGAAATGAATCTTCTCCCAGTCTAAATGTTTCTTTGGCTAATTCAAGGCAGCATATTATCATTTAAGAACAGAGCTCAAACCTTAGCACAGGCATTATTAGTTTTGAAGTCTATGAATTCAGAGCAAAGAGTGTGTTCTGTTCACATCTGGGGACTTCTAGCAAATAGCTTATAAAATATTTGTATGATTTGTGCATTTAATTAGTAGTTTTTCATGCTGGTGGCACATTGGTTATACTTGCTGACTTGCAGCAATGGGGTCCTAGGTTCAATTCCACCAGGGATAGCATGTTTGTGAGGTTCTCTTGTGAGGACTTGTATAGGCTCTGTTATTTGTGGACTCCATATAGTGTTCAGCTGTTTTTGTGTTTGTGTCTGCTTTAACCTGAGAAAGGGTCAGTTGTTTTGGGACTTGTTGGATTGAAGCATCAATGTGGTGTCCAACATTTGTCCAGAGTCCACATAACAAGGAAATGGATGTATATGAACACTAACAGATGTGTCCTACTGCTAGCATTCCAGGAACATCTAGAATGGCCAGTAAGTGCTTGCCTCTAATATAACTCTTATGTGGCCTTCAAAAGTCTCTGAGGCAGTCTTTATCCATATCTACTTATTAGGGATTATGAAGTATAAAGAAAAAGAATGTATAATTAGCCCATTTTTGCTATATGAAAACCTGGTACCCAGGCCCTGGTTTATGAATTGGAAGCCTCTAGCCATTCACTTTCCCGGTCCTTGGAGATCGCAAATCTGCCACGTCTCCAATGCTTGGAACCCATCTAGATGCAGCTGGGTGGCATGCCACACCTGAAATTCTGCCCGGGCCTTTGTGGCCTTCCTACAAATCCCGGCCTGTCGTTATAGCTTCAATGAAATCATTGTATTGGCTGACAAATGAAGCTATGTCTTTCGTGGTTGCAAGGGAATACCAGCAGCTTAAACGGAAGCAGATTACACTGAAGATGTTATTGATGCTGTGAGCTGTAAAGAAATACACAAGTAGCACTCACACACTAACTTACATCTATATTGATGCACAAAATTCAGGGCAGGTAGTGATGATCAAAATGTTTGCCAAGTTTTGCCTCGAAAATGATACCGGCCAAAGACGGGTGAAAAGATATGTTGCATGTCAAATAAAATTGTGTCACCCATGGAATTCAATTCATTTCTGCACATTTTGGGCTAAGTGAAACGGGACAGATTCGTCCATCACTAGTGGCAGGCACTACTAACAGGTGCAAGCTTTTGTGCTGGAATTCTGGGGAAAAAAATCTGCATTATGGGGAAAAAAAATCCAGATATAGCATTTTTCACTAAATTTGAGAATGAACCCAACTCTAAATAATGTACATGCATAGCTTTGGCTAGGTCATTGTAAACACAGATTGCTTCACAAACTAACTAAACATGTTCATTCAGTTTAGATATAAATTTATAACAACTGTGACAGTGTTTTCCATATAATGTAACTCTACTGCCCTCTTCTGGAGGAAAAAAATAAGTAGTCCCCAACACATCTTACAATACTTATATACTTAAATATAAACTGTTCTCCTCCTTTAAATATTATTTCTAAATCAGTTTGAATTGGTTTTGTGGCACTAATTCTAATATTATCATACATATCAGCAATATGAGCCTCTTGAGTTGTAGAATGTAACTCACTTTTGTGGATGGTGTCCATGGAGCCAGTTGCTTCCTAAAGGTTAATCCTACGCTGTCTTTTTCTCTGTCAAATTTATTAATATGTATATATATTCTCTGTATATTCTCCCTTGTGGTGACGGTCCCTTGTGGATCGAAACATGTCAATATGTGGATGGAGCAGGAGCAATTGTTTTATGAATATTTGTGCTGTGAGTGCTTTCTGGTACTGGAATATATATATATATATATCTCAAAAAAGCTCTGAATTTCCTTTTTCTCTCTGATAATAAAACAGTAACTTGTACTTGATCTCAAGTAAGTTATAACTAATCTGTGTTGGAAGAAGTACCAGCCTATTGTGTTTATTTAAATGAGTGGTTCACCTTTGACATAACTTTTCCTATGGTGTAGAGAGTGATAGTCTAAGATCATTTGCAATTGTTTTTATTTTTTATTATTATTTGTGGTTTTTGAGTTATTTAGCTTATTATTCGCAGCTCTCCAGTTTGCAATTTCATCAATGTGGTTGCTAGGGTTCAAATTACCCTAGAAGCCATACACTGATTTGAATAAGAGACTGGAATTTGAATATGGGACAGCCTGAATAGAAAAAGGAGTAATAAATAATTAGGAATAACAATTCATTTGTAGCCTTACAGAGCATTTGCTTCTTATAAGCAGAAGTCAGAAGAAAAAGGCAAATAATTATTAAACTATAAAAAATAAATACCAAAACCAGTTGAAGAGTTGCTTAGAATTAGCCATTCTATAATAAAAGTTGAACCATCCCTTTAATATTTACATGATTTTCTAGTAGACTAAAGGTACTGTATGAAGATTCAAATTACAGAAATATCCATTATTTGGAAAACACCAGGCCCAAGCATTCTGGATAAAAGTTCCCATACCTATACCTGAAAAGTAATTGTATACTCCTAGGATGTCATTTACATTATGGCAGAAGTGCAAAAGTACTAAATGTCATATAGCATATTTATTGATCGGAGTGATTTTATAGAATTCTCTCCCTGAAACTGTTGTACTGGCTGATACATTAGATAGCTTTAAGAAGGGGTTGGATGGCTTTTTAGCAAGTGAGGGAATACAGGATTATGGAAGATAGCTCATTATATAAGTTGATGCAGGGACTAGTCCGATTGCCTATTTGGAGTCAGGAAGGAATTTTTTCCCCCTCTGAGGCAAATTGGAGAAGCTTAGGATGGGTTTTTTTTTGCCTTCCTCTGGATCAACTAGCAGTTAGGCAGTTAAAATTAAAAAAAAAAAGGTTGAACTTGATATACGCGAGTCTTTTTTCAGCCTAACTTACTATGTTACTATGTTACTATGTATCCCTTTAAGCCAATTGGTCTCTTCTTTACATTATCAATCTGCAGATGCAAGATGTTACAGACATTTAACTTTGTTTTATTTGTTTAGTTGTTTAATGTATATTACCAGGGTACATAAGATGGTGATTCTGCACCCACTTATAAGAAAAAGTGTAGTAAGGTAAGGCATGGCACAAATGATATGGGTCATTGATGCCACCACCTGCCAAGAGATTGAAGAGACCACTAATCCCCTTACACACAATAAATGAAAGAATTCAAGTGAATTGGTTATTTATTAAAACTTGAATTTTTCTAGCGAGGGGAAAAAACTAAAATTTTTAGAGGAAAAAAACAAAATTTTTAAAAATGTATTATTCCCTGTAGTTGCTAACAATCTGAATATAAAATACTCCAGCTAAAACCTGTCTAAATCTTCTAAATGTCAATGGAATGTGGTCTCTTTAACCTTTGGAAAATGTTTTATGCTTTTTCATGGTTCTGGAAAATGTTGATGGCTGAATTATTCAAGGTTTTTTGGCAACAGCTTGAAAAAAGTCGAGTTTTTAGAGTGTTGCTCAGTTAGAATTGAAGCACGATTTTTTTTTTTTCGCGCCAGTTTTTTTCAAGAGAAAACAGTGATGAATAAAGAGGATTTGGATTTGGGCGTTTGGTTGAATAGTTTTTTCTAAATATTGTAAATGAGAAAAAGTCAGGTATTAGTAAAAAAATATACAGCAAATCTGTAGCAATTTAGGAATTTGTACCAGCAATATGATGAATGGGGTTAATGTACAAATGACGTGAATTCAGGCAATAACATCAGCATTTGACAAGATAAATTTATTTTTAGAGGTGTTCATAAAAGATTTGTAGACATTGAGTAATAGAATAGATTGAGATGAGTAAACTACAAAGAGTGTTTCAGACCCCACCCTTCACAGGAAATTATTTTAACCACATGTGATAATCTTAAAATGATTCCTCATGGCCTAGCTGTACCCTCAATATCTCTGGAACCAATTCCTTCAGCTGGAACTATACAGTACATGATCCAACTAGAGTACTGTAGGGAGGTTACATAAATTGAATACAAAGAGCGTATTCCCTTACCCCTTCATCTTTCCAATAATAGCATCAGGAGTAATCGCTCATGACCCCATGAGAATACTTGCTGGAAATTAAAAAGTAAGGTTTCATGGGTACATTGAAGTAGTCCTTTAAAGTTATCTAGTAACTAATCAATCACAGCATTTACTTTGGTACAGAAATCCTTGCCTATTGGATCAAAGTGTCTCCTTCAACACTTACCAAAAAGACAACAAAAGTGGAAACATTAAGGGACCGATTGACGAAATTCACGTGAAATTATTGAAGTTTGAATTCAATCGAATACCGATCGTAAGAAATTTCAAATAGATGGAATAGATCGAGTGATCGGATATTCGATCATTCGATGATTGTAGGAATTAAAATTTCAAAGTTATTCGACTGTCTACTTCGCCAGATTGAACCTAATTGCAATAGAAGCCTATGGGAGCTCCCCATAGGCTTCAGAGACTAAGTCCTGTCCGAATACCATTGGTACGATCGGAGCGTTCGATCGTTCGAATCGTACGAATTTTTTAGAACGCTCGAATGAAATTTCACAATTTATCGTGAAATCGAACGATCGGTATCCGATCGTACGAATTCAACGAGAAATCGGATATCAAGCAAAATGATAGCCTAAAATAATTCGATAAGCATTCGATGGTCGAATGCTTATCGAATTGCGAATTTGGTCGAGCTTTTTTCTGGGAATAATAATAAATCTGCCCCTAGGTATTTCAGTCAAGATTCGTCCTTTTTCAGCAGGATTTGGATTTGGCCAAATTCAAATGCCTGGCCGAACCGATTCCAACTCCAAAAAATCATGTGACTTTTCGTCACACAAAAATTTATTAACAGTGTTCACAGCATGCCATTCGCTTTACGCACCATTCCCCTAATTAACATATGCAAATTAGGGTTTCAAATTCAGTTCGGTATCAGGAGTCGACCGAGTACTACAATAATGGTTTCTGTGCATCCCTAGAGCCACCCCTCCATGAGCTCATGCAGAAATACTATGTTATGCATTCAATCCATTCTAACTAGTAACTGAAGACAATATTTTATGTCTATTGGGTACCCATGAGATAAGCTTCTGACAATTTAAGGAATAAGGAAAACTTTGGGAATCATTTTTTTGAATAATTCTGGAACAAGGTTAAAAAGGATCTCTCAAGTTTGCTAACAAAGTGACTGTGTGCAGTTCTGCTGAAGAACAATAATTTAAAATCCCAAATTAGGTCCAAATTTCCTTTTGGCCTGTGAATTTAAAATGTATGAGACTGCTAAAATGTGTTAAAAATTACTTTTGAAACACAATTACATTGCTGAAAGACAACAGGGGTCATTTTAGGACCCAAGAGCACACCTCTTATTGCCCATTCTGCATGAAAAATCCGGTGCTTGTGCAGCACCAGAACACACAGCTAAGCCGTCCACTTACAACATGCAGGAAGGACAGGGACTTACTTACTCACTACACTCAAGGTAGAGGCAGGTAGGGGTATAACAAGGTCAGCATTGCTTTGCCGCAGGTCTCTGTAATCTTTACCAGTGTTCATGGGCCTCTGGCCTAATGAGAAGTGCAAAACAATGGCTAATCGTGGCCTTTTTTGCACTTTGCACACAGTGCTGGCTTCACAATTGAGGTCTAAGGTTTGATATATTATACATTTACAGGATGATAAATGCAAATAAAAGAAATACACAAAGTGCCATTACAATCTCAATTGACAAGGAGACATATTTGACAAAGTGCAAACTGTTACATTTGAATAACTTTCACCAAAAGAGTATGGTGCATTTTTGCCAGGCATAAACATAATTTCAAACAAAATATTTATCAAGAGCACCACCATTATTTTTTGTGCAAACCAATTTCTCCATATTCAGGCTGGTGGTCTACAATTGTAAAGCTAGAGCAGCCTCTTTAGCATTAGCATTATCTATGACACGTCTTCCTTACCAATATTCCACATAATTCATTGATTTATGGAATTTATTCATGAATGTACTTACTCATTTTTTTGCTAGTGATTATTCATCTTGTACAGGTATGGGACCTGTTATCCAGAATGCTCAAGACCTGTGGTTTTCTGGATAATGGATCTTTCAGTAATTTGGAACTTCACACCTCCATACCTACTAAAAAATCATGTTGTAATAAAAACCTTACCTGGTGGTCTAGTGGGGGGAAGGCAGGGATGCCTGATTACCAACTCCGATTCTGCTTAACCCTCCAATTGACTTCCTGGTTTGACCTTTGCCTGCCTGACTATGTTTACTCTCTGCCTGCCCTGACTCGGCCTGATCTGACTACAATTCTGTCTTGTACCACAAGGCATCCAATTAGCCGAGGGCTCTTCCCAAGGTGAAAGGCGGCTGTTATTTATAGGCAGAAGCATGAGCCATGACCAGGGTGCTTGGCATCAGTTCTGGGTTTTGGGTGCCAACCGTTACACATGTAAACATGAAATAAACCCAATAGGCTGATTTTGCTTCCAATAAGGATTCATTATGACTTACTTGAGATCAGGTACATTTACTGTTTTATTACAGAGAAAAAAGAAATCATTTAAAAAAAATTTCATTATTTTGATTAAATGGAGTCTCTGGGAGACAACCTTTCCATAATATGGAGCTCTCTAGATAACAGGTTTCCAGATAACAGATCATATAACTGTAGTGGTATAATTATGATATTTAGTATATATGCAATGGTTTATTGGAGGGAAACTTGGCAAAGTTAAGCAAAGGAAAGAATTGCACATTAGTGAGTTGGCCATGGATTGAAAAGTAAGGGACTCTGAACCAAATATTCCCTGAATAGCAAAAAGTAGAAGATCAAGGGTTGACTCCTCCAAACCAGATATTCAAAAATAAGCACCTGCTTTGAGGCCACTGAGAGCTTTCTGAGTTCAGTAGCTCCTCCAGGTAATGACTCAACTGCTAAAGAACTGTCTGTTCATCTGTCCTTCCCATGACACATCTCCAGTATTCCTGCCTGCAGTCTTCCCTTTTATCACTCCCTACTTTCAACCCTCTGGGGACTTTCCCTAGCATCAGTTATCCTATAGCTCCCCCAAGTGGCACATCTGAAAATATCTGCATCAACCATTAAATATACGTTTGCATTAAACATAAAGGCAAACAAAGCGGGTTGTGGGAGCACTCCTAGGGCTATGTAAAAATGTATTCAAGTATAGTCCCATGTCTCATAAGTAATTCAGTATATAAGCAAATGCATAAGTTAACAAAGAC
>CM044432.1:52724649-52736848 GCA_024363595.1 Xenopus borealis | reverse complement strand
TCATTAAAGAAAGTAAAAATGGGATTTTATTTCTTTGCCTTTCCTTGCCCTTTAATAGCGTTTGTCCTGCAGTTTACCACCACATTACATACGGTAGGGATACGTGTGCTGTTTCCCTGGACACAAAAAGTCAATGTTGTTGGTAATATTTTTCAATCAAAAAATATATCCAGCAGGGGATTATGGGTTACATAACAAACCTTTAACATTTATGAAGGAGATGTATAACAGTGGTTGTATGATGGTGAGTTTATCATAACTGGTTGGCTGGCTACTGAGGTCACAAACATTATTAAATAGTGATGGGCGAATTTATTTGCCAGGAGCGAATTCACGGCGAATTCCCACCAAAAATGACGCAACGCGACGAAAATGACGCGACGCGCGTCGGAAATGAAGCGGACGGAAACGACGCGACGCGCCAACGTTGAGCGACGCGCGTCAAAAGCGTGCCGTGACTCGTTTCGCTAATTTTTCGCCTTTTTTCTCTGGAAATTCGCTAATTTTTCGGCGAAGCGAATCTCGGGAGATTCGTCCATCACTATTATTAAACATTCAGCTGACTGATGAAAGCAACTAAAGCAAACAAGTCAACACAAAAGCATAAGTATTTATTAACTGTTATTTTAAAGTAAGGATTTAAAGTATCATGGTTTCATTTCTTATAGTTTTTTTGAGTCTTGATAAATAGTAAAGTGTGGTGTGATATTGTGCTTACAGCAAGTTTGTCACAAACTTCTTTAATGTGCAGTTAGTTTTCCTTCAGTTTGTGGTGGGTTTGATTAGTGCACCTGAACAGTAGAATAAGTAGAACCCCTGGGACTCCAGTGGAGCTTGTTCTAGTATTAAGCTGCTCTTCAGTATTTGCTCTTAAAGTGGGGCTTCTGTAAATGGAGTTGCAAAAACCTCTGTAAGTGGAGTTTCAAAAGTTTGTTCTAAACCGTAACTTTTTTATTCTTGTTTTTTGTGTTTTTGATAAACTGGGATAATGACTGCTAGCAAGACTGAAGGTCTGACCCAGTACACAGTCTTCCATATGTATGCAGATTTGGAACAAGAGTTTCCCACCTCTGCGGGAATTGTGAGTAAATCGCCACTTGTGTTAAAGCACTAGAGCAGCAAATTGCAACACTGCAGTTGATTGACAATCTTTGAGAGAAGTCTCTTGCACACTGCACAGGAGCTAGCAGGGTCAGATAGTTTGGGGGGAACAGAACAGCAGCAGGATGATGAGGCAGTTAGCTAGTTAGAAAATATAGTGCGGGCAAAAGGAGGCTGCACTGTGGTTTATATGCAATGACCGTATGAACCTGCCAATATGCTCAACTCATCCTCAGCTACCAAAACATAACATACATCCCAACAGATTTGCCAGATTGTGTGAAAAAGTCTTAGTACATATTGGTACTAACAAAAACATTAATTGTAGAAGGAAGGGATTGGGTTCCTAGAGCAGTGGGCTGATTTTTCCTTGGGGTACAACCTATACAGTTGTGACGTATTGCACCTCAATGGAAGGGTGTCCACTGTGCTAAGGTAAAGCATGGCCAAGAGACTGGAGGAGTGTTTAAACTAGGCAAGGGGGGTGAGCTAAAGAATCATGGGGAAGCTATGGTAGAAGGGCCAGTGGGATTAGTAAGGTGTCATGGGGAAGAGTGAAGGGGGCATACAGTTTACCAGATAAGAAGGTACCTCTGTTACAAGGAAAACTGGCTAAAAATAACTTAAGATATAATTCTATATTAAGTAATGTAAATTACAAAAGGAAAAGTAGTAACCACCACTATATGCTGGCAAATGCACAGAGTTTGTCAGGTAAAATGGGAGACCCAGAGTTAATTGCTCTAAAAAGTATCATATCATTGGTACTATATCCATGAGACATGGTGGATGAAACATGTGACTGGGCTGTGAATTTAAATTGTTATACTTATTAGGAGGGACAGAGGGATTAAAAAGGGTGGAGGAATGTGTGTGTATGTAAAGCTTGAATTAAAGCCATGCAGGGGGGCGGAATCCCTATTAGTAGAGATTTCAACTGGGTCAAAGTTTACAAAGAAAATGACGGTTGGTGGATATAACAAACAACCTTGTATGGTGATGAGAATGAAGCCCAACTACTTTTACAAATAGAAGCAGCTTTGCAACTAGGTCAAGTTATTATTATGGGTGACTTTAATTATCCAGACATTGACTGGGGTAATGGGGTTGCCAAGACTAGCAGGTTTGTAACTATGCTGAATGACAACTTTTTATTCAATAACCAAATATGAATTCATCTCTTTTGGATCTTGTACTAACTCATAATACCGAATGAATCTCTAATATGTATGTGGTGAACATTTACGGAATACAGTAGTGATTATAACATGGTCTCCTTTCAGATTATGTTGCAGAAACAACTCTATAAGGGAGCAATGAAAACACTAGATTTTAGATGTGCAAACTTTGACAGTGTAAGGGCATCTCTGCAACATATTTAGTGGGAAATGCTTTTCACAGGGTTAAACACAGAACAAAAATGGGACGTTTTTAAAATGCTGCTTGATAAATATACATGTCAGTATATTCCCCTTGTAAGCAAGGTATGTTGCAAAACAAAACTGTTTGTTCTTTTAAAGCTTTCAAGTTAGCTGGGACAGCTGAACCGTTTATCAGGTAAAATTGATATGGAAATTGATATGGAAAAGCATGCAGTAAAAAATAATCCAACATTAGTTTTTAAATACGTAAATTGTAAAAAGATTAAGCAGGAAGGGGTGGGACCCTTAATATCAGAGGGATATTCTAACTCTTATTTTTCATCTCTCTACACAAATGAGGAACCAGTTAACAAAGGTTTCCTTCTTAATATTCCCAATCCTAGAAACACAACTAATGTTGCGCTGTTCACACATGAGGAAATTCAAGAGACTAAAACATGTTAAGATAAACAAAGGTCTGGTTGTTTATCCTAGAGTACTGAGCTTAGCTCAGTGCTTGCCAAACAGCTATACACTGTACTTAATGTTTCAGGATTCATTGAGGTCTGTCAAAGTGCCTAGAGACTGGCATATTGCTAATGTGGTACCTCTGTTCAAAAAGGGATCCCATTTTCAGCCTCAAAACTATAGGCCTGTTAGTCTGAAATCAGTGGTAGGTAATCTTTTCGAGGGGTATTAAGGGATAAGATACTGGACTTCACTACAAATAATAATACTATGGGGCAGATTTACTAATGGTCAAATTTTTAAATGAAAAAAAATTTGAAATTCGACCATATAATTTTTTTGGGGGGCCATTTTTGATTGAAAATGGGCCAAATAGGTTTGTTTTCAATCGAATTGAAATTGTTCGAATGCATTCTTCGATTCAAACGATTTCAACCAAAATCCTTTGAATTCTTGGCACTTAGAAAAAAATTACAGGACAGGCTCTAGGAGGTCCCTCATAGGCTAAAATAGCAATTCGGCAGCTTTAGGGTGGCAAAGTGTTGGATTCAAAGGATTTTAAAGAGACAATACTTCGAAATTCATTTTTGTGGATAAAATTCTGGCCAGTGTCAATATGTGGCCACTAAAGCAAATATAGTACTGTCTTGCATAAAAAAAAGGCATAAACTCAAGGGATGAAAACATAATTATGCCTCTTTAAGATCCCCGGTAAAGCCTCATCTAGCTATTGCGAAATTAAAATTTATAGTTAATATATGAGTATATACAGTTTATGTGAGTGTGTGAGGGGTCAGTGTATGGATGCTGGGTTTCATTTGGAAGGGTTGAACTTGATGGATTTTTCAACCCGATTTGACTTTGTAACTATTCCCTATAAATGCTGCTTATCTGTTTTGTGCTCCCAAGTGAATATTTGGGATGTGAATTTATGAACTGTGCATTTATAAATAACCCCAAAGTATTTATAACATTAAACTGGCACGAAAACGAATGAAGCCACTGTATCTTTGCACTACACTAAATACTTCCAAAGATATATGCCAATCATGAAATTCACTACTACCTTTCTGGAGAGCAGCAGTCAGAGTATATAAGCACAGTTTTTTGAAAATGTTGTGTGTGGGGTTATCTAATATTAGAAATAATAAGTTCCTATAATCAAGACTACTGAAGTCAATACATTTCAAAAGTGGCATTTGCTTGATTTTGAAGGTTCTTTAAGTTTTCACCACAGGAAAAATGTCAGTAGCAGATAATAAGATAATAAGAGAATTACCACAGTAGAAGTAATCCATTTCCTTTTTACAAAAGGTTGATTTATGATGAGTCCTAAAGCTGTTTTATTTCTGCTTGGTATTTGGCATAATGGTCAATTTTTCGAGTCCCCTGAAAGTCCAGAGATTGTCTATATGATTGAGTTTAGCATTTCCAATAAAAATACTGGGGGTTATTTATCAAAATCCAAATCGGGACAGACCCCCCTCCCCCCATTCATTAATACATTTTCTCAAAAATTTCATGTGTAGGAAAAATCTAGATAATTTTTCTGATTTTATATCAACTTTTTTGGATTTGATGCTCAAATTTTTTTCTGCAAAAAAAATCAGACTTTGATAAATAACCCCCTTAACGTTCATCATAGATCAAAGGGTAGATTTATTAAGAGCTGAAATGAAAATTCGAATTTTCAAATTTTTTTTTGCCAAAACACAAAAATTTGAATTATCCAAACTTTTTTAATTCGAATTTGATTTTTGAAATTTATCATACTCTGGCCCTTTAAGAACTCAAATTCAACTATTTGTCATCTTACACCTGCCGAATTGTTGTATAAGTCAATGACAAAGGTCCAGGGATCAATGTGGTGATGTTTGCAGCCATTCAAGTTTATTTCAGGGAAAATACTCAAAGCACATTTTTCTAATTCAAATCAAATTCGGTTTGAGTTTTTGGGTCGATTAATTTCGTCCGAGCTGAGAAAATTTGATTTTAATAATAAATTTTGATTGGTCAAATTTCTAATTCATGGTAGTTTTAAAAAAACTCTCATGAATACGAAATTCAACCCTTGATAAATGTGCTTCCCTGCGTGCCAAATTTCACCATTTGGGACATACACTTGAAAGGATTCTATTCTAGGGCAGATATGTTGGGGAAGGACTTCTTCTGACTGATGTTGTCTACCCAAATGGGATCTTCCAGACAGCCCTTTTATTTACATGTTATTGCAGATGAATCTACTGCACCTTTATTCCTTAAAGGAATTGTTCAGTAGCCAGAACACTACTTACTGCTTTGCAGCTGTCTATGGGGCAGATTCGCTTAAGGGCAAAATGACTACTGCTAGTGAAAATTCACCAGCATGACGTCATTTCCCACAGGCAGTAACCAAGCAGTGTAATGAGGGGGCCACATGGGTCATAACGGTTGCTTTTGAATCTGAGTTGCATGCTAATGATCAATTGCAAACTCATCGAACAATTATGTCCCATGTGGATTTTATTATGCATGTTTTGAACAAAGTAATTTATCAAACACTTTTTCTCACTTAATTATAACAAAAATTTCTACCAAACTCTCAAACTTGAATTCCCTGAATTTACCAACAATTTTTCTCAAACAAACACGGCTTTAGAAGAAGTCTCGACAATTTGAATCATGGGACTTTTTCAAATTGTCAATTGACAAACTTGAATTTGAAGAGTATTTTCAGATTTTTTGCTGCTTTGGGGCATGATAAATCTATATAAATTCGATTTTTTTTCTCTAAAAATTCAAAACTTGACCAGACAAACTCAACCTTTAAAAATAGTCCCCTTAAAGTCAAAAACATAGTCATTCTAACAGTTTAAAAAATGAGTTAATTAGCATGCATTACAAAGCAATAAATGCCAGGAATGAAATTGCAGTTTATTTATTTATAGGCTTAATAATATGTCAGTGCACATACTAAATGTTTTTTTTTTTCCCAAAAATGAAAACAATAATACTATATAATTGCCCATGGAAGCTAAAAATGCTGGGGTCATTAACAACTAAGCAAAAACAATATTCTATAATAAATATTTGCAAGCAGTAAAGCAATAACTTTAAGATCTTACTTAAAATACAAAAGAAAATACAACATGCTTAATTAGAGTATAAGCTATTCTTAATTAAATAGACAATATAGTATAAAGGCATAAACTGTTAGCAAAGCATTTTCCTTCCTTAAATATCTGTTTACATTTAAGAATGAATGAACTAGAGTGCTAAGGATCAATAGCAAACTAACTCAACAGTTATGGCAGAACTCCATGAAGCAATGTGGTGCGATGAGTCGCTCTGCGAGGAAACACAGGCCACTAGTAGGAGTCATGTCGGATACATGTAGTTTGTACATGTGATGTATTGATAACTTTGATTATATTCAGCACCTCCGACTGGTCGCCTGTGTTTCCTCGCAGCACAAAGCAGTGCAGTGTGGACCCCCCTTCAGTTGATTACTAACTAAGGGGTTAGAGAGTTGCAAAGGAGAAATTAGTGTTCTAGAATCTGGTCCCCCCAGCCATTATATATTATATTTTTTGGCTAACTACTGAACATTTTATTTCCCACATCTACCCAATTTTATTTTTTCCACTGAACTTTTAAGAACCACTATCACCTTGCATTGCAATAGACGTGTAATTATATACAATATGAAAATTCCTTTTATTTTACCATAAAAAATGTTGATAAAGGAGGCTTCTGTGATTGGGGTTGAATAAACACCTCACATTCACCATTAAACAGTTGGTGAGCTATAACAGTAAGGTGAGCTATATGATACTTTAATCCAATTGTTGACCCTACAAGCTGAAAGAATTTTCATTTGAAGCAGCGTAGGTGGTTCTTCACAGTGAGGGCAGTGAGGTTGTGGAATGCACTGCCGGGTGATCTCTGATTCTGTTTATCAGAGTGGCTTTGATAATTTCCAAGGCTATTGTGTATGAGTATACTGTACTGTATATAGTTTATGTGTGTATGTATTGAGGATGGGTTTCATTTGGAGGGGTTGAACTTGATGGAATTTGGTCTTTTTTTAACTTGATCTAACTATCTAACTATGTAACTAGCTGATGCCCTATCAACATCTGACCCGTTTTTGGCAAGATATCATGTGGGCCTTTCAGAGGTCCCCATACAAGGGGAGATAAACTGTTGATTTTCGGTCTAAACAGCTCTGCCTGTGTATGGCCACTTTTAGAATATGTCTGTAGGGCAGAAGAGAAAGCCTTCCTCTGTTTCTCTGTCTGTGACATCATTCCGCCTAGTTACGGGCTGGAGAGTGACTTAATTGTGGAGCTGTGTGTGTAGGCCCTGGATATGTTTGTGCAGGCCGTGTGACAGAGTTGACCACAGCCTGTGGAGTGAAAGATTCAGCCGCAGTCAAGACCTGTAAAGCTGTTCAAGCTGTGAGATCTGCAGGAGTGCAGAAAGAGGGTTCCTGTTCCCTGCCATGCTGCTAAAGTTTCAGAGGAGAAAAGTGCCATTTGTGGGAGTGATGATTCTGCAGCAGAGTTACTTGTGATTCCAGTGTCATCTGCCTCTGAGTGAAATCGGTGAGCACGGATACAGTATTGAGCCTAACAGCAAGACAGGCCTTGAGAAATGTTTGCCTGCTCCAGGGGATGCTGCTACTTTCCAAAGGAAAAGGTACTCTGGGGAAAGGTAGTGCTACTTGGGAATAAAAGCTCTGGGGAAAGGGACATTGCATTTTGGACTGTGTGCTTTTAACCCTTTGAGAGAAATGGGACTGTGATAAATCCTAAGGACTGTGCTGAACTAACAGTTAGAACCTACTAAGGATTTAGGTAGTGTCCCATATATTCCCATACAGGTGTGACTTGTATATTAGTTATTATACTACTGTTTATATAATGTTACGTTTTGTTCATCGGCAAACTGTGTTTTACCTTTCCTAGGGGATTCCTCTGAGGTAAGTTCCTCAGTGCTCCCTAGGTGGAGGCACTGCGCTGTAATTCCCAGTTCCCAGTACTTTTCATATTGCAAAAGGGACTCAGGGCCCTGAATTGCCTAGGAAGATTTTATTTAAAGGGACAGTAGCCAAATTAGGGTTACATGTCCTACATGTTTTCAAGCCAATCTGGACTATAACGAACAAGGGAAAGTTGTGCTCAACACTAATTTTTTAAATCATTAGGTGGTGGTCCAATGATGCTGTGACCACAAAATACATAAAGACAAATACAAGAGGTCACCCCATTATCAATATATTTAAAGGGATACTGTCATGGGAAAAATATTTTTTTTCAAAATGCATCAGTTAATAGTGCTGTTCCAGAAGAATTCCACATAGAAATCCATTTCTCAAAAGAGCAAACAGTTTTTTTTATATTTCATTTTGAAATCTGACATGGGGCTAGACATATTGTCAATTTCCCACCTGCCCCAAGTCATGTGACTTGTGCTTTGATAAACTTCAATCACTCTTTACTGCTGTACTGCAAGTTGGAGTGATATCACCCCCTCCCTTTCCCCCATCCAGCAGCCTAACAAATGAACAATGAGAAGGTAACCAGATAACAGCATCCTAACACAAGATAACAGCTGCCTGGTAGATCTAAGAACAGCACTCAATAGTAAAACCCATGTACCACTGTGACTCCTTCAGTTACATTGAGAAGGAAAAACAACAGCCTGCCAGAAAGCAGTTCCCTCCTAAAGTGCTGGCACAAGTCACATGACTGGGGCAGCTAGGAAATTGACAAAATGTCTAGCCCCATATCAGATTTTAAAACTGAATATTAAAAAATCTGTTTGCTCTTTTGAGAAATGGATTTCAGCGCAGAAGTCTACTGGAGCAGCACTATTAACTGATGCATTAAAAAAAAAAAAAAAACGTGTTTTCCCGTGACAGTTTCCCTTTAAGAAATTGAGACATTTTGTGCATACAGCTACTAAAAAATGCCTTACCCTTTAAGCAAAACAGATAGATGGACAGAGTTTGTCCATATACTGCAATATATTTTAGCTGGCCAACTACGTCAATGTCATCCCATATCTGGCCAGTCCTACGCTCAAATTACATCTGATTCATTAAGAATTCTATTGCTTCATTAAACATTTTACAAAGGGACTTAGTTTTACCTGCAACTTACTTGCTGCTTTCAAAGTAAAACTTGGTTGACCTTTTATTAGACACCAGTGGGATCACCTGACTATAGCTGGGAGGGTTGGGAGCTACAACAGGTAACTGGTCACTGCACCTATATGAACTACAACAAACAAGGGAAATTTCTGCTCACCACTAATTTTTAAAACCATTAGGCGGGGGTGCAATGAGGCTGTGACCCCAAAATACATATAGACAAGAGATCCTCTGCACTCAACCCATTATCAGTATATTTAAGACATTGAGTTGGCCAGCTTAAATATATTGCAATATATGGACAAACAATCCCTGTTTTGTTTAAAGGGTAAGGCATTTTTTTTGCACAAAATGTCTCAATGTCTGGTTCCGATTAGGGTCTTGCATAATATGGAAAATCTGAATACATTTACACCACTTGGAGGAGGTGCTAAAATGGTGAGGGAACATGAATGATAAAAAAATGTTTTTCATGGGAGGAGCCCTGCTTTTCATCAGGCAAGATAACATCTGAGCCTTAGTGGACCTTACCCAGGGTCCAATGCACTGGTAGTAACCCTGTCTATTTTAACACAATTCATTTCAATGGTTTTATTAAATTTTTTTATTATTTTGAATATTGCCGTTTCAGCAGAACAATGTGCTGCCAACTTACTTTAAGAATCCCAACTGTGGCTATTGTTTGACAAATAATCAGTGGGCGACTCATCATCAAAGATCAGCTACTTCTCCTTCAGAGATGTTTCTGTGCATGCACCGAGTGGAGTTCTTTATGGAAGTTTATAAAATTAGAATTTTTAATTTTGGGCTACTTCGACTATCGAATATCCCAAATTCGTTTCGAATTGAAAATTCGAAGTGCTGTCTCATTAAAATCCTTCAATTTCGACACTTCGCCAATTGCCATTTTAGCCTATGGGTAACCTCCTAGAGCCTGTCCTGTAGGAATTCAAAGGATTTTGGTTGAAATCATTTGAATGGAACTATGCATTCGAACGATTCGAACAATTTCAATTTGATCAAAAACTGACCTATTTGGTCCATTTTCAATCAAAAATGGCCCCCCCAAAAAATTTGATGGTCAAATTTCGGGAGTTTTGTCACTTCAATTTCTGACCATTCGTTAATCTGCCCCATAAAGGTGTAAAGGCTTAAAGTATTGAAATGCCATCATATTTTATTTGCATCCCCATCAGCTTTCTTAGGACTCCTCAAACAGAACACTTAGGGGCATATTTACTATTTGTGTGAAGGTTTCGAAATTCAATCAAATTTTCAAAAAGATTCGATATTTGAATTTTCGAATACCTTTTTTGGGCACTTTGACCATCGAATTAAAAAAATTTGATCGATTGCCCTTTAAATTTTTATTCGAATCCCTAGTTCGCCAGACTAAACCTACTGAATTGCTGTATAACCCTATGGGAAGCTCCCATAGGGTTATTTCAGCATTTTTAGATCGAATTAAAAAAATTCGATCAAATGGTTAAAATCGTTCTAATCACTCGTTTCGAATGATTTAATCATTTGATCTAATTTTTTTTAATTCGATCGTTTTATCGATTGAATTTCACTAAAATTCGTTAAAATTCGGCCAAAATTCGAATGGTCAAATTTGAGGGTTAATTAACCCTCGAATTCGACTGATAGTAAATCTGCCCCTTACTGTAGGGATGGCCATACTGAGCTTAAATACTGTTTGGCAAGTTTGTTCCTTATTGGCTGACCTCCATTGCTTCAATGGGACTTTTGGAAGGCAGTTAACAGACTTCCTACTGATATTCTGTAATGCTACTTGTAATCTAAAATTGAAAATAAATATATGAGTGTGTAGGTCAGGCCATAGCGTAGCCGATCCATCCTTTTGTTATGATTAGAGACAAGCTGCCTATTCACTGAAATGCCTCATTTTGCCAAGAAACATTGATTTTGCAGAAACAGGTTAAAATAACAAAACTGCTGATTCATTTAGTAAAACAAACATTTGGAAAACAGCCTGCACTTTCCTTTCAAGCATTGGATAATTGTTTCCTGAGTTGTATTAATAAATGCATCAAAATTCAGCGGATTCAGCTGAATCACATCTATTATGGCTAGTTATAGTCTATTTAGGATTGTACTTTGTGGTATATTTAGCCATTTCCAAAGTCCTGGCAGACATATGAGTACTACAGACATAATATAATCATATCTATGCAGTACACATTCATTACTTACATGATTCAGCTTTATTTCCAATTTAATGTAGTGTAAGGCAGGTAATATAAGTTCCATCTCCCCTTTTCTATATACCATCCTTTAAGTTTATGTTTTAAACAAATGAAAATGCAATTGTATCTTCAAATGACACCAAGTCATTTAGGACTTTTGCACAGGGCATTTGACTTCTATATTACAAACAAGATGAATTTAAACTACTTACACAGACGCTCAAAGAAGCTCCCATCCTTGTCCCATGTTTTATCTGTTAACGTGTCTTATTATTCACCAAACCACCCATTATTTCTTCCAATGGCCTACCAATAAGAACTTTACCTCTCTTCACAAAATCACATTGAATACTGCACCAGTTCTTTGGAATTCTTCCATTTAGAATTAGTTCCTATTATACTTTCTCCCAAGAAAGTCTTCAGAACATGTCTTGTTTCCCTTCGCTTTCCTACTATTCATCTATTCTACACACTTCCAAAGATTAAACAAACACAATAACTATGGTTTTTTCATATTGTCACACAAAAGCCAGAGTCAAAACATCAGGAAACTCAAAAATCACAAATCAAAGACAGACCTTCCAGTTGTGAAAGGGGCATTAACAGCAGTCCAGATGTAGAACAACAGAGGAATGATAAGATATTCATTTCTGGTAAGCAATAGTTACAATATAATTAGAAGCTAAATCATTGTAGCCTAATCATTTTCAGGCTGTAATTGACCTTTAAGCTTTACTGGACTTACTATGAGTCAAGAACATTTAGCTTAAAGCTAGTGCTTGCTACTGCTTTTCATCAGGCAAGATAACATCTGAGCCTTAGTGGACCTTACCCAGGGTCCAATGCACTGGTTGTAACCCTGTCTATTTTAACACAATTCATTTCAGTGGTTTTATTTTATTTTTTTCTTATTTTGAATATTG
>CM044432.1:52708620-52720494 GCA_024363595.1 Xenopus borealis | reverse complement strand
AGCACACGGCCAGGCAAAATGACCTGAAATGGCTGCCTACACACCAATATTACAACTAAAAAAATGTGAGTTAATTATTTGCAGTGTAAACAGTGTAATAATTAGGAATAAAAAACGACATCATAAAAATCCTGATAGAATTCCTTTAAAGAGCACAAAGAGTGCAGAGGGTATAAAGGGATGGCACATTTTTACATGCTATCCATTTCTTCCTAAAATGAGTGGACCCCTGTTAGGGTTAAACCTGGGTTATTATTTTGAACTCAACTGATTATATAATGAAAGAGGGGAAATGCCTTTGAAGGTTTTAATTCATCCATGTCATGAGATACAGTATTTACTGTATTAGTCATATGTCTAAAGCAACTGGACTTGTTGAGTAATCTTGAAAATGTTTCACTGCTCATCTTTGTGGCCTCTTCAATTCCACAGTGTTAGCTAAATGAGATTAAGGTTAATGGCACGATGTGTCTCCAGCTGTAAATCTACACTACTGTGGGCTACAAATCTGCCAATGCCTAACGTGATCTCTGCAAGTAAAATATATTTCCTGTGGTGATCCAGTTTAATTGCGGGAAAATATGAAAGAAGCACATTTGCCACGATTAAGCTGTGAGTAATATGTTTTTACTTCGCAAGCCATCACAATATTAGGCAATGGCAAGGCATTTTCCCTAGTTTTTATATCAAGATTTTATGGTCAGTTGGCAAACTCTCACAAAGACAAGAAATGCATCAATTTTCTACTATACCAGTAGAAAATGCTATTCTATTTCTTCACATATTTAGCAAAACTAAATGGTACGCCCAAGCTGGATTGGTATCAGGCCTGACAAAAGAGGTAGACTCTTTATCCAGTTTAATACAGATGGATTATTTCTAAATGTCAGCTCTTAATGCCACAGAGAAATGCTTTGTTAAATATAACAGTTGTAGCTCCCCAAGAAACCAGAATAGAAATATCGCAACTAATGGAAAACTGTATTTCCTTTGTTCTGTGTATGGCCCATAAATGTTTTATGTGTTTGTTTAGATAGATGTTATTTCTGGAACACAGCCTGTTCTCTAGCTGCAATAGATACTCATCCCTCAAGGATGCAAATAGTTGAAAACAGGCTTAAAGCATTCCATGCTCCAACGTTTTAAAGAGCCATATCATATCATATGAGTGGGCACATGAAAATATGTGAAATACGGTCTTAAGAGGTTTGGTTAGTGGTAACAAAGAAGACCTATTATTTTATGCAGTTCTACAGAAATTGCATTCAGTTTCTCTAAAAAGGTTTCTTTTAAGTTGTTGGTCACATAAGGAAAATCAGATATGTTGGTTTTTTTTTTTAGTTTTTTGCTTCAAGTCAAAATGTAGGCACAAAAAAAGGAAGACATAAAAGGGCAAATGTATTATTGCAAGTGGAGTTGCAGTTCTAAAAAATAGATGCCTACACAGGGCTGCCCCTGTTCCTGCTCCTGACCTGTTATTTAGAATGTTGAGACAAGGTTTTTTTTTGGATATTAGATCTTTCATTAATTTGGATCTTCATACCTTATACCTACAAAAAATTATTTTAAAGCAATACCAACACGTTCCTATAAAAATCATAGGAACATGTCCATATCTAGAAGCTGCTGCACGCCAAATAGTTTCCACTAAAAGCAGCCCCCAGCCCCTTGAACCCTTGAGAAGCCAACCCTACAGCTAATGGATTTTCTGCATTGTTTCAGTGATGCTAGGCTGGGGGTGACGTGATCCTTCCATAGGCTAATTACAAATGAAAATAGAACTGCAGCCTGTGGAAGGATCCGCCCCCAACCCAGCATCACTGAAGCTATGAAGAAGATCTGTTATCTGTGTCAGAGGGTTCTCTTCACAAAGGTTTAACGGGCTGTGGGAGGCTTTTAGTGGAAACTATTTGGCATGCAGCAGCTCCAAGATATGGACACATTCCTATGAGTTTTATAGGAACGTGTCTGTATCGCCTTAAATAATTTATTGTAGACGTAAGGTATAAAGATATAAATTACTGAAAGATCTAATATCCAAAAAAAACCTGGTCTTGACATTCTGAATAACAGGTCCCACAGTATTAGCTAAAACCCCTTAACTGTTAGACCTCAGTGTGTACTGTTGGAAGTCTAGTGAGCAATAATGATTTGTGACAGATATTTAATATATTAAACAATAACAGGATTACTTGAAAGTCCCCTGTACTGAACTTGAGAGCACAATGATGGCAATTTTAGGAGCACCAAACCACCGGCATAGCCTGTTAAAAAGTGCCTGTTAATTAATTAATGCACAAATTAGAATTTAAAAGGATCTACTAGCAGATTGTGCCAAGACTATACTAATTATGTTCCAAGATAATTAGATGCTAACATCATTATTAACATATCATGCATTGGCACACCAGAAATGATCTTATCCTCACTCTATTACGATGAAATTCTGGAAAAAAAGGTGCATTGTAAACATTTTGCTGACTTCCTGATCAATATATTTACATTATTCCAAGGAATGCATATTCAGTGGGTAACCAAAAGCCACATCAATAACAGAAACATCAGAGGAACAACCCTCACAAGTTTGTTCCCAAGATCAAACAGTAGACTGTTCAAGCATCATGAACTGGTAAAATATCTGACAATTGTTATAATGGCTCAATGCAATTAACCTTGAAAAATCTTTCCGTAAGGAATCTATTCTTAGACTGTTTCCTGCCAGAAATTAGTACAGGTGCGGGACCTGTTATCCAGAATGCACAGGACCTGAAGTTTTCCAGATAAGTCATCTTTCCATAATTTGGCTCTTCATACTTTAAACCTAATAGAAAATCATGTAAAGATTAAACAGACGCAATAAGCTGCTTTTGCTTCCATTAAGGATTAATCATGTCTTAGTTCAAGATACTGTTTTATTATTCCAGAGAAAAAGGAAATCTTTTTAAAAATTGGATTATTTAGATAAAATGGAGTCGATGGGATCAGCCTTTCTGTAATTCGGAGCTTTCTGCACAAAGGCCCCCATAATGGATCCCATACCTGTATATTAATTGTTACATATAAAAAATAATGACATTTTTTCTTTGAATCTGATAATAAGGGCTAAACATTTAAATATTCTCTTTGTTTTCTTGGCTTACTGTCCTTTGAATATTATAAAATAGCCAATCCAAATATCAACATTGGAAACCTGATCTTAGAGAAATTCATAATTCCCAGTTTATGAAAAGCAACTTTAATGTTAGAAAAACAAAACTGGAATCTCTAAAAAAATGTTTTTACCATGCCACCCCCACCCCAACATGATCAGCACTTAATCGATTCAATGTTTATCATACAGCATGACGATACCAAGAATACTTCTATGCTATACACATTTGGGAAAGAAATAGGAAGCGAAAATTCTGTCTTTTATGAACTGGCTGGCACAATGATCACTTCTTATTAGTGATGGGCGAATTCGCGGCTAATTCCCGCGATTCACGAAACACCAGCAAAAATTCGGCAGCGAAAATTCGGCAAAAAAAACGAGTCGCGCGTCGTTTTTTACGTGACACATGCGCATGCACTGTCATGGCGGCTCGCACCGGGAGCTCCCTCCCGCTGCAAGTAAGCTAGCGCCTGCAGGGGGCAATTTTTTTTTTTAAACTACTAGAACCCCAAACCGGAATGCAGGCTCTATCAGCCCGCACTTCGTTTTGGGGAAATTTTTTCGGCCCATAGGTGCCCTTTAAAGAGGATTACTTAGCGGATTCCTACTTTCATTTTTTCTAAACTATTGCACTGTAAATGCCTTATTCAATGTTTTTTAAATAGCATTTGTTTTCCAAAGTACCTGTTTCTTACTTTAAATTTATATTCCAAAAAACTGAAATGAAAACACCTATGGGGCTTTGTTTCATTGAGTGATGTTTATTATTATTATTATTAACATGTATTTCTATGGTGCCAACATATTTCGTAGCGCTGACATTTCTTTTCCAAAGTACCCATTTCTTACTTTAAATTTATATTCCAAAAAACTGAAATGAAAACACATTTGGGGCATTACATGAGATCTAAAGAAACCAAACTCTGGGGGTTATTTACTGCATCAAGCTCCAAATAGCCAACATTTTAACAATTTAATAAGTATTGTTTATTGTTTTATCAAAAGCATATTTAACGATGAATACAATAAAGCATTTGTTCCTTGTACATATGTTCGGATCATCCTTTATACAATTACCCTGAGGGCTCAGGGTGAATATTAATGAACAAATCTTTTTTGTAAAGTTTAATAATCCCATGCATTATAACAAATACACTACTACTCTATTGGGGCAAATTCACTAAGATCCGAAAATTCGCTAGTGTTAGCTTCGCTAGCGTTCGTCGCACTTCGCCAGGCGAATTTTCGCCAGGGCTACGCAAATTCACTAAAGTATGAATTTACACTCAGGTCGGCGAACGGTAGCGTAGTTGCACTAGTGTTACTTCGCTAGGCAGAGTGCTAATTAGCTTGCGAATTAGCGCTAGCGTTAGACATTTGCGCAGTAATGAATTTGCCCCAAGGAACAAAAGGAGGGGGAGGGGTGATTAGGCCATTTGTATTATTCAGTATAGTCAAGCGTTCCTGACTGAGGGGTCATTTAACTGCTATCCAATGCTGTAGCTGAGTCCAATGTATCTGCCCACTGGCCCCAGATTTTGTCAAATTTGTCTGGGCAGCCTCGGCTCAAGTAAGTCAGCTTATATAGTGGTAGAGCGTCATTTATCAAGGATTTCCATCTTTTAAGGGTAGGCGGTTTGGGCAGTTTCCATACTATAAAAATTGTTTTCCTGGCATAAAAATATAACAGCCGCAACAGGGAGCGACTATACTTGTCAGATACTAGATTTTCCACCAGTCCCAGGAGGCATGCTCGCACATTAGGTAAGTCAGCATTTGTTCTATGAAAAATGTATCGATTAGTGGACAGGACCATAGAGTATGCATGAACGTGCCTGGGCTGGCTCCACATTTGAAACATAAGTTTCCATTAGGCCCATGGAGTGTAGCCTTCTAGGTTCTGTGTATTGTACGGTACTGTATCAGAGTATCGTTACTACTGATTACAGTGCGTAAGTATGAGTAGGTGACATCCTCCCAGTTTTCTAAATCTATCTGGGGCATATTGGATGCCCATTTGGCGTAGCTTTGTGCGAAAGGGTTGCCACTTTGCTTGTTGAGGATAGAGTAAATTCGGGAGGTTAAACCGTTCTTAATAGGAGCCCTGAGTCCTTCCTCGAGTTCCGAAAGGGAAACCTTGGGAGGAGTAGGAAACTGACTATTTGCTGCATGTCTGAGTTGCAGATACCTGAACCACATCATCCTAGGGAGATTATTGTCAGTTACTAGTGGTTCTCGTATAGTTCTCCCAGGTATTTGATTTTATACTTTGCTCACAAAACTGGATCTGGGACTGACATAAAGTGACTCATATGAGGGTTGCACCATATAGGTGTGAAGGGGGAAATAATGTTTTGTGCTTCTTTATCATAATTGAGGGCTTTTGCCCATATCCCGGGTAGCATACTCAGGGTAGACAGGGGGCAAGCAATTCAATCGAGCCAGCTGCCTCTGCTGATATAGGAAAGGCTGCATTATCAGCTGGAGAGGAAAACCACCATGCCACATAGACTAACTGTGTGGCTAAGTAGTACAATGTGGCATTGATAGCCCGCCTTTGCTCCTTGGGGCAGTTAAGATCTCAAGGCTTATATGCGGTTGCTTATTGGCCCATATAAAGGGGAGTGTCAGTGAGTCTAACGTGGCAAATATATTAGCAGGGAGAGGAATAGGAGAATTATGGAATAAGTATAGTAGTTTGGGCTGTACTACCATCTTTATGAGATTGATACGACCCAGTACATTGAGCAGGAGGCCTGTTCAGTGTGTGAAAATTTTAATAATTCTTAGTTTTTGGACAAAAACAAAAAATATTTTTCAGAATTTATTAAAGTCCAATGGTCTGGAAACCCAGAATAAGAAAACCCGGAATCTCAAAGCTCTTTATGTCCTGTATAAGTCAATGGTGAAGGTCCCAGTGTCTGCGCTGCTGTCCGTACTGATATCCGATGATTTCACGGATTTTGGTCCAAAACTTTTTGGGCAAAGCTCCAAAGGTTTCGTAACCTTTTTTTAAAAAAAAAATTAATAAATAAGGTCCATTCAGAAATTCGGAGTTGTATCATAGAAATGCTGAAATAAATATTTTTGGGGGGATCACTAAAATTCCAGAAAAACGTGAAATCAGGGAATATAAAATTAGGGTTTCACATATGCTTTCTACATAATCCATTTGCATGTACAGTACTCTTCCTCACCAAGTATTTACATCAACATATACTATATAGCACCTGGAAAGGCATAGCGAGCACATGGATCCATGAGACTTGAACATTTGAAGTTAGAATATAATAAATATATTTCATTCAGTGTTAAGCACTTTTCTTTTACACAACTTTTCCTGGTCATGAAGAAATATTACTCAGTTCTTCCCTAGTTACAGTTGACAGAAAAGATTATGTAATATAAAAAACAGTGCAAGGATATTATTATTGAATTATAACTTGTGCTTCTATGGCATAAAATCCATCTCAAATTTTTTTGTTTGTTTTTTACCAGCTTTATTTTTAACTTCCATTATTGGAATGTGAGTTTTTTTTTTTGTTTAAAACCTATATACTGTAAATGAATGCTCATAAAATAATAAATAATATAATGAATATAATATTCATTACCATTTATACTGTGTGTATATATATATATATATATATATATATATTTCGAGCAGTGAAAGCACTCACAGCAAATTGTTTCAAAAAAAGCAAAGTGTGTCTTTATTCCACGCTTACATCAACGCGTTTCAACCCCCACAGGGTCGTCGTCAGGATAGTGTTACAGAGTGAAAACACACCTATAAACCCTGTTTATCCAATCAGTGTCATTTCCCAATTATTCCATCATTAGTGCTAAAAAGTTTAACCCATTAAATACTTTACAAATTTCAGTGTTAAAAGGCCATCATAAAATGTATAGAAAATGTGTTTAGCTCCCATTGAGTTATAAGTTATATCATCTTATTCAACTATAGTGCCCAATATATATATATAATCCACAGGAACTGGCCGCACTCACAGGTCTTATGCAAAAAAATTACAAATAATAATACAAAGATGCATATTTTTGGGAATCAAGATGTTAGCAGCAAAAATAATGTATTCTTATTGTGCTCCATAGGACACTGGGCTAATCTTCAGAGCAAAAGAAAAATCTTTTAAAAGGGGATCAGTATCTTACACATAAAAGCTATATTATAAATATCATTTGCAAATTAAATGTGAAACCCAAATCACCTTTGCTCACCATCGCTCCACTTGTTGCTGATAGGTTTTATGTATATGTGTTTTAAGGACACTGTCCTGCACTGTTCCGTAATGATGATGGATCAGTGAGTCCAATCGTTGGCGTGTGTCGCATTTATCAATATTTCTTATTTAAGCACATTAAAAGTTAAGTTTTACTTAATACCCTTATCCGAACTGGTTAGCTTCAGGTTCCTAGGGTGCCAGCACACTCCGTGTGGCAACCATAGGAACCTCAATTTTCTTGGTTTTCTTATATAGTTTTCTCTAACCTGCGGACACTCCTTACATAATTTGTAGTAGTGACTCAATTTTGTGTATAAACCATTTCTTTAAGGTAATAAGATGTATATAGGTATGTTAAATAAGGATCTACTACATCCCTGCACATGGGTATTCGCACAATATGCACACAAGTTGGTCTGCAATAATTCAACCAGTTTAAAGCAAAATTGTTTTGTGAATCGGCAGAAAACTGCTTTGACTTCTTATTAGAAACCAAAGAAAATAAACAGACAAGACATAAGGCCAACCAGGTGTGACATTTCAATTTAAGGCAGAATAAAACTTCTTGGTTCATGATGACTTTGTGGCTCAGTGTGTTAACTAAAATAAACTAGATGAAAAAACACTCCCCTTGTAATAAAGTGAAGCTGACTTGACATTTAATGAAAGGTTATTAGAGACAATAGTGGGCTACTCTGTTTGTACACATTGGGGTAAATATTTTATCTTGAAAAGAATCATACTATGAATGGAAAAAGTTATGTAGATTAAACAAAGTGTACTCAAGGGTATCATTTGCCTTATGTTTAAATTATAAAAATCAAACCAGATCACCTTCTGTTGCTATTTTTAATTACTCATTAAATATGTAATTTTAATATCAATTTTTTTTGATCACTCTAACATTGGGCACATAAAACCATACTGCTATAAAGTCATATATCTGTCTGTATGCATTAAAAAAAGATGCAACTCAAACATTCAGACACACACAATATTTGCTAATACCCATCACCTCTCTTTCTCCGTGTACAAAATTTGCTCTTGGCAAACACCATATGCTATTGAATGCTGAATGTAGTGGGACGTGGACAGCTGTTTTCTTTCTATCTCTGCCGGTGGTCACTTGCTTATAATAGCTTTGTTACACCATAGTATTAAACAATATCTGGGAAAATATTTAAAAGCTTTTCAAGTATGACAGTTAACATCTTCACTCAAGATGTTTATTTATTTTACTACTCAAAATTAAGATTTGATTATATCATCTACTTTCTGTTACGAAAAAGAATGGGGATCTACCAAATCCACTGTTTTGGAATTAGACTGAATCCCAAATCCTTTGTGAAAGGATTCGACCGAATCCTGAACCAAATCCGAAATCTAATTTGCTTATGCTAATTAGGCCTTGGAAGAATTAAGGTGAACTGTGCATGCAGCTTGTGGTTAAAAATATATTTTACTTCCTTGTTTGTGTGACGAAAAGTCACATGATTTTAAGGATTTGGATTCAAAGGTCAAATCCAGAACCGAATCCTGGGTTCGGTAAATTCCTACAAAAGAATCCCTTGCCACAATATATTATTAATCATAAAATAAAGTGCAAATTTTGCTCTAGATCTTGTCAGCAGGGCCACCATCAAGGGGGGGCAGTTGTTCCGGTGGATTTTGGGTCTGGAAGGAGGGCCCGGCTGTGCTTGACTTGAATTATTGAGCCCCGTGCAAGCACCAGACTGGACTACTTGCCGTTTTCTTTATGCACCTCTACATCCTGCACAATCAAGGCCTTCAGTCAATGGATAATGTAAGAAGAATTCATACCCTGTCCAATCACATAACCCGCCCCCTGTCCAATCACAGGACCCATCCCCTGTCCAATCACAGCATAGCTAAGTCGGGTCCTCAGGAGGAAAAGGAAACAGAAAATAGCCTGCAAGTAAGCCACAACTTCCTAAAATTGTGATCTGGTGGAAAGGGGTTTTATTTCAATAGTTTTTTTAGAGGAGAGGCAAAAAACCAAGAGGAGGGACTTGATAAGCAGAAAACAGTGGCGTAACTACTCCCTGGTGGGCGCCGGTACAGGGTGGGCACCTGGGCCCCCACCTCTATAAATCCCATGCTGGAGTGTTAATAGCATGTGTGCTGTAGAATTTCCCCCTAGATAACCACCTGCCATAACCATTATTTGTGGCTCCGATGGGCCCCAAGGGGGTCGGGGCCCTGGTGCAATTTCACCCTCTGCACCCCTGGTAGTTACGCCACTGGCAGAAAAGATGAGAGGGTCAAATTCGAACATTTTGAAAAAAATAAAGCAAAAAAAATATAAGCACTGAACAGTTAAGTGGGCAAAAGTGAAAAATTATGGGGAGCACAGTAGAAAAGGCAAGGGTTAGAGAAGCATGGGGGTGGGATTCCTAATAAAATGAGATGAGAATTCAAAGCTCAAAAGGAAGGAGGATTCAGAAAGGGAAAGAGGAATTGAAAGAGTACAAAAAAAGAAATCAGAGGATACAATGTAAAGGGTAGAGGAAAGATGGAGAGGAAATGTGGAAAACAAAAGAGGAAAGAGTGAGGAAATAGCATGATGTGAAGAGAGTAAGGGGGCAAACCAGAGGGGGTTACAGAAACAATTACCCCTGCTGTCCTACAGCTACAGAATTGTGCGCCAGTGGTTGTACTTGTGTACCAATAACTGTCATATATATTTAATTTCTTTTACAAACACACATAAACAGCAATGTGGGAATTCCTCCAACTCTGATTACCAATTGCACAAATCTTTATAAGGCCCCCCTCGCTGGACAACAGTGAAATGATCAGGACTGCTCCAAGTTCTGAATGGAACTCGGAGCAACACTGATGGTTTCAATACAGCCAGATTTGTACAGCACTACAAAATAAGATGGCGCTATAGAAATACATGTTGATAATAATAATAATAATACATTTGTGCAATGAGTGGAGAATTACAGACATACAAGAGATCTCTATTTGTTTTGTTTAATTTAGTAAATGTATATTGGAAATAGGGTTCATTTTTAATGGAAAACCTGGGACCAATGTTTTTGGGGGTTTAAACCATTTGGGGTGCCCTGATAAATTTTATTGTGTGGATCCTCGTGATTTCTGATGGCAGCCCTGCTGGACAGTATACTATTTATTGATCTGTTGCTTGAAATCAATCTTCTTGGTTGTTGTTGGATACTAGATGTGAGCTAAAGAACCATATTAAGAAAATGTTTGCAGTCATTTTTATATAGCCCTTTTTTAGAAGGTGAACATATAAGGAGTAATTTACTTACATATTTGCTAAGTGTAATTTAGGACACAATGCCTGGTGTTAAGATATTTGCACTTGGTTCTTTGGTGCCAATTTGTTGCGTCAGTTGAAACAGGACACTGTGAGCCTTTTGGAGATGGTATCTAAACTGTATCCTGCAAAGCCATGTGTAATTGCAGAGTAGAAACCATTGTAAGTGCCATAGCAAAACTACATGTCAGTTCTTGTACTAACTAAACTAGGTATATGCCAGTTTCTTCCAATAAACAACATGGGACGTTTCAAGTAGTGACATATACACCTGCAGCCTAGGGGAAACTGTATAACAGAGCCACAAAAGTAGTAAAAACAAATGTTACCCTTTTTTTTAGACAACATTTCTCTAAATATCACAGGAAAGCAGTTATCTTCCACAGGGACAAATGCAAATAAAGTGTTTGGTTCCAGAGATATAAACAATGGTTGGTCTTTGTATTTGTGGATCAAGGATATATATATAACACACAACAGATGTACAGTGTTTGCATGCATAATTTGACATATCCAGTAAGCATATTTACAGTTCCGTCATTTAACACGGACACATTGCATAATATATAAGCCATAAACAGAAAAGAACAATTTCCATCTGTTAACATTTGTTAACTAACCTGTTCTTTAAGTTCCGTGGTAGATACATTTCTTAAGCAAAACAACGGCTTCTAACCAATGCAGTGAAACACAATAACACAGAAAAAGGCAAAGGATAAAGACCAGTGAACAGTTCAGTGTAAAAATAAAGATTAGGTAAATAGATAGGCTGTGCAAAATTAAAAAAAAATGTTTCTAATATAGTTAGTTAGCCAAAAAATGTATCTATAAAGGCTGGAGTGAGTGGATGTCTAACATAATAGCCTAAACACAACTTTCTGCTTTGCAGCCATCTCAGTCTTAATTAGTCAGTGACTTGAAGGGGGCCCACATGGGACATAACTGTTCAGTGAGTTTGCAATTGATCTTTAGCATGCAGATTCAAAGCAAACAATTATTTGGTTACTGCCTGGTAACCAATCAGTGGAAACCATGGGGCAAATTCACTAAGATCCGAAAAATCGCTAGCGTTAGCTTCGCTAGTGTTCGCCGCACTTCACCAGGCGAATTTTGGCCAGCGCTACGCAAATTCACTAAAGTGCGATTTTACGTTCAGATCGGCGAATGGT
>CM044432.1:52686592-52696728 GCA_024363595.1 Xenopus borealis | reverse complement strand
TATAAGGAGTGAGGTAGATATATACTGAATTAAAAATGATTAAACTATATTTAATGAAAGAAAAAATTATTTTGGTTAATTTCTAATAAAACAATTATTAGTTCAGGTGTGACTCACAAAAATATTGTTCTCAACCTGCATTTGGGAAAAACAGTAGGAACAGGAAAAGAGCGGGAGAGTGGAGAAGTCCCGGAGGGAACTCCTACCTATATTAATTCTAAGCCCTGGGACCCCACAGTGGGAGCACGGCAGGCAGTGTGGACTGTGGTCTCAGAACTCAATCTGGCTGTCTCAGTGAAGAGCTAAGCTTACCTATAAAACCACAAATCTCACAAAGCCATGTAAAAGAGAAAGATTTTGGATAAAGAATGCAGTTGAGTTTCAAAAAAACAATAAATAATTATATAACGTTTAAAAGGTGAAAAGAGATTAAAATCGAATGCAAGATTTCAAACCATAAATTTTTGCCAACGCGTTTCGCCACGGCTTTATCAAGGCAGAAAAATATTTTTTCTGCCTTGATAAAGCCGTGGCGAAACGCGTTGGCGAGAAGTAATTAATTAATCACTGTTCTTAATTCACCTAAATTAATTCATTACTTATTCATTTCCTCTTTTATACACAACGAACCTATTCACTTTTTTATGAACTGTTTTAAATTGATTAATAATAGGTTTTTCAAATCAATGTGTAACTTCTGTTACCATTTAATTAGTCAATGAATTTATGCAAACAGTTTATGGTAATAAGCACTAGCACTTTAAGATATTTTTTTCATTTTAGGCAGGGGTTTTTGGGGTAGCTATTTATAATGATTTTCTGTATTTATATTTAATGAATTAGCTAATTAATTCTCTTTGAATTGGAGCTAAATTGTGGTGTATAATCAGTATTTTATTGGAGTAAGTGATTGGGGGTTTCAGTACTTCTTTATAATTAACCAACCTTTTCAACAGGACTTTGCAGGGGCTTCTTGCCAATAGCTTGGCTTCACATAGTCTTCTAATTAGAACAGTACTCACAGGTAACTTTACACCTTCTTTGATCTTCCTGACGCTGATCATTGCTGGGGAGGCACTAGGCATGTACCTCCTCTGTTTGCTTACCCCTAGTCAATGCCCTTGTCCTCTCACTGCAGACTTATTTGTGGTCCATGTTCAGCTGTGCACTTCCCTGACACATCAGGGTGGGGGTGTTTGTGTGTCTAATTGCTGTGGCGGCCACCCAGGGTGCCCAGCCAACTAGGTCCAGCGCTGAACACAGGTCTTGTCTTAGTAGATACAGTATTGTAGGAACCAGTGCAATAAGGGTGTGACCCTTATAATTACTATATTAAGACATTAAGATATTTTATGCATTATTCTATTAATGCCCACCCCTTTATACAAAACAGAGATGACAACAGTTGGTGGCAAGCCAGAGAACAAAATGCATTGTATTCACAACTGGCACATTTAAATCTAAGGGGCCCATTTCAGAAGAATTGAATTGCGATTTTTTTTTCCACGAATCACATTAAAAAAAAACCTGTGGTTTCCCTGTTTTTCTAAAAATTGGAAATTTATTAAGTGAAAAAACGACGAAAGCCTTTCTCGCCAAAATTCGTCTAGTAAAATGTTTTGAGGTGCTGTAGAAAGCAATGGGGGAAGTGGTGATCCTATTGGACCATTTTAATAAATTTTGAGCTAAACTTTTTGTTCACTTCAAATTATTCGGGAAACAAAATCAAATTTTTAGCGCTTTTCATGGTATTTGGATATTTTCAGAATGTTCTGAGCTTTTTTTTGTTAATTTCTATCCAGTACTTTTAATAAATTAATGACAATCGTCGTTTTAGAGTTTGTGAGTTTAGTCGTGGTTTCAAAAACCACTAAATAAATAAGCCTCCATGACCCCCAAGATACATCTTAGAATCCTGTGGTTGCTTGCAGGATTTTTTTTATTATTCAGAATTTTTCATCTGGCCAAACTATTTGATGTGTGTTTCAAAAGTTTACACCAGTTTCAAGCAGGGCTTAAAGGTTTGCAAATGTCTAATTAAGATTTGCAATGCATTAAAAGCCTAATGAAGAATATTACATTGCGACATGCAAATTTTTATTTGCACATTTGTTTTCTATTACATTTCGGATGTAGCATCCTATAGAAGGCTTTGGGCAATGATAAAGTCTGAAACATGTTCTTTACAGAGCATTCAATCAATATCGATACCAATCCAATCTACTTTCCTTGTAGCATGACCACCCTTTCCCAGGTTATCAGCAAAATTGAATTGATTAAGACCAGATATACTTATTCGAAATCAATATTTGCGTGAAGAATTTCCAGCGATCGTTATGGATTGATCGGAATGAAATTATTCATAATCATTCTTTAATCTGACTTTCAATGAAGTTGGGGAGGTGGTAGGTAACAATAACAATGCAGTGAAGGAAACGTGATGACAAAATGTATGAATATATATGCCATACGTTTCTATTAGACATTTGAAATACAAGTACCACATTAAATTACAATTGAGAGATTTACTATACTGTATACAATTAATAATATCTAGTTTTATGACAACATCTTATGATTGCACAATGCAGATATAGAAATTTTTTTTATATTAGTGCAGATTAACAAATATTTAATTCATCCTCATTTACACATATATTGCTATGCAACACGCTTCATTACCCTTGGCCTTGTTTCACTCTAGTGTGCTTTCCATACAGCAGAATATTGCTAGAAACTGCTTGGGATTCTACCGAGCAATAGATATAGTTGCTAGCACTTTGTTGCTATTTATACTTCACTGCTAACAAATGTTAAACAAGAGGCCACTGTCTGATTGCTTTGGATTCTACCATTACTGAAATATGAGGCTTTATATTTAGCCCAAACGCTTAAGTCTGAAGAATCCCCGACTGAAAGAGGAAACCAACAGGGTCAGAAAAATCATCCTGAAGAAGAAAATGAAAGGCTGGAAATCTTCAACCATAGTGTTAATATGCAAACAACATGGCATTCTACTATTGTAGCCCATTTGGAGCATGATGAAAATGGATATTTGACTTTGCATGGAATCCCTTGTGGACATACTGTAGTTCTTAAATAAATATATTACTGTGAGTGTAGAAAGTTTTTCCTTCATACTGAATAATATATCAGCAGTAATCAACTATCTGCCTAGTTATTTTATAAGCCAACACCTTCCCATTAGACTTTAATGTCATTATGTTCAGGGCACTGCAACATTATGGTTTACATACAGTGGAACCTCAATTTTACATCCCCTGATTTTAAGTTTTCCCTCATTTTACATTGTTGTTTTGTGGTCCCACCTATATATTATGCATAATACAGTTACCTGATTTTACATTTTCCTGGAATTTCCACCATTTGTTTTCTGGTCCCCTGAAAAACTGAAAATGGGGATTCTACTGTACTGAGAAAAACAGCATAAAGGTCCAGCACGCAGTCATTTTTGATGGCAATGTAAGCATTTCAAAATTGTTTTTAGATTTTATTGCATTTTCCAGTTCCATATTACTGTTTATTGGTAGTTTCTGTCTGAAAAATGTTTACTGCACTGCAACACTTGTGGGTTTTCTTTCATTGGTTTGATTAAATTGTATATATATATATATACACTGTATATTATAGGTTATTGGGGTCAACTTGCTCTTAAAGACTCTTAAAAAAGAACATAAAATAAAACATTAAACACAAGCTGTGTCCATGTCTACTCTAGCTAGTTTTTATTTTGGGTTCTGTGCATAATGGGCATTTCAGTTTGGCAATCCTATTTGTTTGCCAAGTAGGAGAAAACCTGGCTTTGAGACCATTTTTTACAAATGTCATCAAAACTTCTGCATTTACCAAATTTTGCAATGTAATAATTTGAAGTAGAAAAACATTTACCCGTTATGAATTTGAAACAATATGCACTAAAAAAAATTTCTTAGGTCAATGTATTTGACTTTGCACTGTAAAGTTTGATTCTTTCTGCTGCTACATATTTGGTACTGGTGTGTTCAGGAAACTTTGGACTTTTCAGATTTGTTCTGCAATATATATGTTATTGGTCATCAGAAGTAAAATTTTTGACATTTCTCATTATATTCGAGATATTTCACACAACGTTACCATAATGAAGTAAGTAATTACAACGTGACCACAAAGATAAATGCAAAGGATAAAATTTTCTGTTTTCCAAAGCGTTATAAATAACATCGCAATAATGTGGTAAAGATGGTGGCTCTCTGTACACCACAGAACACAAATATAACTTAGAAAAGCCACAATCAGATCTCACTTGTATAATTTGCTAAAATTACATCCGTTGTTTTTCTGGGAAGATAAAGCAATCAAATACGTGCAAACACCCACACCCCTCTGTAAAATGGTATATTTGGTAGCTTTTTCCAGCAATGCATCCATGGAGATGCACCTGAAAATAAAACCTGATAATAGGGATGCACCATATCCAGGATTCGGCCTTTTTCAGAAGGATTCCAATTCGGCTGAATCCTTGTGTCTCTCCGGAACAAAATCTGAATCCTAAATTGCATATGTAAATTAGGGGTGGGGAAATTACTTGACTTTCCATCACAAAAGAAGTTCGCACTTTTTCCTTTTCCACCCCTAATTTGCATATGTAAATTAGGATTCCGTTCAGTATGCTCAGACATTGCTATATTAACAAGTTACTATTCCACCAATTCATACATGAATTTGTACCAACACTATTCTGCAGAAACTGTATTTAATTAGTTGCTTGTTACCCATTAGCATTAGAGTAACACAAACTTCATCAAAGTTGCTAGGGTATTAACCTCTTTAATGTCATAGCAGTTGAAAATTCAAGTCCGAGTAAACGTTTACAAAAAAAAGGTACATTTCAAAACCACAAATACTTACTGCTTATATCACACTAAAAGTTATTTTGTAAAGCAATGATTTTCCGGTTATTTATATAACATTAGAAAACCTTCAACTCTGAGTTCCTAAACTATTAGAATACACTCAAATACCTTTATGAAACCTTGGCTCTGTTATCCAACTACATGATAGCGAAAAAAGAATTTGAAAAAGTAAAATGTGAAATAAATGCCAAAAAGATGTGATTTATACAAAGTGCAGCGAGCGGCAGTCTCGAGAAATGTACAGAAACATGCAAAGGCAAAACAATCTGGGTTACGTTATCTGTAATTGTGAGAAAAGCCCAGTGCAATAATAGCTATAAAACAAGCATTTTATACGAGATGTCCTCTAATTTAACTGTAGTTTGCCTTCAATGATTACATTTTAATTATACATCAGAACTGCAGATAACTGTGTAGGTGAGTGTTTCACCACCTCTTGGGAACATGGTTATCTGACTGCTATTTGCTTTAGCTAGCTCCTTTGGTTCTGGCTAGAGCCCAAATTACCCCATACTACACCCCTGAAAACTCATGTATTTAAAGTTATTAATTTATATATAATATAACACATATCTATGTATACAGTGTATATATATATATATATATATATACACACACACACAGTATATATATACGTGTTTGTTTAAAATAGTGATAAAGCTCAAAATCCTTATAATAGCTTTTATTTCCATTATTCCATATAACATTCTATTCCAAATCAAAATATGGAGAAAAATATATCAAATTTATTATTCAAGTGAAGAAAAGGGAATATTAAGCTATTCCAAATTACAAATTCAAACATTCACTGTATAAACTGAAAAAGGTTTCAAGATTTTGCTTTCCTTTGAATCACTGAATGAATATTTAGTTGTAGAAGTAGTTTCCGAGAACTGCTGCACATCTGTGTTGCATGGAGTCAGCCAATGTCTGCATTTCTTGGTTTTACCTCACAAACAATATTTTTGATGTCACACCACAAGTTTTCTATGGGCTTTAAGTCTGGGGATTGGGCTGGCCACTCCATAATGTCAATATTGTTTGTCAGGAACAAAGATGTTACTCGTTTACCATGGTGTTTGGGGTTATTGTCTTATTGAAACGCCCATTTCAAGGGCATTTCCTCTTCGGCATAATTCAACATCTCTATTCAAGTATTGTGATGTGTTGAAACTGATTCATGATCCCTGGTATGTGGTAAATGGACCACCAGTATACACTGTATGAGATTTTTTATTTTTTTTCAACAATGGGACTTTGCTTCTTGAGGCTTCTTGTTGATATCTTGGCTTCACATCGGGGTCTCCTAATGGTAACAGTACTCACAGTTAACTATCGACCATTGGTCTTCCTGAAGATGATCATTGGCTGAGTCTTTGCCATTTTGGCTATTCTTATTACCATTCAAATGGTAGTTTTCCATTTTCTTTAACGTCTTGGTTAAAGCATTTGAGATCATTTTAGCTGAGCAGTCTATCATTTTCTGCACTTCTTTATAGGTTTTTCCCATCTCCATTCATCTTTTTAATCAAAGTGCACTGTTCTTTTGAACAATGTCTGGATCAAGTTACAACGCATTTTACTCAGATTTTCAGAGAGAAATGCACTATAACCAGCATGCGCATTTGCTGCCTTTGTAATGGACAACTGTTTTTTTACAAAATGAATAACCTAATTGAATTGCATACTGCTATTATTTTGAACAAGCTTCAAAAATGATTCAATTACACAGAATCAGCAAAATGCATGTTATATCTAAAAATAAAGAGCCAGCAATGGCTCTTTATTTTTAGATATTACGTGTCAGACTTGAGGGGATACAAGTGCGAGCCGGATAAGGATTGACTTTGAGACTCAATTTTGGTTTGGACTTAGTATGCAGGTCATCACTGTTGGGTCTGTTGATTACCCTACTACAGGGGCCCCCAAAAGGTCGATCGGGATCTACTAGTAGACCTTCAACTGGTGACCAGTAGATCTCAAGTCAACAAACAGCTTGTCTAAATCACCCTCCTGTTTCATGATTTTCATTCAGATATTTTGTTTGTTACATAAGAAATAGTTGTGTATTAAGTATATGCTATAAATGCTCTCCTGAATCAATATAATATTTAAAAAATATTTTCCATGGAACAGACAGCTAACAATGCTTTTATGGAAGTAGATCATAATTAGACAACATCACTTAAAGTATACCTTGCATTAGTAAGGGAACTCCTGCTCTAATACACATACTAGTAAATCATTTGACATGTAGGAATATAATTTGTACCAAAAACAGTAATTGATAAGGTTAGTGATGTCAGACTGTTATTATTCTTAGATTCTGAACACAACTGTGTGGGTGTATAGGGAATTTTTTTTACCAGGAAAAATCCTTTTCTCATAGGCCCATACTGTCAGCACAGGACAATTGGGGTTAAGCTAATACTCTCTGGAGGCAGGACAAATTTGAAAGCTTTTACCGATCCCCTCCTTTCCACTTGGCTCCACCTTTTCTTCCAGCGATGGTACCCACACCTTCTGGTGGAGATAGAAGAACCTCCCTACCTAAGGGACGAGTAGCAAAACTGTTAGGCCATGGGAGGGATGCTGCACTGACAGTTCTGGCCTATGTGAAAAGGTTTTTTCAGGTAAGAAAATCTCCCTTTCTCAGTCAGCCCTACCTGTCAGTGCAGGAGGACTGGGGATGTCACAGATGTCCAAAAGGTTGGCCAATAACTTAACTAACTTAAGAAAAACTAACCGGTGTAACAGTAATTACTGAATTAACTAGGCCAGAGCCATCTATGTGCTACTGCTGCTTGTAGCTCCTTCCTGCCAAGGTAAGCAAAGTGTGCAAGGAACTCCAAGTAGCTGCCTTGCTTCTACAGAAGTGTAGTTGTGAACCACCCGTGAGGCCCTGACCTTCCTAGTGGAATGTGCCTTAACTTGGAGTGGGGCTACATGTCCCATGGTCTTGTAGGATTCCTATATAGCTGCCACTATTCATCTAGCTATAGAGCGAGAGAGCTTACTAAAATTTGAATTTAAGTTTTTTTTTATTCAAATGAACTAGAAAACTTACCAAACTTGAATGTGTGCTTATTTATGAAAAAAAACCTAAACATAAAAAAAATCCATTGAATAAAAATGTGAACTTGAATGCAGCAAATTGGTAATCTTCTCAGCATCTTGATTGGGGAAAAGCTTGAATTTTTAATGAATTCAGGAGTTTTAGTGCAAAAAAAACCCCCTCAAATTACAGTAAAAATTTAAATCCAGGGGTTGTTTACCTGCCTGTAAATATTTTTAAGGGTAAGGTCACACAGGCAGATTCGGGGAGATTTAGTTAACTGGTGACTAATCGCCTCTTCTTTTGGGCAACAATCTCCCCAAAGTGCCTTCCGCCTGTTATAATAATAATAAAACGACAGAGCAATGGCACTTGCAGTGCTTCGATTTCCGAAGTTTCTTCGTAAGGCAACATCGGCCGCCAAACGTGGAAATCAAAGCGCCGTGAGTGCATTGCAGCAGACGATTTTTCATCTTAGTAGGCGGAAGGCAGTTCTGGGAGATTGTTGCCCTGAAGAAGAGGCAATTAGTCCCCTGCCCATAGAGGTTTGGTTAGTGTTTAAATGGGGAATTATGGGATAACATCATTTTTCTTACAGTCCTTTAATGTTGTAATGCACTTCAATGGGTGAATTTCCTGCATTTTATGTTATAATTTAAATTTTCATCAAAACCCATTTATTCCCCGTGAATGTTCAATTGACTGCTATTTACAGTTTACACCAGTTTTACAAGAACAACTCTGATTTTAACCCAATTTTATGCTAGATGTAACATTTCTGGTTACAAGAACAATGTAAAATTGGAGTTTGACTGTAGGATGAACATTAGTATTCATAAATTTGCTGAATCCAAACACGAACTGCACAAGATTCAATTCAAAAAATAACAGAAAAACAATACTTTTTTTTTAACACAAAATAATATACAAATAAAAGACAAAATAGCTGATGAAAAGCAAATATATTTAATATGCACTTTTAATATACATAGGAGCCTTGTGCTGAATATAATACAAGAAATAAAATAAAAAATTTACAATGTTTAATTCAATTTACATTGGCTATTTACAATAACAAAAAAGAAATGAAACCTTTTCATTAGGGATGTTATGTTCTGAGCAAAATACATTTGCATAGCAGAGTAAGTGATTGAGGAATATCATTTCACAAATAAATGCTAAACACTGAATAAAGTAGAACAATACCAAACAATCAATGAGCAAATGCAATCATGCACTTGGGTCGAAATATTCAGAGCTGATTTTTATCCACGTTTTGCTGAAACTTTTTTATTGCAGTTGTTTTAAATAACGATAGTGGTTTGTGAAAGGAGAGAAAAAAAAAAACGTACCAGTTGATATGAACTGGTATTTTTTTTCCAAAATGGAAAACAACTCATCTGTTGTTATAAAAAATACTTGCCTATTTCACTCTGCATTTGAAAGAAAACACCACAAATTGGTATAGAGAAGTTATGAAATGGGAATGAAAATGTCTCTCTTGTGCAACTGGGCAAGACAAGGTGCATTTAAAAAAAAAAAAATCCAAAATAAATAAATATCCCAATATCAATAGAAATGGCAGGTGTGGGGATCATTTGTACTATTTATAAAAAAGGGAGGGGGTGGAAAACTTAAACCAGAGATGTCACTAACCAGTACGACAAAATATATTGGATTCTCTTTTTCATATTCTGTAACATATCATTTAACTAGAAGTTAGTATTTGGAAGGCTCTTTAATTTAAGGACCTTTTCATGTCATTAAGTATATGTCCCACAGGGACGAGACATGACATGAATCCTCAGCGTAGGCCGCATCTACTACTTCTAGTGCTTTGCATGGAAAATAAATAAATGGCATTCATTTTACTACAACAGAGTTTGAGGATCCACAGCCATTTCAGGTGTCCACGTCTGGCACAACAGGTCGACTACACCGTTATTCTTCTCATAACAGGACAAAGACAACAGAAGATACAAAGTCTAATTAAATAATCACGGATAACCACACTGGAAATATAGAACACTGATCTCTTCATTGATGGACAGGTTATGCTGCTAGAAAAGCTGAGCACAATACATTTAACTTGAGTTTGGGAAAATGTTTGTGTACTGAGCAATGTAAAGGCTTGGCTTGACCAACAATATTAGAATACAAAACGAAAA
>CM044432.1:52662497-52680185 GCA_024363595.1 Xenopus borealis | reverse complement strand
TGTCCCAGAACAATTAACATTAGCCAAGGTCACATGCATTTCAGCTGGAATGCTCACATGGAGGAACTTTTTTTAAGAATGTCCTATCAGGCAGTGGCCATCTACCTACACCCAATTAACGACCTCCAGCCAAGGATGATTGCAGTTCTTGTTCTAGAACAGCTGGAGCTTTTTTCCCATGAAGGAACATTTTTTTTGTCCGTATCCAACAGCACAAATCCTAAGCTGTCTATGGTGAGCTACCTTACAGGCAATGGTGCATGCAGCTGTTAATTTGGAACAGCAGGTGGCCCTAATACATAACACTGCTTCTATTCAAAGCTAATCAGTTGATCTGTGACAGCTGGACACCCAGTTACAAGAGTGTATCAGGAGGTGGCTTTTTAGCTGTGATTAAATCACAATTTGCATAATCCAAGGTTAAGGTTAGGGAATTGTTGCTAGCAGCAGGTGGGCCACACATGAGCTACTGCTTTAATTGAGCCTGAAAAACGTAGAAGATGTACAAATAAAGTTGCTGGGAATTATATTTAACAATGGATCTTCAGGACCTAAACATGTTCAGAGGAGACCTGCACCTTCACTAACCATGGGGATTTCATGGAGATGGAAACAGAGCTCTGCTTGTTACTCTCAGTTATGACCACTTCCTGTGGGAGAATGAAAGGACACTCCCAGCTTTAAATTCAGCCTGGACACATAGATGAGAGGATCTCTCTGCAGCTGTGATATAATGTCATTTTTATTTCTTTGCATTTACATGTAAAGGAAGAGGAATAGTATTCTAGGAGATAAGGCTGACACATCAGGTCTGCTTAAAAAAAAACCATTTATGAATCTGACTGTGGTTTGGCATTTGAAGTGCAAATATTGTCTATTATAGATATATGAAAATTTTTTTTTACCAATCCCCCTGTTATGGGCAAGGACACACAATCCCTCACTATGGTAAGCCACACTGAAGTTAAAAAAAAATCCTCAGAAGGAATATGAAAATATTGTAATGTACGTTAAATTAATGCATATCTCTAACAATATGTACTAAATGAAACATTGCAACGTGTGATTGCTTACCATTTATAGTGGCGTTTCCTTTTTATAATTAAAGCTTGGATCAGATCCTTCAATTTGAAGCTTCAGTGCTTGTTTAAGGTCTAATTCTGTTTCAGCTGAAGGATAACCTTCTAAAACTTCCTGCAGTCCTCGACTTTGTACTGCACATGGCCCTGAAACTCTTCCAAGAAAGACTTGATTTCCATGAAGGTGATACTTAGGATTAGTCATGATCCCATTTCTTTTCTTTTGTTCTGCATTTTGCTGTTGGATAAGAAACTGCTGTTGAGAGCGACCAACTTCCTGTTGGATTGATGGTATTTGGATTTTACTATCTACAGGGATGTGCTTTAGTGGTACACTAATGTTAACAGAATCCTGAACATGCACTCGTTTGTCAAACTGAGTCATTTCATATTCTAAAACTTTTGACTGAGAGCAGCTATTTTGCTTTGTTTTCTTTGCAACAGAGTTTGATTTGCTTGAGGATTCTCCTTTACCACTTTTGTTGGGTTTTGTTGATTTTAAACTGGGTTTTACCTGACTCCATTCAAATTCACTAGTTGGTGAATAATTTTGCCCCAAAGAATGTGTTGTAGACGAGGGAGAAACAATTGACTGACGACTTCTACTTCGTGGTAGAGAATGCTGTTGAATTTGCTCTGTAAATGAAAGACAATGGAAGCTATCTATAGGCACAGTTTGGGCAGTTGCTGTAGAGGATGTTGTACGTAGAGAAGAATTCTTAGAACTTTTTAAGGAATTATTTGATAAAGAGGACTTGTGCCGATCCACTGTAGAATCTGGAGACTCTGAAGGAGAGCTAAAGGCATGAGAAGGCCCATTACATAAACCACGCATAGTAGGATGCACATCACCACCTCCTGTGCTAGAAGAACTGTTTGATTTAATTGTTGACGCCTGTACTTTTGATGATGAATTTAGGATTTTTTGCTCCATGGTATGAACAGGTGATGGGTTACATCCACTTGGTATTGAAGCACCATGTTTTTCTAGTAGTTTAATTATTTCACTGTGCCCATTTTTTGCTGCAACTCTCATTGCTGTACGTCCAAACTGATCTGCATGATTTGGATCTGCTCCATTTTCCAACAAAATTTGAACAACGTCAGCGTGACCTTCCTGTGCTGCAATACAAAGTGCAGTAGCACCCTGGTTGCATGTATTATCAACTACAGCTCCTTGTTCAATTAAGAGCTGAACCACTTTCACATGACCTTGCCAAGCTGCAGACTGCAAGGAAGATCTCTTTTCATTGTCTGAAGCATTGACATCTGCCCGATAGGATATTAGACTTTGCACCATTTCTAAATGTCCCTGCCAGCAGGAGACATGAAGAGCTGTCCTTCCATCAGTATCACTAGCTTCTACATTTGCTCCATTTTCTAAAAAATACTCAGCCATTGATAGCTGATTTTCTAGTGCCAGTATGTACAGTGTTGGTCGACCATCAGCATCTTTGGCATTAAGATCTGCTTCATTACTGAGAAGCAATTCTACTATGTCTCTGTGTCCCTCCAGTGCTGCAACTCTCAAGGCATTTCGACCATCATAGCCTTTTTGATCTACTGCAGATTTATTCTCTAGAAGTATCTGCACACAATCATAGTGCCCTTCTTGTGCTGCCAGAATCAGAGGTATTCGTCCATCGTTATCAATTTCAGTTGTTCTAGCCCCTTGTTCAATTAATGCTTCACAGATTAATCTATGACCTTCAAAAGCAGCCATATGTAGAGGTGTCCATCCAGCATCGTCTCTATGATTTTCATCAAGGCCCCGGTCTAAAAGTGTCCGCACAACTTCAACATTGCCTTGAGCAGAAGCTATACTAAGCACAGTTCTACCTTCACTATCAATGCTATCAACAGCAGCACCCCAAAACAGAAGTGTGTTGACCACTGATGCATGCCCCATTGATGCAGCAGCAAGCAGAGGAGTACGACCATTGTTATCGGTATGATCAACATCTGCTCCACCCTCTAGAAGTAGGTCAACTACATCTACATGTCCTTCATATGCTGCAACAAGTAGTGGAGTCATTCCATCCTTATCACAATGATCCACTTCAGCACCTTGCTCAATTAAGAGACTAACAACTGATGCATGTCCTTTGCTTGCAGGTACACAAAGTGCTGCAACTGATAAAGCAGTCCTTCCATCCACATCCTCATGGTTTATCTCTGCACCATGGCTTAAAAGGTGCTCCACAATTTCTCTGTGTCCCATGTATGCTGCAGCAATTAAGGCAGTTCTGGCCTCATTGTCAGCTTTATTTACCTCTGCTCCATGCTGCAGTAAATTCAGTACAATATCTTCATGCCCACCCCATGCTGCTGCTCTTAAAGCTGTTCTACTATCTGCATCAGCACAATCTACCTTGGCACCTGCATACAAAAGTGCAGACACTACTTCTGTGTGCCCACCCCAGGCTGCAGATCGGAGTGCTGTCCATCCATCATGATCACAATGGTTTATATTTGCACCACATCCAATTAAACAATTCACAACCTTTACATGCCCTTGACGGGCAGCTAAAGTAAGTGCTGTCTGCCCGTTGGCATCTTCTATTTCAAGATCGGATCCTCTTGAAACAAGAAGGTTAACCACATCAAGATTTCCACTATAAGCAGTGTTGGCCAGCAAAGTTCTTCCATTTGTATCACACTGATTAACTGAAGCACCATTATCCAGCAAAGTACGAATAGAATCTTCTCGTTCCAATGCTTGTCTAACAATACAACAAGTTCGATCATCCTCACTATCAACATGTGCTCCTGCTTTTACCAACAACTGTAACACTTCTTGTTCCTTTGGTATTAAGGTGCACAGTGAGTCTTTCACACATGTTCCATTCCAGATCATCCATAAAGCCAATTCTGAATTGGTTAACTGTAAATTTGAATGTATAAGATGCAAAGCAAACTCCTGCACTTCAGTTGGTGTAAGTTCCTTTGATCGACACGTGTAACTCATAGCAAGCATTCGGTGTCCTTCAGCTGCATTACACAAATATTTCTGTGTACAATGTTTTACATCCAGCAGCCACTCTGCAAAACTATAATGGAATAAAATTTTAGTATTTCCTAATCCCTCAACTAAGACTTTTGACAGAACATCCAATCTCCTTTGAAAATCTTCCATTGTTAGTGACATGTTTTTGGTCCAAACTGAATGAAATAGTTCAATAGTTGTTAATGGCTTACAAGCAGCCAGAATAACATTTAGAATTGGTTGGACCTTAGCAAATTGTTTTCGAACAAAAAGTCTTTGACACAACCAGAGGTATAAGCCATTTAAGGTTCCCGGAATATCACGGATCTCTCGAAGCATGATGAAGTTTTCTACAACGCCATCTAAAACACGTTCCAAGTACAGAAAGCACCCACTGCTTTTAATGTGAAGTTGATTTAACATTTCTGCAGTTTCTTTCGTTAGGTGTTGCCTCAAAGCCTCTTCTTGGTCCAAACGATGAAGAATATACTGTTGAACATCTTTTACAATGTAGGCTTTCCGAAGGTCATCCAGACTTATCTTTCGGAAACCTGTAAGGAGAGATTGTAAAAAAGATTAAATACAGAGAAAACTTTAACTGAAAGGAGACAACAAAAATCCTATGATACATTTTAAGGGGCATGTGAGCTAAGCTGCCCTTATAAAAGGGTAAATACAGTATAGTCATGCAAATTATTGTACAAGTTCTGCTTTAAGATTTCCTTTTGTATAATACATATTTAAGTATTATAATGTAGATGTTGTTACAATACATTACCAAAAAAATCTTAAGTTCTTTTTGCATGTAAGAAATACAACAACATAGCAAACAGTTCCTGGTATTTATTTTTCAGGAAATTCCATTAATACTACAGGGTGCAGCCAATCCTCACAGGAAACCTTACTGAATTCTGAATTCTTTTAATGTTTTTAACAATCCTTACAATACATCAAATTATATCCACACAAGAGAGATACATCTGTGGCAATTGTGTTGTTGGCCACTCTCCATCATAAATAATATTATCAAAGAACAAACTGCATAGACTACTTGGATCTATCTCCCAAACATTAACCCCGATCTCCCCGAATAGCTAGGCACCGGCGAGGCTTCAAAGCGCCGGCGCGTGTCCACACGGAGCGGCGCGATTTTTAAAATCGCTCCAAATTGCCTGGCGAGATTCGGGGGCGAGAAGTCGCGGCGAGAAGTCGCCAGGTGACGGATCGCCCCCGAATCTCCCCGTCTGGACTAGCCCTTAAACTCTGCTGCCAGAATTATCCTCCTCTCATCCAAAAGAGTACAGGCCCCTCCCCTGTTGAAGTCATTATCGTGGCTTCCTATAACACAAAGAATAACTTATAAAATCCTCCTTATAACCTTTAAAGCCATTTATTCCTATGCACCTAACTACATGCCATCTCTTGTTTCTCTATATGTTCCTGGTTATAACCTCTGCTCCCCTCAGAGCAACCGCTAGGTTGCACCCCCCACTACTACTGCTGTTTCCCATGTCAAACCCTTCACTCGTGGCTACTTATATTTGGAATGCCATTCCTGAATCTCTCCGGAGAATCCTCCTTCAATGTTTTTAAAATGAAACTCAATGGGGTAGATTCATCAAAGAGTTAAGTTCCGCCACTAGAGGGAAATTCGACAGCTCTCAATTAATTTCTATGGGATTTCGCAAGGCGTATTCATCAATGGGTGAAGTGAAAGTTCACCTTTTGATGAATACGCCTTTAAAAATCCCATAGAAATGAGTGGCGGAACTTCACTCTTAGATGAATCTACCCCAAAGACTACCTCTGGGAGCACCTGGATAACACCTGAACTGGGAACTGGTAGTGTCACCCATTGTAAAAACAGCACTTTAATACCCCTCCGAATTGTGTCCATAAGTTACCCTCCCATTTAGACTGTAAGTACCATGGGGTAGGGTCCCCCATCCTTTTGTCTCCTTTACACGGTGTAATTATATTTATGTGAATTGTATTTCTAATTATGCACTTATTGTTACTTATTAATGCAGTGAACCCTTGTTTGTTACAATTAATTTTTTGTTGCTGTACAGTGCCTTGCCCTCAAGGAGCGCTATACAAATGAAAATATACATACAAAGAAGAAATATATATACTGCCTGTTCAATACATTTTTATCAAAAACTGGCAACTATTGGTGTATGAGAAAGGAACAGACAGAAATACGGTATGCCAAAAAAAATCCACCATGCAGAAGAATTTTTCATTACACAAAAGCTTATTTTTTGTGTCTGGAAATAATTCTGATGGGCTACAAGAACAAATTCAACAAATTTATTTCTAGGGGGTGGCAAATAAGGGCTGTAATTGGCTATTTGGTAGCCCCTATGTGGACTGGCAACCTATCAGAGGTTCTGTTGGCAGTACACATGGTTTTTCTGCAGCCAAAACTTCCCTCCAAACCAGGACTTCAAAAATAAGCACCTGATTTGAGGCCACTGGGAAAAACATCCAAGTGGTTGGTGAGCAACATGTTGCCCACAAGCTACTGGGTGGGGATCACTGTATTACAGTGTATTTACTTTACAGTTAATACAGTCCTCAAAGTATGATTTAATTTCTCATAGGTTCACAACTTTTGTGGAATTTGTGGCACCTGTACACTTGGGCACCTAGGTATTCGAAGCCTTCATTGCACTCAACTAATGAACATTTCCATGTTGTTCTAACCAAGCTAATTAATGGCCATAAAAAATCAAGCTGTTCACAAATCTGCCCAAACAGCCCTTTAGACTAAAGAATAGGTTTCTTCTGAGATGCTAGCAACCAGGAAGATGCTTTTTTTTTTTTAACATCAGACTTGTTATTGCTCTTTTTTTGGACTCTTGAGGTTACAACTGGAAAAAACTTTGTACCTCTCTGGAAAAGGTCTTTCAACTGGTTTTATTCCATTATTTTCACTCTACGAGATAGATTCAAGTTACTAGAAAAGGCTGCAAGCTTGATAAGATACATAATGATTTTTGTTTCTTCCAAATCAATAAAAAAACTTGTGCTTAAATCTAGGAAACCTGTCAGGTGGGTTCAGGCTGAGAGACTAAAACTGGTTATATATGCAAAGATATAGCTTTGTATGATTTTTGGACTCTTTGTGGGCTCAGAATAATAGTCCCAATAGTCGTTTATTCAGACAGGTCAGGAAATTCTACCAACAAGAATATCATTGCATATATTGCCTGACAATATCCATGGGTGACTGTCGCTACTATTTCTTGGACATAACTTTTGGTTATTGCGGTCTGTCAATTAATAGCCAGAACATGGACTCAGTTGTTATTTTCCAACTTAATTTAATCTGAATAGTAAATGATCTTTCGTTGTACAAAAAATCTGCACATTCATGGCATGTTTAATAAGCCCTAGTAGTGGTTTTTAGCTGCTGGTGCCAAAATTGTTAAACAGGACCCATCCAGTTGACACTTTCACAAACCCTTTACCCATCAATGATGTCACCAGTCCAACAGATCCATTTACGAGGTTATCAGCCCTGGTGTAGGCTAAAAAGAAGATAAACAGTTATGACAATATAATGTACAGATTACACTGGTACAACTGGTGTGTTTGCTACAGAAACTCTACAAGAGTTTAGAAGAAGCTGCTTTGTAGTCGTGGGAGCATCCAGTCATAGCTGAAAAAAGGCACAGGATACACAGCAGATAACAGATTAGTTCTGAAAAATTCTACTGTATATTACAGAGGTTACCTGTTATCTACGGTGTATCCTGTGCTTGAATGGCTGCCCCAATGGATACAGCAGCTTGTTTATATAAACTTTAGCAGAGTACCTGTAGCAAACAAACCAGTGCAAGACAACAATATATTATATTGCCATTCCTTCTAAACACTTTCATTTTTTGGTGTTATTGTTCCTTTAAGAAAGTAGCAATTCAGCACTGATTTTAAATAAAAGACAAGCTATTTATAAATAAAAGTTTACAAAAACATCCTTGCAAATACAAAAATATGGGAGCTGGATTTTATTCTCTAGTAGACATGAAATCAGATCGAATTAGTGCAAACCAGATCTGCAGACCACGACTGCCTGCTACTTAACTATATTCATAACAGGCGGATACGGTTTTCTAAATTGGGGAACCTGAAAGGGCTACATAGCAGTATAGTACAACATGCACAGTAACATGTCAGTATTGATTATGCAGTTTATAAGGAGATTAAAGGACAAGGAAAGTTAAACTAAAGAAGTAGCTAGAAATGTTGTACATTATGTTTTGGGTTTCTGTACCAGCCCCAGGCAACCAGAACCCTTTACCAGTAAAGATTTGTGTCTCCAAAGATGCCCCAGTAGCTCCCCATCTTCTTTCTCTTCTGATTCACTGAACACACTCTATGCTGCTGTCACTTACTGAGCTTAGGGACCCACTCACAATATACAGTACACATAGAATAGAAATATAAGGCTGATTAGTAATTAATATGGATAATTACTACATGGCAGCACAGAAACCAGTGCAACAAGCATCATAATTTAATAATCAGTCCTGTAGAATCAGCTTATATTACAGGCCGAGCTCGTTTTCTGCTTGATAATTTGTAATGACCCCTAAGCTTAGCTCAGAGCCCACTGACCATGTGAGTGTCACAGACACTTTCCAAGATGGTGACCCCCTGTGACAAGTTTGAAGTCCTGGATCATTGCTGCTATTGACAAGCTGAAATTTTAAGCTGGTGCAATAAGCTATTGATTGATTTATTCTGTCCGCATTGGGGAATAATCAGCAAAAATAAAACATAAAAAAAACTATAAAACATCCATGCATGTCATTATCCATAAAAGCACCGAAAATCATGCAAAAACTTGTTTCCTATGATAAAATTGGTGCGTCTATGGGCTTGATTTCACACCAAAATACAATTTATTGGACAAAGGTATAAAATGCCAAGGGAACAAAGGTTATAAGATAGAAATAAAGTGGGCAGATGCGTGGTCTATCTTCCACAAAGCAACTATGCTAGTTTGTTAGAAGACCCAGTATTGTAAGATATTTATAACATTGGTCCATTCATTTTTAAATCCTCCATGAAAAAAAAAAGGCTGAAGTTTAATACAGTACTAGCCATTTTCCCTTCTCCTACCGAAGAGAGTGCAACACACAGCTAAGACCTTCAACTGAGCACTCTGAGAACTAGACTTCTGACCTTTGCCCACTATAGAAAGTAACCAAAAAAGCACAGCCCAAGGCATTTCAGTTATACCAAAGGGCCTTTGAGTGAGCTACGGGCTGCTTTGTTACAATACATATTTTACAGATTTCACGTCAACTGGTTTTCTCCAGACAAACCATGCCTATATTTTGTACTAAAATACAACAATATGCCTGAGGAAATAAAAGGAAAAACAAAACAATGAACAACGTCTAGTGATTTTTTTCAGTGTAAGCATAACAGTATTAAAGTGGCAGTAACTTCTCATATGACATTCAGATATGTTCAAATATCTTTTACAAAGCAATAATGACCAATATTTCTTAAAGGAAAACTATAACCCGAAAATGAATAATTGAGCAACAGATGCAAAAAGACAGAACTCTGTCTGTTAATTGGCTCATGTAACCGAACTTTATAGTTTGTTTGGTATGTTTGTGTGCACCGTTGAATTATACGATCCCAGGAGGCTGTCCTTATTTTTTAAAATGTCTATTTTCTATTTATGATTACCCAATGGTACATGCTACTAAAAAAGTGTATTATTATGAAAATGGTTTATCTACATAAAGAAAGGTTTTACATACGAGTTGGTTTATGCAATATCTTTTTATAGAGACCTACATTGTTCAGGGGGTATAGTTTTCCTTTAAATGATCATGGAAGAATGCTTTTTTGGCTTTACGGAGCAACACTTTGGAAATATTCCTGTTTTACTTTGCTAATAAAAAAATCACTATGCCTTCTATTAAAATCTATAAATTTAAATCTAAAGCCATTTTTACAAAAAAAAACATGGAATGTCTGATTTTCTGTACATCAGGCATATAATTAAATTGTATATTTTCTATTACCCCTGCTTTATGACAACAAGAATTGGGTGCCATCAAACTGAAGGGTTCAGAAATGGAGTGGATCGGAGGTATGGGTAATTTAATCAAGTTAGTGCAAACTGAAGCATAGACAAGTTAAAGAACCTATATATATATATATAGTGAATAAAGTACCCCCTGTTGTAAAATATAAGGATATTACTGTCACTGAGGAGTTCCATGAGCATACAAAAGCACAAAGCGGAAGGCAAAGTGTTTTTATAAAGGTCAAGGTACTCTGATGTTACTTCTAATATCCTCATACTTTACAATAAAGGGTACTTTATTTATTATAATAAACAAGTTTTAGTGAGTCATATGAAAAAAAAAGACACCACTAGTCGCATGCCCCACTGGAAAATCGATGATTGTTGTATCATGTAAAAATTCCTGGAATTAAGCCATTACTTCCATTAAAAGTCCATATTTTCCACATATTTGTCATTATAAAGCGCTAATGGAAAAACGGTTTTGTGCTTTTTTTCCTGAACTCACCCAACCGCTGTAAAACTGTTTAATTTGTTTAGATAATGAGAAACAAACCTAAAACTACACCCTTTAAAATAAAGAGCAGCTGGTTATACCTAAGAACAGAGTCTGTGTAGGCAACTTAATTCACTAGATTATCCTCTGCACACAATGACTTGTGTGTGACTAAACATAGCTATTTGCACCTTTAACTTCATTCCAGTGAAGGTGACCTATCGGTTGCAGGGGACCTTTTTTATTTTGTATAGGAAACCACGGTTTCTCCAACTGGTGTGCTGTGATTAGCCTGCACCAATAGTGGAGGAAACAATTTTGGGTTGACAGTTGCTCGTTAAACTTAATTTAGAATGATGTAATATGGCCAGATTACTTTAACAAGTTTAGCTCATGGTTAAAGGGGAACTCCGGCTTCCAAACTAAATTTGATAAAGAGGTCTGCATAACACAAAAACCACTAATGTACCCATCACAGTTATCGGTTTCTTCAAAAGGTATGAATAAATGGCATTTTCTATGCTGAATTCAGCTGTTAAACAGTTCTCTTACACTCTTACAGCATCATTTGAAATCCTGGCAGGGGATGAGGGACTAAACACCGATGTTACAAAATGTAACAACTTCTCCCTGGCTTACAGACAGCATACAGCAGGGGTGTCCAAACTTTTTGCACCAAGGGCCAGATTTGGTGAGGTGAAAATGTGTGGGGGCCAAGCATTCAGGGCCGAACTCCGCGGAAGATTTGTGGGCAATCCGACATGCTGTGCCAAAATACATGCGTCCTGACATTTTTTGAACCATTATTATTTAATTGGCATGCTGCTGTTAATCAGCTGTGTTGGGCTATGGAGGGTAAAATATGTTTGCCCTTATCACCTTGTGTGTTGCCCTCATTCAGAATTAATGAGGAAAAATAATACTGAAGGCCAATTAATATATCTGAAGCCCTGGAATCTAGGTTGAGAAAAATACAGTTTTAATCTGGCATTTTATCTAAAACTAAAGAAAAAATCAGGCAAAATATTATGCAAAATGTCCCCTTTAAATAGACGTATTATTATATTATTATTACTAAATGGGCAATGGGCGAGTCTCCCCTCCTCCTATATCCTTTGTGACATGACGTTTCCTCAGGAACCGAGCATTTCAAGCTGGGCTGCAATCATATACATCCTGGGCTGCAGTTTGGACACCCCTGTCATACAGAAATTACATAACTCACAATGCATTGCACTGTGATGTTCCTATCCTTATTGAAAATCACATGTGCAGGGAATTGTGGGGTTTGGAGGATGCAGGCTAAGGACAAATGGCTGCTGATACAAATTAACAGTAGTCAGCCAGCTAAGCATAGTCAGACAGATCAGCAAGGGAGCAGGGGACTAGGCTTAGGGTTCCAAACCATTAAAAATCATAAAGTCTGCATATTTTTTTAATTGATGTATATCGTAAAGTTGCTTGAAAGTATGTTTACCCCTTAGATGTTGCACCCAGTGGCCTCAAAGCAGGAGCTTATTTTTGAATTCCAGGCTTGGAGGCAAGTTTTGGTTGCATAAAAACCAGGTGTCTTGCCAAACGGAGCCTCAGTGTAGGTTGACAATCTCCATAGGGGCTACCAAATGGCCAATCACAGCACTAATGTGGCAGCCCAAGAACATTTTTTCATGCTAGTGTTGCTCCCCAACTGCTTTTACTTCTGAATGTTGTTCCCATGTTCAAAAGGTTGGGGATCCCTGGCTTAAGTTATGTTTGTGTGGAGTTCCCCTTTAATGTTGCATTGCCTTGAAATAGTGACATCCTTCAACGTATATCTGTTTATGTTGTAGATAAAATTAATTTCAAGGGGATGACAATGCCCATACTGATAAAAAGCATGCTGGTTAACTTTTGGGCCCTAGCACAAAGGTTAGAAATGCCTGATCTATGGTTATTACCTGCAACTGTACTTACCAGTAAACATTTTTGTCACTGTTCTACTTTGCTTGCGTGCTGAACAGATGAGAAGTAGCCATGGAGGAAAAAACTCATGGTGAGTTGCTAAAAGATCTGCTATTGTACCAGATAAACCTGAGGGTCTGTGTTCTCCTTCAACAATGTTACAGCCTTCATCAACAGAGTCAATAACCATGAAAAGACTCTGGGCAGGGGCTTTCATGGCCAGCAGAGGTAGAAGAACACACCTGTAGAGGAAAAACATGCAGAACTTATTTTCTAGCATGTGCACTCAAGCCATGTAATATGAAAAGGTGTAAAAGGTGCCTGGTCATTTTAATCTTCAATAATCTCTTAGTTTAGAAATGTAAAAAGATCAGTTTGTCCATGGAGTAGCAAAAAGGGGTAGTACAAAAGTGGTTTAGATATGCACATAGAAATAATCTATTCTAATCATCTATTATTAACTGTATAAATCCTGACAGACACAAAACAGGTATAAATTACGTCTGCAGTGGAAACTTAATTAAGATGACCCAAGTGTATAATTTGTTGTGACTTTTGTTTCATTATTATCAAGATCCATCAAGAGATATGGGTAGATGAAGGAGATGTCCACTATTTGCCATTTACAAGACATTAGGGGTCATTTATCAAGAATGGGTACATTTTCACCAGGACAGCAACCCACAGCAACCAATCAGGGATTAGCCAGCTGCAGGTAGAACATTGAAACCAACATTTACTTGTTTGTTATTGGCTACTATTCAAGTTTAATAAGTACGGTCAGCCCAGCTAGAGTAGGAGAGTTATTACACTGGTAACAGCTGATGCATTAAGATGAATAATAAATTAGAGACTGATTTTATATTATGATGATAATATTCTATAACTCAACAGAATATTCACTCCGGTGTGAATATGCTTTATGTTCAACGTAAGGAAAGGAGTACTGTGCATGAAAGTTTTTAATGGACATGAGAATTCCTAAACAACGTGAATACTGTGCTCGGCACTTTTGCCATTTATTTTAAAATCATTTCTGGGTAAAGGTTTTAAAGGGGATGTAAAGACAAAAAAATAGAATCATATTTTTCCTTTCTTAAAAAACATCTACTGTTTTTAGAATAAACATGACTGTATGCAGTGAAATTCCCCCTACATTTACTTGTTCTGACAGGAAAGTTCAGTCCCTAACTGCTCTCTCTGCAGGGAAACCGATCATACTTTCAAATGGCAGGGGGAGCCCCGACTTTACTTCCCATAACTTGAGCATCTTTTTTTTTTTTTGTTTCCCTGTAGAGCATTTGGTGACTGTGTAGAGATTTGTATCCACAGACCTGGTGCAGTCTGTATATTCTGATTATTAATCAGCCTTGCTGCATTGGCTTCTATGGCAGATATTATTTGACTTGTGCTGCTCTGATAATTTATTACGATCCCTAAGCTTAAACTCCCAACAGAAACCCAGACCACACCGAGTATGTGCATGGTCTTGCTCTTGCAAAGATGTTAGAAGAGGACAGCCCCCTGCGCCAACTTTAAAGGAGAAGGAAATGCTAAAATTAAGTAAGCTTTATCAGAAAGGTCTATATAAATATACCAGTAAACCCTCAAAGTAATGCTGCTCTGAGTCCACAAAATAAAGACAGCACTTTCCTTCTAATGCATATATACGGGCTTCAGTATCAGACTTTCTGTTTTCAGCATAAACCTCCAGGATTAGGGCAAGCTCAGTTTGCTTCTATGTCCCTCCCTTTCCCCCTTCCCTGCTGTAATCTGAGCTCAGCGCTATGAAGGAGCAGGGAGAGAGTCATACAGGAAATTATGTCACAACACGCTAATATGGCAGCTACTATCCTAAACAAACAGAGTAAGCATCTAGAGCTGTTTACTCAGGTATGGTAAAGCATTCTGCAGAATTAAATATAGTGTTATAGCACTATTGTGGCTAATCTATTGGCCATAAACTGCTTTGTTAGCTTTCCTTATCCTTTAAGTGTTCTTCCTTCTCATAACTTAATCACCAAGGAAATGTTTTTCCCCAATTTTTCCTGCTAAAAGCATTGAATTAGTATTTGATTACTAATATGACATACTCAATAACTTCAGTGTGAGCAGCCATTAGGGATAGAAAGATATTCAAGATAAATACATAAAAATAAAGGAAAAGCAAGAGCTAGATAGTCAACATTTCTCTTGGGTGCCAAAGCTTCTTGGTCCAGATCTATTCTGTAAGTAGCCACAACTGCGGGAGCAACGTGTGCACCATAACCTATACACAATTTCTGAGACACTCATAACACTTTTAGCAATAACAAACAACTTACCGAGTTGCCCTGTAAGATATATTTTAGTGTGTCATAGAATGTCTATTTCCTAGAAATGTTTAAATGCGTCTTTTAATGATTTATATTCTAATTCTGCCTCTTTACAGCTTCAAAAGGGGTAAAAAAAAATACTGTTCTCTGAGGCTACAATTTATAATCGCTTTCTCTCATTCAAACTGCTGCCTGACAGCTATGGAAAATAGGACCATAGCAATCACACAGGTTCAAGAATTCCAAACATGTCTTAAAAAAAAAATCAATCACACAGTTTGTCTACATTATACTAAACGTGATTAAAATGGGGAACTACCCCTTTAAGAAAATTAAACACTCTTGTTATCGTGTTATTATGAATTTTGAAACAATATGTGATGCATGGCTAGGCCTAGTGTGATAACACACAGGGTGCTTCATTACCTTTAAACACACACACACACAACCTGTAGGGTGACAAAGCATTCAAAGATACATTTTTGTGTTGTGAATCACCATGAGTAAAGTACAGGAATAGCACAATTATGTAAAATACATGTGGGAAGCAGGATTTTCTGTAAGAGACAAAGTGCCATCACCATAAGCAATTGGGGACCTGTCTCTTGAGCCGTTGGGTTCAAGAGTTTCTGCTTGGTGAAACAATGTAAGCATTTTGGCATTCCAATAAGTAATCATTTTCATGTAAACAAATTCTTTTTTCCTGCCAGTAAAGTTACCACCGATATACAGTAAATGACAAGCATGGCATTCGCATGTTATTTTGCTCTCAGATATGATTTTGGCCAGAAAACAAGTGATGCACCGAATCCAGGATTCAGTTATTAAAAAAAATTCGGCCAGGATTCAGCCATTTTCAGCAGGATTCGGCTTTGGCCGAATCCTTGTGCCTGGCCGAACTGAATCCGTCACAAAACAAGGAAGTAAAAATATTTTTTGCCACATACTTTTGCACTGCAGTCTTTTACCCTTGCTAATGTGCATATGCAAATTAGGGTTCGGATTCGGTTGGGTCTAATCTTTCTCAGCAGCTTTGGGGGTTCGGCCGAATCCAAAATAGTGGATTTGGTGCATCCGTACAGAAAACAGCATTTTTTGGCAAAACCCTGGTCTAACTGGTTTCTCTACTTCATGTGAGCAATAATGGGAAGGGTTGTAGTGGGCCTTATTTTTCTTCAGCTGGCTGTTTTCCAGCAGTGAATCAGTAACTGCGCTGGCCTAGTGTCAGGTGCATGGAACATATTTTGATGGCTAAATCTACTTTGTGTGCCAGCACCCAGGCCGATGCAGTGGCGTGCTGATTCAAGTGCAGTGGCTGATTAGTAGCCTACATCTTTATGGTAAAATATATTAGAAATGGTTTTGCCACTCAATTTAGAATTGGCCTAAATTGGTGTAAATCCCTGAGAGAGACCATATGCATGGGCTACGGTTATTCTCTTACTGTACAACGTATGCATACTGTTGCCATATGCAACCAAATACCAGGGCCTCTGAAGACAAAAAAAAAGAAGGGTTCTGAAGAATGCTGGTCTAACTGGTTTCTCTACTTTTTAAGTTTTTTTTGTTTTTTTTTAAGCAGCAAGCATAAACCACAGAGCCAGGTGTGTTAACCAGCATTATTCACCAGATGTTGCTCTAATGTATTTTCAGAAACAAAAATAGTAAACATATGACAAAAAATAAATGGAGTTAAAAGGCACAAAGTTTGCCCAGGTGCAGTAACCTATAGTAGAGTCCTCTGCGGAACCAATATATAAGACCCGGACCCAAACCCGCATATTTACCCACTCTGATCCACTACCCGACCCAGACCAGCAACTGCTTTATACGAAACCCGGTCCAAAGCCCACCAACTACCATTAAACACAAGTGGTGTTGCTGCAAACCAGAAGTAAAATTATCAAAAGTGGGCGGGACAGAAAAAAAAGGTTTTTTTTTTTATTTAAAAGGAGTAAAAATATGGTCAATAGAACATAAAAAATTTAGAGGAGACCACAACCTGCATCTATACTCGCACCTGAAAATCCAACACTCATCCCACAGGGTACTTTTTTTTTTTTGCGGGTAACCCACGGGTACCCGACTTGCTGCAGGGCTCTAACCTCTAGCACCTTGTTTTTAAACAGGTGACAAGTAAATGCTACCTGCAGATGCAGGGTGTGATGGAATATAGAATCTGTATCCTCCACATTAGTGGCAGAAATGAAACGGTTATATAGTCTATGCATCACAAAGGGATTTGCATCCAGAACACTGGCTAGGACAAAATGTTTTAAAGTAATGAAAATACAATTACTGTTGCCCTGAACTGTAAAACTTGCGTGTTTGCTACAGAAACTCTACTATAAGTTTATATAAACAAGCTTCCATGTGGGAGGCCATTCAAGCACAGAATACAAAGTAGATAAATGATAAGACCTGTAGAATTCCACAGTTTTGTATAGACTTATTTGTTATCTGCTGTGTATCCTGTGATACACAGCAGCTTGTTTATATAAACTATAGTAGACCTTCAGTAGCAAACACACTTGGGGCAGATTTATGAAGGGTTGAATTCTAGGGTTAAAATACCCTCGAATTCGACCGTGGGAATAGATGGGAATACTGTGGGAAGTAAAATTTTACCGCAATTCGATTGGTCGAACGATCGAATACAAAAAATTAGATCGATCAATAAAATCGTTCACATCGATCGATTTTTATTAAAAATAATGAAACCCAATTCGGTAGCTTTGATCTGGCGAACTAGGCAGATTTAAGGGCAAGTACGAATAGATTTTTATTCGAATTGTTGGAATCATTCGATT
>CM044432.1:52609708-52621021 GCA_024363595.1 Xenopus borealis | reverse complement strand
AGAGATCAGAGGAAATTTTAAGATTTTTTCATGAAATCGAATGATCGGTATTCGATCGTACAATTTCATTGAGGAATCGAATATTGAGGTAAAAATAGACTAAAACTATTCGATAAGCATTCAATAGTCAAATGCTTATCGAATTTTGGCCAAATTCGAGGGCCTTTAGCCCTTGAATTCGTGAATAATAGTAAATTTGCCCCCATGTGTACTACCAAAAAAAAAATCTGACTTTTCAGTGGGAAATCAAACTTTTGGCGGGAAAATCAGATTTTTACGGATTTTTTGCTCAAACCGATTTTTGTAAGCTTTTTCTATGAAAAGTAAGGTCCAATCGGCAATTCAGAGTTGGTCAGACTTTTTTTAATAGAAATAATAAGATACATTCAGTCTTTGATAAATAACCCCATATGTAATCTATGTGTTAACCAGTTCTCTATCCAATTACAAATACTATGTTCCAGGTCAACATTACTTAATTTAACCAGTAACCTTCTGTGTGGTACTGTATTTAGTAAAGTCTAAGCGGCAGATTTATCATTGGTCGAATTTCGAATTTAAAAAAATTCGAAATTCGACCATGTGAATAGAAGGGAAGTAAAATCCTTCTAATTCGGATTCAAAGGATTTTACCAATATTCAATTGGTCGAACGATCGAATAGTAAAAATTTGATCGATCAATTTGAACTATTTTAACCCTTCGATCGAATTTTTACTATTCGATCAAAATTCGGCCAAACAACTTTGGCAGATTGAAACTGGCGAACTAGGCAGTTGAATAAAAATTTTAAGGGGAAGTTATTCTATAGTCGAGTATTCGAATAGAATTTTATTTGATTCGATCGAATTTACTGAATTCACTCGTTGAAATTACCTAATTTGCATATTTGAAATTCGAATCTATTTGAAAATTTGATCGAATTTCAAATCATTCATGTGAATTTAGTAAATCTGCCCCTAAATAGATAACAACCACTGCTTTCTCAGAATTAAGGTCCCTGCTCACCTTCTCATAAAAATAAATTAAATCTGGCAAGATCTATTATGCATAAACCCATGCTGACACTCATAGTCAATTATCTTATCCCTTAATAGCCCTTTGAAAAGCTTTCCTACCTCTGAGGTCAGACTAACCGGCCTATAGTTCTGAGGCTGAGAACAGTATCCCTTTTTAAATAACGGCACCAGATTAGCAATTTGCCAGTCTCTCAGCACCATGTCAGACCTGAATGAATCTTGAAAAAGAGGTTTGGCAATCACAAATCTAAACTTGTGTAGTACCCTGGGATGATTTCCATCAGTCCCGGCAGGGGCTGGAACTAGGGGTAGGCAGAAGAGGCAGCTGCCTAGGGTGCAATAATACCATTTACCACTCTACTGTAAAGGGTATTATTCTGCTTACCCCTAGTACGCATCTTACTCCCCTTTCCTCTGGACACCCTCCCCTCCATCGCTTTTCCTCCCTTGTTCTCTCCCTCCCCTCCATTGCTCTGCCCTCCCCTCCCTGCTGCCCTTCCCTCCGCCGATTGTACCTCCCCTCAGTAGCTCGTCTCTCCCCTCTATTGCTCATCCCTCTTGTCGCATGCCATATGCCACAGAAACCTGTATGGGCTCAGCTTTAATTGTCTAAAGCTATTTGGATAATAATAGCAAAGGGTTAGCATATCAGGACAAAGTTTACCACACTCCTTCTCACTGAGCTGTAAATCTAGAAATAATAATATTGTATATGAATAATTAAGAAATATGACATTGGTGCCAACAGCAAAGATTTGCCTAAAAGGAGTCATAATTATCTATATTTAATTTATCCATACACTGCATTACATTCTTGGGCATAGGTCATTTTTTTGCGGAAAATGTAATTTATGTTTTAATGGCACAGAAAATACTGAACTAAAATGAATTAGTTCTTATGGAATCATCATTTCATTAAATGTATTAGTAAAACAACTATGAAAACTGACAACTTTCCGACTTTCAGATATGAATATATTTTTTTCAGTTGGCCAAAATCATGACAGGGAATAAAGTAATGAACTATTCAAGACACAGAATGCAGGGGCCAATAAATATCAGTACTGAAACCTTTTAAAGGAAAACTATAACCCAAAAATTAGTACTTGAGCAACAGATAGTGAACTTTCACTTCACCCATTGATGAATACGCCTTGCAAAATCCCATAGAAATGAATTGAGAGCTGTGGAATTTCCCTCTAGTGGCGGAACTTCACTCTTTGATGAATCTACCCCATAGAGTTCAAGTTACTTTTGTTGTGTAATAGCTGCATGAAGGTAGAAGAAAGAGCGGTTCTTCATTCGTAAGAACCTGCTAATAAAGCACTGTTATAACCCTGCTCATCCTCGGCTACCAAAAAACAACATATCTACTGGCCAGATTTTAAAATCCCACTTGGCAAGGATGCATTGATGACAAATGAGCAAATCTTCAGGTGTATGCAGGGGCACTACGCTGATGAGGTGACTGGAGAAACTCGCCTCAGGCGGCAGTGCCCACTGGTTACCAGAGGTGACAAAAATGCTGCTCCTGGTAACTTTAATTTCTGTTTTTCAAACTTCTAGAGCATAGAGTACAATTGTCCTTCTTTGCGCTACTATCATGGACCCCTGGAAGCCCCTCTAGACCTCCTGAGATACCAAAGAGGTGACTGCGAGGGGGGACAGCAGCAGCAAGCAGCCTCAGGTGGCAAAGGGTACAGGATCGCTCCTGGTTATATGACCAACTTACGCCATAGATATGACTTTATTTCCATTTTCCAGAAAAATTTGCTATAATGGTACTTTTCTACATGATAAGTGGTTTGCTTATTTCTTGTGGTATAAACATGTGGTGGTATTTGGGCAAAATAACAGCTTGACAAAGATAAATCAGCCTATTAATGTAGCCAATGAAATTTCAAATAAATTGCATATCTATTGCATAATTAATAAATAAACAAGGCCTAGCAAGCTGATGAAACTGTACCCGGCATGTTCAGAGACACTAGAGTTATTATTTGTTGGCTATAAAAAAAGAAATACAATTACATTTTGCAGTAGGACCCATGATTCCTAAAACAGACTCATTCGTTTTCTAATTGCAAGCTCACAGCTGCGCTACGAAAATAATTTCACTCCATACTCCATGTTTTGGAGTGATTTCAAGAGGAAACTGTCTGAGGATCTGTCATCTGCAAAACAAACTTTTACTTCATTTTCTAAAATAACAAAAGGAGAGAAAGAAAACAGCTGTCATCTGTTTACAGATTCTTAATTTCGGCTCTTTGCACAACTGGTAAACCAAAGACATCTGTAATATGAAATAGATCCTCAGCAGTAAAACAGCTGCACCTGGTTTATTAGCAAAACTGGGAGATACATTCCAGTTGTAAAGCCAGAGATGCTTATAGATTATTTTTATATTTTCTTTCTTGACTGAAACTGAATAAAGCGTAACAAATGAAAAATGGTTTTGTGTTATCTATCTAGGTCTATTGGACTAATTATTGGTTCCTGAAGCACAGTGGCTATTATGTTTTACTGCAAAAGGGTAACATAAGAGATATGTATCTTTGACAATTAGCCTTTTCAGTATGACAATTTGCCATTGACATTCATGTGTATGAGTGTGTTCGGAATGCTTGGGGCTTGGGGTTTTTGGCATAAGGGTTAAGTCTACTGAAAAATCTACAGAAAAATTCAATAAACACAGCAGGAGTATTTTGTCTTCAATAAGGATTAATTATATTTTAGTTGGGATTGAGTACAGGTAATATTTTATGATTACAGACTACAGAGAAAAAAAGGAAATACTTTTTTAAAAATTGGATTATTTGATTTAAATGAAGTCTGTGGAAGATGGCCTTCCTGTAATTTGGAGCTCTCTGGAAAATTGGTTTCAGGATACAATATCCTATACCTCTATTATGTCACTTAAAATTCTTCCAGTCTCCCTATTTTTCTTTTTTATAGGTTGCTTGCTGACAAGATGATATTTGTATTTGTACACTCATTTTTATAGTAAGGCTCTGGGTTGCTTTTTTTAAGGGAAAATGCCCTTCTCATTAAAATACACATTTACCGCTCTATGAAATAAATGGATGGTATGAATGATTGCCTACTAATCATGCTGTAGTTCAAGGAAATGCTTCCCTCAGCTCTTGTAAGTAGAATTATATTGTTTATCTTTTATAGGTTCATTTGGTTAAAACTAGAATGGGCAAATTTCCTAGCACTTGTGTAAAGTTATCTTTCAGATGTTTGATAAGATTCATGGAGCAATGGGTTAATGACATATAAATCACAGCCTTACCAATGCTTTTAGTAATACAGTATTGCTTTGGTAAAAAAAAACTATTAAAACTTTTCAAGTAGGATAATTCTAATGTAATTTTCTGAATATAATGGGAAAGCTTGGCCAAAATCCATGACAAAGTAGATGGGAGTGGGCCATGGATGCTGGGGGCACACAATTAGAGGCCAATTTGCTAATTCTTCAGGTTGAGAAAAATAAACCAGATGGCATAAAAAAGGTGACAAATGTATGTGACTTTTTTCCTCTATGACTGTTTTTCCTTCAAGCACTACATTATTTAAGAAAAAAACAGAACAGAATATTCATTGTCAGGTTTTTTCACGGAAAAATATACACACAACTAAGAATGCAGAGTTTCTTTCTGGCAACGTTTCACATTTTTAAAAAATAAATCGAAACTATTTGAGGTTTCAGAAAATACTTGCACATATTTTTCATGTTCCCAATTATTCACAAATTTTTTGTCAAACCGTGTAAATTCACGTGAAATGATCAAAAAGTTCAATCGAATTTGAACGAATAACAATCGTATGAATTTTTCGTTAAATCGTAAAATTAATTTTGGCCTATTCGATCTCCGAATATCGAATAGATCGAATGATTGGATATTCGATAATTCGATGATTGTAGGAATTAAAATTTTAAAGTTATTTGACTGCCTACTTCGCCAGATTGAACCTACCGAATTGCAATAGAAGCCTATGGGAAGCTCCCCATAGGCTTCAGAGACTAAGTTCTGCCCGAATACCATTTGTACGATAGGTTGTGGGCTGGGCTTCCAGGTACTTCCAAACCTAATCCCCTTAATTTACTAATAAAACTACTCAAAAAAATTGGTGCAACAAAATCGACCGACATTTGAATCATGTAGCTTATTTGAATAATATCTCAGAAACTCACTTTGTTGAATTGTCTCCCCAAAAACTCAAATTTATTGAATTTTCGAACAAAAATCAACACAAACAGCCCAAAACTATTGAGAATCCAGAAGGTAAACATGTTTGGAACCATCTTCCATTGACTTCTACATGATTTTGACAGGTTTTAAATCTCTATCCAAAATGCCTTCCCACCAGCTAGAACGTGAATCGGCGGCAGGATGGCACTCAGATTGCGTTGGTTTTCTGAAGTCACCCAAAGTTTCATCATGAGGCAACTTCGGGCGACTTCAGAAAAATAGGAGGGAAGCCATTTTGGGGAGATTTGACGCCCCAAAAAAAGAGGAGATTTGTCGCTGGGTGACTAATCTCCACAAATAGCCACGTGTGTCACCACTCTTAAAAACGCGACCAGACAAAATTTGAGTTTTAATAAATAAATAGGTCCCCAAGTGTTACAAAACATTTGAATGGGATCTCTCATTGCTGTCTCCACAAGGAATGAAAAATCATTTATGCAGAAAAAAAATGTTGCAGAGAAATATTTTGGCAAATTTATATTTTTGACAATATGCCAGAAAATATGCCAGAAAATCATCTTATGATTTTAAGACAGTGATATTTTTCCTATTTATAAAAGGGTGGAATCCATTAGCTCCAAAGGGAGGTCTTTTTTTTTGTCCTCACCCTGTTGTGCTCACTATAATGTATTCTTTTAATGTGGTGACGCAGGAGGAACGTAGGACACGGATGTCTGCATTTGAAGCATAAATCCTATGTATGGGCCTTAACTTTCTGTTCTGGGGACTTTTGCCTGGGACTTCTGCCAGCATAAATAAATTACGTGAAGAACGCAATTGTTTCCAGTCTTGTTTCGTTACACTTCAAATCTGTGCTTTAATAATGTGATAAAACGACATGCTATATTACAGCAAACTATAATGTATTTTGGTTAGTGTATCTAAATGGACTCATTAGTCTTGCATAATAATACAGGCACATCTCAAAACAATTCTTGGCTGACATGGTATATGAACAGAACAAAATTATATCCACTTGCTGTAAAAAAGTATGCTTATTTCATGTAGTTCAGCTTGAAACCAATTCATACCACACAACTGGTGCCAAGCTGAACTACATGAAATAAATGCACATATTTACAGCAAGTGGATGTATACTTTTTTCTTTTGTTTACTAGTAGGAAGGTCCCAGAATTATCCACTTGTGCCCCATTTTTGCTATAACGTATATGATCAGACAGTATCGTTCAAATATGCAGCTCAATTACCATTATTCTACAGTAGAGTGGATGGTACAAATAAAAAGAACAATACACAGAACTAGGCTTTTTGAGCTATTGATGTGGTCACATAGACCCTAGCTACTAGATAAGGAGAAACATCACTCCTCTGAGATCAGTTGAAGCCTGTGTAATATATTAGATAAAAAAGGCAAAGACCAAAAAAAGATCAGCTGATCAATTGTGAATACAGCAATACAGGGAAATCGAAACACTCCAAAATATTTCATGTAAAATTTTTCTTCTGAGCACTTTTGACAAATCAGATTTGTTAAATACTAATGCCTTGCTTTTGGAACATACTCTGCATTGGGTTTTTTTTGTGTTAATGAATCTCAGTTTTTATTAATGTTTATCATCCAGTGACTAATCCAATTGCCTTTTTGGAGTCAGGAAGGAATTTTTTTATCTCCGAGGCAAATTGGAGAGGCTTCGGATGGGTTTTTTTGCCTTCCTCTGGATCAACTTGCAGTTAGGCAGTTAAAATAAAAAAAAAGGTTGAACTTGATGGACGTGAGTCTTTTTTCAGCCTAATTTACTGTTACTATGTATTTGGAACCAGCAATAATATCATACACTGGGGCTTATGGATGTTTGTGGGATGAGGACCAATTAAATGTGTCAATGTGCTAAATATTTGATAAATATTGGTCAGACAAGCCCACCAAGCACTGGTCAACATGCAATTGATTAGGTCTGAAGGGACCAGGCCAGCACCTTTTATCAGCACTTATATGACCTCTTTACATAATGACATGGTAACGAGTACCTAATACAAATGGTATTGTATACCAGGAGTGTCCAAACTGATGCCCGAGGGCCGAATGCAGCCCAGCTTAAAACATTTGGTTCCTGAGGAAATGGCATAATAGTATAATAATAAGTCTATTTACTGTAATATCCAGATGTCCCATATTCCAGTGTATAGCTCCAACTGGTTATCCAACTGGTATTGTGGTAATTTTATGTGTATTTTCTTTAGATTTACAAATCAAAAGTGTTTGTGTCTCATGTGTGGCCCCAGACAATTTTTCTTTTTCCAATGTGGCCTAGGAAGCCAAAAGCTTGGACACCCCTGTTGTATACGATGCACTGATATAATAAATGCTCTTAAACAATGTTTTTTGTGTAGATTTGGCTTAAATGGTGTTTGTGTTTAAAAAAAAAACTATTTGTTGCAGTCTTCATAGTTTAGAAAGACATTTGACCGATCTGCCATTCTTTCTACTCTACAGACATGCAGTGGTCACATAATCTTCATACATCTCTTTACATAAGGAGAAACCACATTCTTTTGAGATCTAATGAGGCATACGGCCTTCTTTCGTGGTCCATTTTATGTAAGTTTATGAGTTATTAGTTTTTGTTTAGGATCATGCTTATCTGTGTGTTTTCATTATTATGTTCTCTGTTACCCAGGGTTTTCATTACTTGAATAGTTTACTCTTGTTTGACTCACAGGATTAAAACAATAACCTTCTCAGGATAAGCTTTCTAAATAATAATACTATTAAAATAACCTGAGACATGACTTTAACTACATGGGATTAAAATGCTCTCCTTCACATGTGCTTCAGTAGTTAATCCTAATTCAATAGGTGTTTACAGAATACTGCCATAATAAAGTCCTTCCAGAAGGGCCCTCCAATTCTTCGAGTTTATTAAATCCTAATTCAATAGTTTTAAAGGTGGGCAGTAGATTTCTCTTCTTATGGGAGTAAACTCTGGGAATGAAAATAAGATGACATAATATCATATCTGCAATATGACATTTTAAATCTTAGTCCCTGTGTAAGTGTTTTGTACAAGGGACAAATGGGTAGGTTCAAATACAATCAAGGGTTCATTTATAAACAATGGGCAAATTTGCACATGGGCAGTAATACATGGCAACCAATCAGTGATGAGGTTTTTTTTTCAGCCAGCTGCATTTTGACCAATGAAACCATGGATACATTTGGCCAGTGTTTATAATTTTTTTTGGCATGATAATACAAAATAACAACAGGTTTGTGTCTTTTATCTTTATAGACTGTGATCCAAAATGCAGCTTTTCACTAGGTAGACTTGCATCAATGAAGACAGACCCACATGTATTTTTAATCTTAATGAATGAACCTAATACATGGGATATTTATATGCAGGTCCAGTAACACCAACAAAATCAAAGTGTTTATATTGTTTTTAATATAGTTTTTTTTATATAATATTTGTTACCCTTCCCTGGTAAACACTGCATGTTTACTTTAGAAATACTACTAAGGTTTAAATAATAAGCTGCTATGTAGCTATGGGGGCTCGAGCAAAAACATACAAAAAAGATTTAAATACTTATTAATAGATAAACTCTTTATAATAGTGTTTTCGTTCTTACCCAATAAGATACACAGATACTACAGTAGAACCCTGATTTTACATTTCCCAGGGGACTGCTTAAAAAAAGTGTAAATTCCAGAATACTGTTAAATCCATGAAAGAAAAAAAGAAGCTTGCCTGAATGGAACCGAGAAATAATGGCATTAATGTCATGAGCATTGTAAATGGCCACCTATACTGACTTGTTTTCTCACATAACCCAAATTAAGCTCCGGAACTGAGAACACCTGAAGTATTTTGCTCTGGTTTGAGTGCAGCAGAACACATCTGATATAAGTAAAAATAAAAGCTTAATTTTGTCCCAATCCCAAGCTTCATACACACACACAGGTTTCTCCTACTCTGTGCTAATACAGAATGTAGTACTTTAAAATGTAAAGATTCCATTAAAATGAAGAGGCCAAAATGTGGAAAACTATGGAAACAAATACACTGGCGGAAAGATATTGATTGTCGTATCTGGGGGGATACTTGACATGCTTCTCTGCATACAAACATATTCTCACCATTGTAGCTACAGCTCCATGTCAAGTAGATTTGTGCTTTTATAAAAATTCCAGACATTTTAAGAATGATGTATCTCAAAAGATATCAGTGGGGGGCTAATGGAAGGAAATGTATGCTGTGTCACTTTCTACTTCATCTGCACATTATGTTTTTCTTTTCAACAAAAAATATGTATACATTTGATTTATATTTTTCTCAAATACACAATAAAGCACAAAGTACATATCCGCAGATATTCTCATATTCTGGAGGCCTTGCATAGTTCTGGCTGCCAATGCGTAGTCAGGGCCATTTCTGGGGCTGCCGCCGCCTGAGGCAGCAGCCCCCCGATGCCGCCCCCCTTCCCACTCCGCGCTTAAAAATCAGCGTCGGAGCGGGTCAGAAGGGGGCGGTATCACAAGTGCATTGAGCGCAATTGCGCTATCTGCACTAGCAGAGCCAAATTTCCAGGTTAAAACCTGGAAATTCGGCTCTTACAGTTACAAGAGGCTGCTTTTTGCCGCCCCTTGTAACCGGCCTCTCCATGCCGCCTGAGGCAAGGTTCTCACCTTGCCTCATGGCCGGAGCGGCTCTGTGCATAGTACTGTTCAGTATGACAAAGGGCCAACTGTACTGCAAGGCACTGTACCTTTGTCTATAGTTCCTACTGACCAACCAGTTAAGCAATCTACAATGTCAGTCCAATGCTGTTAAAGGAAAACTATACCCCTAAAATGAATACTTGAGCAACAGGTCAAAGATCATATCAAATTAAAGTGGCATATCAAAGAATCTTACCAAACTGGCATATATATATTTAAGTAAATAATGTCCTTTTGCATCTCTTGCCTTGAACCACCATTTCATGATGGTCTGTGTGCTGCCTCAGAGATCACCTGACCAGGAAGGTGACTGTAACAGGAAGAAGTGTGGAAGCAAAAGGCAGAACCCTGTTTGTTAATTGGCTCATGTGACTTATCATGTATAGTTTGTTTGGTATGTTTCTGTGCACTGTGAATCATATGATCCTAGGGTGGCCCTTATTTTTTAAAATGGCAATATTCTATTTATGATTATCCAATGACACTTACTAATAAAAAAAGTATATTATTATGAAAATGGTTTATTTACATGAAGCAAGGTTTTATATGTGAGTTGTTTTATGCAATATCTTTTTATAGAGACCTATATTGTGTGAGGGTATAGTTTTCCTTTAACAATGTTTCAGATCCAAGTTGTTGTGTATGGCCAGCTTAAGGACTATACCACATGTAAGCTCCAGCTTAATTTAAGAACTATATTCTACACCTCAAACTGATGGATGCTTTCTAGTGATTTTGCCCCTCTGTAATAGAATATTTGATAACTTGCTGCCTTGGCAAGATCTGGTCTGTGAGAATCTGCCTCCCAACCATGACAATATTTGGACCCAGTCGGAGGGAAGATGAACTAGGTAGCAGAGTTGGTCAGTATGTAAGGCTGAGGTAGCTTTTGCTTAGGCAAGGTGGGGGTCACTCAGACACAGTGACACCTTGGGTCATATTTATTAAGGTTCCAATGGTAAATTTGAATTTTAGAACTTTTTTGTGTCAAAACCCACAAACTCGAATTTAAACGTAGCGACAAATGCAAATTTGAATGTTAGATTTATCACACCACCATGGAAACAGTTCTAATTTGAATATTCAACACTTAAAACCTGCCGAGTTCATTTACTTGTCAATGGCAGAGGTCATTTGAACCATTTGAATATGTTAATTGCCTTCCTGGAATTCAAATATTTTGCAGAGGAAAACTAAATTCAAATTTGTTTAAAATTTTCAGACCATTAAATTGAATATTAGGGGGCAGATTTACTACATCGAATTTGTATCCAACTAAAACCCCTCGAATTTGAATTATGAATTCGAGGGGTTTTAACAAAATTCGATTTATCGAACGATCGAATATGAAAAAT
>CM044432.1:52556152-52568159 GCA_024363595.1 Xenopus borealis | reverse complement strand
CATACAACAATGCAAATAAATCATTACAGGGTTGAAGAGAAAGGGAAAAAACACACAAAGGTATTCACAAAGAATGAGGTTGATATATTTTGTTGAAGATCATGTTTTGATACCTGCCAAAAGTGAAAGAAGAAAGTTAATAACAGGCACTAAACCATGCTATCTAATGAGTCATGGAAAGTCTATGATAAGCTTTAATCATCTTTCGTTTTTTATACTGAGCCACAGACAAAGCAGTTGACTACTTGGGAAGAGCTATGAAAATTAAATGTACTTCTATGGAACTGAGGAGCTCCTCACCTGTTTGCAGTCTGTCTCAATTAGCCATGGATGGATGCCGGGCATTTCCTTAGACACTGAAATCAGCCATCTGCTGTGATAAAACTTCAGACTGAAAATATTTGTAAAAAGGTAAGACATAAAAATGGGAATCCTTCCAGCCACTTATAATTAGCAGTTATTTCACAGAGACACTCATCAGTGCACAATGGCAGTTTTATCTAATTAGAAAAAAAAACCAGTCAAACTTTTTTTATGCTCGCTGTTGGAGCAGTTTCTGCTGCAGGATAAATAAAAGAGGAAATTAAAAACATAAGTCTGGATGCAGTTATAGTATGTTTATGTATGTTTAGACACCACTTAATGCAAACCCAATAAATTGTTTTTAGAATCCTATTTACATGTAAACGCACTTTTAAATAGAGTGCTGTTGTTTTAATTGCAGTATGGCAATCACAAAATCTTTTTTATAGTTTCTGCGTAAATTAACCTTGTTTCCACCATGCTTAATGTATTTTTAACAGCAGGATAGTTTAAATAATAGCGTGGTTTGTGTTATCGATGGCTACCTCAGACCTTTGCACATGTTCTGTTTTGATTGTCACAGTTTTCTTAACTGTAGCAATCAATATTTCCTACCCACCTGTAGCTGCTCACTATTAAAATGACACAAGGGGTAAACTAATTTATTACAGGAAAACTATTCCCCAAACAATGTAGGTCTCAATAAAAATCAATTGCATAAAGCAGCTCATATGTAAAACATTGCTTTATGTTAAATAAACCATTTTCATAATATACTTTTATTAAGTAGTTTGTACAACTGGGTAATCCTAAATAAAAAAAATTGCCATTTTTAAGAAATAAAGGTGGCCCCCGGGATCCTACAATTAGGGGCAAATTTACTATTATTTCCCAAAATTAGCTCGACCAAATTCGAAATTCAATAAGCATTGAATGATTATCGAATTGTTTTAGGCTATCATTTTGCCCGCTATACGATTTCTCGATGAATTTGTACGATCGGATTCGAATGGTTTCCCATAGGCTTCTATTGCAATTCGGTAGGTTCAATCTGGCGAAGTAGGCAGTCGAATAACGTTTAAATTTTGATTCCTTATCGAATGATCGAATATCCGATCATTTGATCTATTCGATATTCGATGATCGAAGAGGCCAAATTTGCATATCCGATTTCACGAAAAATTTGTATGATCGTAATTCGATCAAATTCGATTGAACTTCGATCATTTCACGTGAATTTTGTAAATTTGCCCCTTATTGTTTCACACAAACAAACCAAGCTAATCACACGTTACAGTAGGTCATATGAGCCATATCGACAATTTTCTGTAATTTTCTTTCAAACTTCTTTATGTTACAGTTAGAGCTGCCAGGGCCACCATCTGGTGGGCACATAGGGTACACTTGTACTGGGGCCCCTTGACAACGGAGAAACTGTGCTGCACCTGCTGAAGTCCCGAACCACCAAAGTCCCAAAACCACCAAAGTCCAGAAGAGCTGAAATCCTGAAGAGTCAACGCCCCAAAGCCGCAAAAAGACCCAAACGCACAAATTGAGTTGAAGCTGAAGCCCAGGGGGCCCAGAAAATTTTGTTTTACAGGAGCCCCCCCATCATTTCTAATGGCAGCCCTGAGAGCTGCAGCATTTCTGATCAGGTGATTGGTACATAGTATATCATAAAATGGGAATTCAAGGGGAAATGGTACTCTTGTACTGGGCCCTGTAGCCCATTGACAACAGTGAAGCTGTGCCTCACCTGCTGAAGTCCCGAACTGCCAAAGTCCCGAAACCACCAAAGTCCAGAAGAGCCGAAATCCTGAAGAGTCAAAGTCCCAAAGCCGCAAAAAGACCCAAAGGCACAAAAAGGGGTCAAAGCTGAAGCCCAGAGGGCCCAGATTAACCAAACCCTGAGTCAGCTTTTCCAATGCCACCCCCTCCTTGCACCTGGCATGTACCATTTCTAGTGCCGCAGTGGGTGCAGGAGGCGCCACATAGCTAGTGCAGAGAGTGCAATTGTGAAATTGTTATTTCGGCTCCTACAGTTACCAGGAGTAACTTGTGGGCTTCTGCCGCCTGAGGCAAGTTGAGAAACACAGTACCCCTGCAAACCTGACCTCTTTTATGTCTCATAAAGGCCATTGACAACTCAAGGTGTTAAATTCCGGTTCACTGATGATGCAATTTTCTTAATCTTGTCCATATTTCAGTATGCAGAATAGAGTTTAATTTGGTTCAGTATTTAGGCAAATTGTTTATTGGAGGATTTGTTGTTTATTTCATTATAGTTTCTAATTAAATGTGCATTTTACTTAATTTTCATGTATGTTTTTTTTTCATGATAATGCTTAGCGAACACAACTTTTTTCTGCGATTATTACACGCTGTTAGTTTGAGATTTATTGGTGAGTTCTACAGAGAAAAAGAAAAATGGCATTCCAGACACAATCAATTAATACCTTTAAATATTTAGCTTAAAATGAATGCCCTTGTTTTATTAGAGTTTCTTCTACCAGCTCTATCTTTTAAGCTCCTGTTTAAACAAGGCCTATGTATATCATGTTTAACGGCGTTTAGGATAATGTATAGTTATTAAAGGGGTGGTTCACTTTCAAGTTAACTTTTAGTATATTGTAGAAGGGCCAATTCTAAGAAACTTTTCAATTGGTCTTCATTATTTATTTTTCATAATTTTTTTAATGATTTTCTTCTGTTTCTTTGTAGCTTTCAAATGGGGGTCACTGACACCATCTAAAAACAAATGCTCTGTAAGGCTACACATGTATTGTCATTGCCACTTTTTATTACTTATCATTCTATTCAGTCCATCTCCTATTCATATTCCAGTCTCTTATTCAAATCAATGCAGGGTTGCTAGGGTAATTTGTACCCTAGAAACCAAATTGCTGACATTGCAAACTAGAGAGCTGCTGAATAAAAAGCTAAATAACTATAAAACCACAAACAATAAAAAATCAAAACCAATTGCAAATTGTCTCAGAATATCACTCTCTACATTATACTAAAAGTTAACTCAAAGGTGAACAACCCCTTTAAAACCAGGGTATGTAAAATGGGGTTTCTACTCATTTTCGTTTGTTGTTTTTTGGTTCCACTTATGTATTATGAATAATACATTTCCCTGGTTCTATTCTACACTATCTCCAGAAGCCCTAGCAGAAGAACCACAGCTAGTCATGCATTCTGTGAATGGTGCCGATTTCTGAAGAAAATTCTCCCACTTGGTTCCACTATTCAGCCATAGATACAGTGAACGGATTATTTGGCAGTAAACTATTAACATAACCGCCAGGTGGAGTCCTGCAGCGGGCCAGCGGGTTACCTGCAGGTTACCTGCAAAATCCTGTGGTACCCTGTGGGTTGCAGGTAGAAGATTCAGTTTTGCAGGGGGCGGATCAGGTCGTGGGTGTTCTCAATAGCAAGTAGCACTTAGGGGCAAATTTTCTATTATTCCCGGAAATTAGCTCGAATTTTTTTAGGCTATCATTTTGCTCGCAATCTGATTTCTCGATGAATTCGTACGATCGGATACCGATCGTTCGATTCCATGAAAAAATCGTGAAATTTCCTTCAAGCGTCCAAAAATTTCGTACGATTCGAATGATATTCGAGCAGGACTTAGCCTCAGAAGCCTGTGGGGGGTTTCCCATAGGATTTTCTTTTACAATTCGGTAGGTTCAATCTGGCGAAGTAGGCAGTCTAATAACTTTAAAATTTGATTCCTTCGATCATCGAATTATTGAATATCAGATCATTCGATCTATTCGATATTCAATGATCGAAGAGGCCAAATTTGCATATCCGATTTCACAAAAAATTTGTACGATTGTTATTTGAACTTCGATCATTTCACGTGAATTTTGTAAATCTGCCCCTAAATGTTTGCACCTGTAAGACTGCTAGGTAATGTAGTCCTCTGTGCCTTCCACTGCAGTACAGAGGAACTAGTTAATGCTTCGACCTGCAGGAAGGAAGGGATAGTCTTCAGCCAATGATAAAGAAGACAGTCTGGGTCCTGCCCCCACAGCCAGGAACAGGAAGGATTTAGCAGGAAGAGAGGAGGAGTCGAGACAGCATGGAGAGATGTGCTGGCAGATCTAGAGACAGAGATCTAGAGAGGCAGTTTTGAGACTGCTATAAACCTGCAAGGGGAGAACACCACAGTGTACAGCCTGCTTAGGGTTGCCACCTTTCCCTGTGGCTGAAGCCGGACAGGGGGGCGGGCCTGTGACGTCGGTGGGCGGACCCGTGACGTCACGGGGCGGAGCTATGATGCCAAGATCGCCGATTGGCCGATAGCGGCGTCAATCAAGCTAATCCCGCCCGGTTTTCCTTATTTGGAAAACCGGGCAGGAAGCATTGACCCGGGCAGCCCTTCAAAATCCCGGGCTGTCTGGGTCAAAACCGGACAGGCGGCAACCCTAAGCCTGCTTGAAGTTGTTTGCTGCTGATCCCTGCAGCAGTTTTCTGTCAGGTGTACATTGTGATTCAGAAGTACAACAGTCAGCCATCTAGACAAGGACAAAGCTAAAGTGTGAAGAGAAGCACAGTTCAAGCTCAACTGTTAGCAATTAACCCTTGTGGGGCCAGTTTAAGGAACATTGGAACTTTGGAAGTTATAGAAACAGACTGCTAGTCTATTGGAGGGTGAGACATATTGTGCAAGGAGGGCTGACACCATTGCTGCACACTTCCAACAGCACCAGAGGGAGAATCGTTTATACCCTTACCAGGGGACACATTTAAGGAACGCATTTTAGGACATTGTCGCATCAAAACGATGTCCTGCGTGCGCCCTCCTACGGCTATGGAATGCAGCGTTGGGTGCTTTTTAACTTACCCATCCTCCAAAGCTGCAGTCAGGTATCGGTCTTCGGTTCTCCCTCTTGAGCCCTCAGCCCTCCCTCTTGAGCCCTCAGCCCTCCCTCTTGCACCCTTAGCCCTCCCTCTTGAGACATCAGCCCTCCTTCTTCATGCCTCATTCCTCCATCTTCAGTTCTCCGCCTTCCGCCCTCAAGCCTCTTCCCTCTGGTAATTTCCCTTCCCAAATAACCGAGGGAACTGAGGGCGGAAGGCGGAGAACTGAAGACGGAGGAATGAGGCATGAAGAGGGAGGGCTGACGTCTCAAGAGGGAGGGCTAAGCGCGCAAGAGGGAGGGCTGACGTCTCATGAGGGAGGGCTGACTTCTCATGAAGGAGGGCTGAGGGCTCAAGAGGGAGGGCTGAGGGATCATGAGGGAGGACCGAAGACTGATACCTGACTGCAGCTTTGGAGGATGGGTGAGTTAAAAAGCACCTGACGCTGCATTCCATAGCCGTAGGAGGGCGCATGCAGGACATCGTTTTGACGTGACAATGTCCTAAAATGCGTTCCGTACACATTGCCATCCTTTGTTATTACACCCAGGGACATCATCCAGTCTCCCAATTCAGCTGAAACCTAAAGTGGAAGTTGCTGTATATTTAGGCTACTGTGCCATTTGCAGCCCATCCAGTACTTTCAACCCAGTAAGGGGGGCCCCCCACCAGTTCACAACATGTCGCAGGACTTAGGTGTGCACACCAGGGGTGACGGGTTTTACAGGGGCTGTTTTGTTTAATTGTCATAGTAAATGAAGTGTTAGCAGAGTACCAATTGTCCTACTATTGTTATTATCTAACCAATTATTTCTTGCAATTTCAGCTGTTTAATAAAGTCAGGTTGTGCCTGCTGCACTACCATTTGTATGCCTGGTTACTGGGGCCTTGGGGTTAAGGAAAGCAGACTTATATATATTACTGCCAACACCTACGGGTGTGCTACACAAGTTTTACTTTTTTTTTCTGATCACGCCTACTTCCGCCTACTTTCGATGATGTCACTTCCGGTTTACAATGACAGTACGTCCTCTTTTTTTTCTGATCATGCCAACTTTCTCCTACTTCTGATAATGTCACTTCCCGTTTACGACAGCACTTCCTGATTGTTGATGGTCAGCGGGTCACAGGTTGGGTTGTGGATAAGGTACTTGAGGGTCAGGTTGAGTACAGGATCCGAAACATGGACCTGCACAGGACTCTACCTCCAGGTTTCCACAGCCTTACCAAGTGCAGCTACACACCGTTTATGAGAAGAGGCATGGGTGTGTTTGGACATAAGTACCTAAATTAATTGGATGCATTTAAGATCATGGATACAAGTTAATTACAAGAGTAGTTTGATTGCGTATTCTAAGAATGGGTTTGCTCCATGTAGAAAACCAACAACTGAAGGAGTAGAGGACATGCTTATCCAAGGTCCCTCAATGCAATCTGTTTACAGCAATGGATGTAAATTTAGGGTAAATTAGTTTTATTATACAAATTCACAGCCGTTCTATACATCATCTCCTGTTCATCTTGCACAATGGACAGTGGAGGTCTGGGTCTGACATCCATTAGATTGGGCACAAGTGAGATTTAAAAAAAAAAAATTGAGACTTCTTCTTAATGCCTATTTAAAATATAATATTTAAAGGGCAAGGAAAGGCAAAGAAATAAAATCCCATTTTTACTTTCTTTAATGAAAAAGAAATCTATCTCCAATATACTTAAAAAATGGGTACCATTTTTATAATGCAGTGAAATTCTCCCTTCATTTACTGATGTGGATAGGAATTGTTAGACGGTCCCTAACTTGTGGCAGGGAAAAAGGGAGCCCCTGCCTTGCTTTCCAGCCATGCAGAACTCAAACAGCTTTGTTTTTGATAATTTATGACGACCCCTAAGCAGCGCAGACCACACTGAGCATGTGCAGGGGCAGGCAAAGATGTTTCAAGGTGAGAGCCCCCTGTGGCCAACTTTGAAAGCATAAATCATTTGTTTGATTAGGCTTGTGGTGCAGTAAGTTCATGTTTATGTTTAGTATACAAAATACAGCATTTCTAGCCTTATTCTATTTTAAACTTTCCTTGTCCTTTAAACCCTAAATTATATTCTGACAACATTAACGAGAACTAGAAATAACCATTCTATTTCTTGCCTAGGAACATCGAATACCAGATACTGTAGATCAGACTGGTCTATGAAAAATTAAATGTAGACCACTTTTGTCAGTCCAGCCTCCTCAGATTCTGTGTAAGGGAATTGCATTACAACACAGCACGCTACAGTTGTAATTTTCAGCTAGACATTAAAGTCTAGTGTAATTGCATTGCAGTAAAATAAGAACAGTGGCTTGTTTGCCATTCTGTTTACCAATAACCCAGTATTATAAAATTTTAATTTATTTGATGTCTGTATAGTTAATGCTCTTTATATTATTCCTTAATTGCTATAACAGTTATTGAGTGAAGATGTATTTAACAATTCAAAATAATAGGTGTCTTAAATGACACATTATAGTCACCCCATACAAAATGATTTGTGTTACTTTGGTTGGTGACCTGAGCAGAGAATGGGGAAACTGAAAAGAAAAGTAGGTCAGTCATGTCCCTACCCATGTGCAAGTAAGGAATAGAGTAACTATGTTTATTCTCTAAACCAATGATTGACAACCAGTAGCTCTTGAGCAATGTGTTGCTCTCCAACCCCTTGTTGCTCTCAGAGTCCTCAATGCAGGTGCCTATTTTTGAATTCCAGGCTTGGAAGCAAGTTTTAATTGCATAAAAAATAAGTTTAGTGCCAAGCAGAGCCTCCTGTAGGCTACCAGTCTTCATAGATGATACCAAATAACCAATTACAGCTCTTAATTGGCACCCCAAGGGATTTTTTTCATGCGTGTGTTGCTCCCCAACTCTATTTATATCTGAATGTGGCTCACTGGTAATAAAAGGTTGGGGACCCCTGCTCTAAACCAATGCGTCTTTTTCAATTCTGTGACTATTCCATATCATTTTGTTCTTTGTTGTTTTGCTTTTGTGTACTTATAATAAATGCTTCCAAATAAATACATACTAAGAAATGCATGCAAAGCTTAGTGGATACAGAGGGATTTGACTAAAGAAATGAAAGGAGCATAAGAGAATTGATGTGCTCAGATATAATGCATGCAGGCTTCTGATCTGCTTATGCCTAATCATTACTCATCCGTAATGTCTCAATCAATTGTAACTTATATAAATGTAAATACAGACCAATCCCATGGGAAGTAGTGATGTATGAGTGCATAATAGAATTGGGCTATATTACTTATAGAGCTACCTTTGTACTGTTACATAAAAGACATACAGCTATAGAGATCATTCTATCCACACCTCCAAGAAATGAAAAATGAACAGTGGTGATGCAAAATGCCTTAGTAATAAATTACTCCACTGGCTCTTTAAAATGTAGGTAATGATAAACTATTAACATATAGTCCTACTGATTTGCAATTGCAAACAAACTTTAATTCCAGCTGTTTTATAAGATTTTTCCCCCCCATTTTATGTGGAGCTGCAGAACAATAAAATGATGCCTTGGCAGGCATGTGACCACGGAACTGGTTATAGCAAACCTAGACACTGTATATTTGATATCATACTTTGAAACATAGCACCGTGATTGTTAATTAAAAGTAACTAGCCTGCTCAAAGGGATGGGGGGAGTTGGGTGTTGCTGATTTCTTGATAAAGTAAGTTAAAGTTCCATTGCTTTATTTGATGCTGGACAGAGCCCATCAGGTGGAAAGTTTTGTGGCCTCAGCGAATAAGATAAGGAAGAATTAAGTCAAGTAGTCATTCCTGTGGTCACTGAAAGGCTAGACTTCATGGCTGAATTAAATGCAACAGTACGCTCATTCAGAATGTGTCTATAAATCAAAGGCTACCCGCAGGCCCGAAATTGTGGAGAGCCCACCAAGGCCTGGACCTAGAGTGGCAGGATTTTAGGGGGCGGCATGCTGCCCAACCACACCCACATTGATTCAGAGAGACTGGGGATGAGCAGGAGATACCATAGTTTTTTTTAAATCTCCCATGAGCCAATCCCCATTTGACAAACTAAAAGGGAGGGGACGGGGTTGACAAACAACAGCGGGCCTAGAGGTGCCCCCTGTGAAAATCTGGCCCTGACTACCCACGTTTATATATTACATGATGTTGAGTGCATAACTACTGTCCATTTAGTCAGCTAAAGGCAAAATCTATTGTTTCAGTTTATTAAAAAATAGTAGGAATTCACCAAATCCACTGTTCAGCCAAATACCAAACCAAATCTGAACCCTCATTTGCATAACTAAATTAGATGTAGGGTAAAGAAACATTTTTTTTAATAGCTTCCATTGTTTGTGTGATGAAAAGTCATGTAATTGTTAGGGTTCAGATTCGGTTTGGCCAGGCACTGAGCTAAAGAAGGCCACAAGACGTCATCTCCAGGTGCCTTGTGTTTACATGCAGTGAGAGAGGCGCTGGCCTTTACCTACTATATCAACCACCCATAAGTTGCCACAATTTACGGTTTAAAGTAACGGATAATAGGACGCACACATTTGATTAATCGAATGGAGAAAGAGCACTTAATCCAATCGAATTGTGTTTATATAAGTGAGAAATACTGGAATCATGTCTTTCCTGTTTTCAACACTACTCAAATTAACTACACATTTGCCAAATTCCAAAAGTAGTCACTCATATACACCCATATACATGTGATTGCATTAAGTATTGCTATTGATAACCCAAATCATTTGTATATTACTAAAATGATAATTTAATAGCTATGGAATACTAATTTATAATCCCAACCCTATTAGCAATGGGAATAATATAGGGAATGTAAAACATAAGGATATTAGATGTAACCATGGAGTTACAGACCCTATAATGAGCTTTTATACAGGTCATAGAACTGATTAGTGCCTTAGTTGATATCTAGCAGTTGCCTATCTTAGAACTTTACCCCAAGACCTGGAATGAATGTCTCTAAAATTAAATTGAAATTCACATTACTAGTTTTTAGGGATGCACTGAAACCAGGATTCAGTTTGGGATTCAGTCACTTGAATTAGAATCCTGCTGAAGATGAAAGACTCTAGACCAAATCCCAAGCTGAATCCTGGATTCAGTGCATTCAGCTCGTCTCGATTTTTTTTTTTTTTAAGGCAAATGTTCGACCAGCCGATTCGCGGGAATTTGCAGCGAATTCGAGGTTGGCGAATAAATTCGTCCATCCCTAGTGACAACTATACAGTGGCATAATTATGGAGGAAGCAAACCTTATGGTTGTGGGGAGCCCAGGAACAGGAGGCCCAGATTGCAGGCTTGGCTTCCTCTATAGCATAAAAGTAACCCATTCCAAGCAAATTTTCTTTTGTAAGGAGCAGGGGTGCACTTGTGGATCAGCGGGTAAGAGGTGGGGGTATATGGCAGCGGCTTAAGGTCAGGCCCTTCCAAAGCCCTCTTCTGGGCCCTCTTGTTACCCCACTGTGACCATACTTTGTGCAATTTAAATATACATTAGATTGCATTATGTACTGTATAAAGAGAGATTCTGAGATTCAAAATAATTTCATATGGGCAGTTTGGAGACAAAATCAGTCATTAATCATTTCTGTTATACAAAGAGCAGTCAGTTCCTCTATAAACCTAACCTCCTTAAATTACTTTTACGTATGTGGAATGAGAGACAAATGCATCTTTTTGGAAGATGCCAATTAAACAGAGAACAAGTAGTGCTAGAAAGTAAATTTAAGCTTTTTAAACAAACTGAGAATGTCTTCTGGCTATATTCCACAGTTTCATTGGTTGCTGGGTGAGATAAAAACATTGCAACCACAAATTCATTTTCCACTGTAAAGTGCCTTAAATTAGCTGTTGCTGAATTTAGATGAAATCATTTTGGAGTCTCTTCTTTGTTTAAAGGCATACTAACAACATAGTTTTAACAAATCATGCTGAAATAGTACCAAGGGGTGTAAATGCTGGATATGGTACCTTTTTAATTGAAAACAGTGGAATTTTGGCTACATACACCTGTCTGACATCTGGGTCTAACTTGCTTAAGAGGCTTATTTAGCTGGTTTGCTGCCCACATTCTCCTATAAAAATTCCAGGTGACCTGACTTCCTAAGCCTCCTATATAAGTGAATTCTAAACATGCCTGTGGGAATTGCAGGAAAATGACAGCATTGCTTTGTACAGTATATTTTAATATTTAGTTTCTTGCCTGTAAATGTCTTGCATTAAATTTGCCAGTGCTGGAGTTTTCATGTGATTTCTACAGGAGACTGGAGACTCCATGCTTAATGTTTACTCGTGTCCTGCTAGGGTTCGACAGCAAGGAAGATATACTAAAGGGCAAAGTGGCTAACACTGGTGACGATTCACCAGTGTTACCACTTTCAGGGACTTTGCCGATTTACTAATGGTCACAGACATCACTTCGCTAGCGAAAGTGATAGACGCTAGCAGTGATTTGCACTCTATTGCCAGGCCACTTTTCGCTCTGGTGAATAGAGGTTACTCTGCAAATTCGCTAAAATGCGGAGTTTACTGAATGTTACCTCTTTTGCCAGACTTGACATCGCCAGCTCAGACCAGGCACAGTACAATGGAGTTCACAGAACTTCCTCAATCTTCATTTACTTACATCATATTCTGAGTGGAAAAATCAAATAAGTTCAAAAAAACACTGGCGACTTTTCAGGGTGATAGGCTGCAAGAGTCATACATTTTTTTTTGCAAAAAAGTTTCCCCCATACATTTTCTAACATATGGAACATTAACTATACAGTGGACTCATGTGTAGG
>CM044432.1:52441773-52461619 GCA_024363595.1 Xenopus borealis | reverse complement strand
TCAACCCCGGCTGTGAATGTAATGCTGTTGTAAGAAGTTCCCGAGAGCTGATGCAGCAAGAATGTGTATGAGAAGCACAGGGCTATGCAGGGTACCTGAGGTAACCTTACATTTTCACGGCTGGATAAGCATCTTATTTTAAGCCCAGAGAACTGAGATCTCCAGTAAGAGAATAAGTCCCTACATCTTTGTTTCATGTCTGCATAGTTGAGGCAAACCCCACACACCAGGTTTACATTTAAAGGAACTTGCCAAGTCTTCAAATTTGCAAAGAAAAATGTATATTTATATTTTATTTCTAGTTCCTTGAACTTCACCCCATGATGTCATGTTAGAAAATAAAAGCCACAGCTTAGTATTTAACACAGAACATTGTAATTTCAGGATAATAGCAATCATCTGACTCAACCATCAAATCATGGGGAGGCTTTGTGGTTTATGGCTTTCGAATAATTCAAAAAGCAATGTATTTGGATGATATGTCTATTGAAATATCTATTTGGTGTCTGGGTACTTTGTAAAAGCAGGATTCCAGTTAGGTAAACCAAAACCTACTGCCTGAATAAAAGGAGAACTGTTTTAGAATCAAAAGGAGGATAAAGTGAGTTGAAATACAGACCAGGAGCTGATACCTCTCAGTGTATCCTTGGGATTGTAACTAAGCTATCTAGCATAGAAGCTAAAGGAAGAGCGAGCAAAGGTGCACTGAATTAAAGGTGAATTACAGTTATTACGTGCATAGTTCCCTTTCATTAATACATTTTTGTTATACATTTATGGGACCTCTTATCCAGAATGCTCAGGACCTGGGATTTTCCCGGATAACAGATATTTCTTTAATTTGGATCTTCATACTTGAAATCTACGAGAAAATCTTGTAAAATTTAATAAACCTAATTTAATGGTTTTACATCCAATAAGGATTAATTATATGTTAGTTTGGATAAAGTACAATGTACTTTTTTATTATTACAGAAAAAAAGGAAATAATTTTTCAAAATTTGGATTATTTAGATAAAATAGTGTCTATGGGAGCTGCATTATATTATTACTCAAGCTACATTTCATGTAAAATGTATATATAACCGTGTTAGACCACAGAAAACACAATTTGTGCCATTAGCCTAACTGATTGCTGTGGTTAATGGACCAGAGAAGATAGTCCACAGTTGGGGCCTTTCAGTTTATATCAGGAGCGTCCAACCATTTGGCTTCCCTGGGCCACATTGGAAAAAGAAACATTGTCTGGGACCACACATAAAATACATAAACACTTGATTTTGTAAAAGTAAAGAAAATGCACAGAAAAGAACTACAATACCAATATAATAACCAGATGGAGCTATAAACTGGAATATGAGACACCTGGATTTTAAATAGACATTATATTATTATTACTACTACAAACTGGGCAATGAGCAGAGTCCCCCCTCCTGCCTACTCTTATATCCTTTGCAACATGACATTTTTTCTCCAGAACCAAGCCTTTCAAGCCGAGAGCATTCATATCCATCCTGGACTGCATGCAGCCCTCGGGGCGCAGGTTGGGCACCCCTGATTAAATGTTATTGAGCCCTGGTATGTGCTCATGTTGGCTAGGGTTGCCACCTGTCCGGTTTTGACCCGGACAGCCCTGTATTTTGAAGGGCTGTCCGGGTCAATACTTCCTGCCCAGTTTTCCAAATAAGGAAAACCGGGCGGGATTAGCTTGATTGACACAGCGATCGGCCAATCGGCGATCGTGTCGTCATAGCCCCACCCACCAGTAGTGATTTCCCAGTGACCACTGATTGCAGCAGTCCTGCATTTCCACAGTACTAGGATTGTTGTACCATAGGGAAGAGAACACATTTGCCAATGGGGTGTCATTGGAATATGTTAATAAGATCTAAATGGTGGAGGTTTGACATCCCTTTTCTTATTTAATTGGGGTCTCAGTCTTCTTGCAGTGCTTAGCCTTCATTTCTCTAACACTCTGCATATTAACTCTTCTTTCCCTTAAAAAATACACAATAATCCCACAGTGACAATGTCAATCAGTGAAGACTCACAGACAGTGGCTTGCATACAGTATATATTTATTCCCCTGCGGCGGTTAGACTCTGCTTTTTGCTAATATTAAAGTAAACAGAATTGTCAGTGAATATTTCATAGCATGTTACCAGGATTAGTTGTTTCTGCATATAGGAGCTGGAGAAATTAAAAAACTTGGAATGTTCAGCAAGATTGCATTGTGATAAAACAACCACTAGAGGCTGCTCTTGCACTAATTCCATTTTTTGTTCAACAAAGGAACATGGAAAATTTACTGTATACATTTTCGTAGATAAATAAATGTTTCCTGATAACCAGGGCACTAAGTAGGTATGGCTGTTATGTGGAGGCTATAAAGAGCAGCCAGCCAGGCACTGCAGGAGCCAAATATGAGCCAAGGAATTATTTAAAAAACCAAATATGCTAAATTTGAATTCTGATTTACGGTTCATTTAAAAGGAAATGTATTAGCATGCTATAATCCCACCCAGTGGTGACAGACAATATTCAACATTTTAGGAAAACTTACACGGGGCCCCTAAATACTTCACATAAAATGGTATGTCAGTGATGCCGTTGTTAAGAGAAACATACTCCAGTTTCACTTCTGGGCTGAGATTAAAAACAGATCTTGGTACACAGAAGCCCAAATAGCTAATCACTGTCTGTGGCATCTTACTGCAGTCCCTATAGAATTTGCCAGAATCTGCAATGCGGACCTTCCAACTTTTGCATTGTTTGGTTAGCATGGTGATGGCCTCTGCTGAGCACAGAAGGGTTGTATGCGGACCCTGGACATTACTATCATTGGCTAAATTCTGGCTACAAGACATGCATTTTGTAGCTGAAGTCCACCCCATGTGTGGCTCCCATGCCAGTCAGTGCATACTAAACATGAGGTGGATTGACTGCTGTAACTTTAATTAGTATAATCTGACACTCTTGTTCTTCAGTGGAGAAGCACCTGATTTTGGGCAAATGTTGATAGGGCAATTCATGTTTTGCCGGAGCAGTGGATAGGTTCTCCCATTCATTCTGTTGGCAATTACCCAGATCAGTAGTCTTGAAAAGTAATGGGTGTCCCGTCTGCCAGTGCCATTACAAGTTTCATGGCTGCACTGATTAACTAAACCAAACTTGGTATACAATTCGGTAGCTTGGTATCAATTTAAGGAGAAGGAAAGCCTGTTTGCACTTGGGGGTGCCAAATGTTAGGCACCCGAAGTGATTGTACTGACTTACCTGAAACCCCCTCCTATCGGCAGCACACTGCACCGGCCTGGGGTTACACGAGTGATCACCACGGAGAGATCTTCTTCCGGCTTCTTGTTTCTTCAAATTTCCCCAGGCAGACGCATGAGCAGTAGAACGAGATGGCCAACTTTTTAGTTAAAGTTCGGCTTTTTACCCTACTATGCATGCGCAACCGCAAAAAAACAGGAAGTAGATCTCTCCGTGGTGCTCACTGGTATAAGCCCGGGCCGGTGCAGTTTTCTGCTGAGAGGAGGGTTTCAAGTAAGTCAGTACAATCACTTGGGGGTCCTTAACATTTGGCATTCCCAAGTGCAAACAGACTTTCCTTCTCCTTTAGGAAAAAATATATGCATAACATACATAAATATACATACATGTAATAATAAAATAATAATAGTAAGATAAATGTTATCGGGTGGCTTTCAGCATTGCATGTTATAGCGTCTTCTTTTCTGGGCCTCTTCTGTTTACAACTACTGCAGATATTCCCCATTAAATATAAAGACAGAACTCAGCATAAATACTATGTTCCAATACAATATAACTATACAGAATAAATCTTTGACAGAGGATCAGCCAGGGTTCAGTTCTTTGCAACCTTTATCGCAAACCTTAATAATCCCCATTTCCAAAACATAATGGAAAATGGTCTTTGAAAACCTCCAATGGTGGAAAAAAAAAGCCTTTTCCCTGTGGGCTACTTGAGCAGCAGAAGGTTGGACACAGTTGTATTTGGCACAAACAAGACTAGAAGACAGGGAACAGCATACACGGAGCTGTGTGTGAGGCTGCCTGGAACTGCGCTGAGCTGCCCCTTGCTGTTTTACACATTTGTGCATGAAAGAGGTTAATGTGTACAAGCATGATGTTTTCTGTGTGCAGTCAGACTGAACATAATGTGCACTGGCTGGAGAATACCTCCCGTAAGAAGCTCTGCATGAAGGTTCTTTCAAATCCTGGAGAGAAAAAAAAAAAAAGAAAAAAAGTTATTGTGCTGGACAAACACATCTCATTAATAAGAAGCTAATACACAAGACAGGGATTAGAGAATATGGGAGCTAGGGTTATGAAGGAAGTTTAGGCACCCAACTCAAGAAATAGAATGTAAATCTGTGGCTGTCCGGCAGTTGTCGAAATACAATTCCCTTTATCCCCAGCAGCAATCACCCTCCCGCAGCTCCTGGGATTTGTAGTTCAATGACAGAGGAAAGGCCACTGGGTTAACATCTCTGCCATGGAATTATTGTATAATGTAATAATGTAACTTGGACTTCTGTGGCATGGGGGGTCAGCTGTGAGGTTGGTGACTCAAAGTAAAGGTTTTTTCCATCCTGCTTGAACAATGGCCCTGCCAATAGTAATGCCCAAGGTCCAAAAGGTTAGAGAGTTGAGCAAGCATACACTGGCCATATATGTAATAAGAATCCAGGATTGGGCCATTTTCAGTAGGATTTGGATTCAGCCGAATCCTTCTGCCCAGCCAAACCAAATTCTAATATGCATATGCAAATAAGGGGCAGGGAGGGAAATGACTTGTGACTTTTTGTCACAAAACAAGGAAGTAAAAAAGGGTTTCCCCTACACACCCCTAATTTGCATATGCCTAATCTTTTGCAAAGTATTCAGGGGGGTTCAGCTGAATCCAAAATAGTGGAGTCGGTGCATCCCTAATATATATATACTACCCCCGAATAAAAGGGATAAATTTAGTACCTTATTCATTTGTAATACCCCAGAACGCAAGGAAGAATAAATGTAGTATAATATTCATATATAATACCCCAAAACAAAAGGAAGGATCAATGTAGTACCATATTCATATATAATGAAGTCAAGATTCCCATTACACATTAGGTTTTCTATGCCATAACTAACTTCTGGATCTAGACAGGCAGGATATATAGTGTTAAAGAGACCCTATTTTTACACTGATGAACCCAAGGAGACCTTTCCTCATGCTTGGTGGAGTATCAGAAGCAGCATGTTATTGCTGAAGTAAATCATGACATCTGGGAATCACTGCAGGAGGGCTGAGAGCCACGATGATGCCTCCTGCTGGAGAATTTATAGTTCACTTTGGAGAAGAAGGTTGAGTAATAAGCAAGCCACCCACTCACACAATGACAAGCTCATCCAAAATGGCCAGTTCCAACTGTGTCTTGGGGAGCCCAACATAGATATAGTCAAAGGGCAAATGTTTCTGTGAGGATTAAATGACTTGTGACAAAAGGTCTACTACCTTTGTGGGTAACAGTATACGCCATTAGTGAAACCCAGATATCAACTGCAAATCTATTTCAATGACCTGTAAATGATAATGGTTATGCAGCCATATGCCTGTGGGTAAATGCCCAGCCACTGTACATACTTCATGCTTAGTGGGTTATTTATCAAAATCAGGCTTTTTGGCTGAGAGCCCAGAATACTTATTTTGTTATGTAACAATGTAAGATAAGCAAAGATATAGCTGGAACTATTTAAGATAAGCAAGTGTGTTGGGAGAACTGTGCCTTATCTTCATTAACAAACTGAAATAACACATACAAATGGTTGTAAAATACCTGGAAATGTGTTCATAAACTGCCAAACATTGTAAAAGGTACATGTGAATTAAGGGGTGTGACCATAAATTGGGCATGGTCAAAAATTTGCATGGCAGATCTTTCTGTCCCTTTTTCCATTTTTCTAATTTTGGGAAGTACTGTATGCTGAGATTCAAAATAGGTGCTAGCATTTCAAGTATGCAGAGGCCTAATCAACCCCCCACCAGCCCAGCATAAAGTGCCAGCTTTTGGTAGCTTAAAGAGTTTCCAGTCCTGGTCTGCGCATTTGATTACATATAACTGCTGACAATGCAAGTTAAACTTGGGACAGACATTGGCACAGACCCAATAAGCCGAGCCCCACACAAATAAGACAAGCTTTCCATTACAGGTTAGAATTTCACAGTATTTTGTATTGTGGCTCACTGGTCAGCATTGCTAATTGGCTCCTGATAAAACTGACCATAAGTGTGTGTGCAAATGTCTGCTTTATAATAGGTATTAATGCCTTTGAACATATAAAGTGTTAAAGAGCACGCACTATTTTCTATGGCTGCCACACTGATGAACCCAAGATAACCTTGTTCTTCTATTGCAAGAACATATGCATGTCCTTTTCTAAGTACAGCATGCACATAGGAGCACATCTGGCGAGGATACTGGAATGCAGGGCTGAGAGGAGGGCTGAGAGCCACAGTAATGCCCCCTGCTGGAGAATTTATAGTTCATCTTGGACAAGAAGGTGGAGGGACTCGGCAGCCACCCACCAACCAGGTCATTCAAAATGGACAATTCCAACTGTGTGTGGGTCTTCTATACCAGCTACAGAAAGGGACATTAGGTCACAAGGACATTAGGTCTACAAGTCAGACTATTGTTAATATGTGGCAACATCTGATATACACAGAGATCCCAGCCATGCAGCTTACACATAGAGGGAGTTGGTCTGGATCAGACTGGCAATCTATGGATTGTGGCAAATGCCAGAAGGGCTGCTGTAAGATTTGAAAGACAGTCACTATCAGGTCCGAAAGGAGAATCAAAATAGGTCCTGGCATTTCAGGTACACAGAGGCCCAAACAGAAACCATCAGCCCTCTAAATACTGATTTTCTATGGCACCTTATAGCAGCCCCTCTGGCATTTGCCAGAAACCACAGATTGCCAGTCTGGGCCTGGTCACTATTCACTAATCATATGAGGAGGCTGTTTGGATTTCTGTGTACTGAGAAGTTTTACCTCCCTTTCCGGAAATGGGATGGTTCGGTGGGGAAAGGGGACACTTGGGGTGCAGTTAGGGTTGCCACCTTTTCCTGAAAAAAATACCGGCCTTCCTATATATTTATCTTTTTTCCCTATTAATAACATTGGGATCAACCCTCAAAAATACCGGCCAGGCCGGTAAAATACCGGCCAGGTGGCAACCCTAGGTGCAGTAGTGAAGCCTGGGTCGGGCGGAAAACCAGGCCTGGGTCAGTGGTGCCCATGTAGGTAAGGGCCCACAGGGTTTTTTTCTAGGTGCCCTAACGACCCAGTCCGGCACTGAAATGTCACAACCTGGAATTGGTAATCAGAAAATTGTACATAAACGGTTCTTCTTGCCTATAGTGGGGTCTTTTTCACTTAAAATATAACAAAGAACCAGAGGCCACCCTTTAGACTTTACTCATAAACTGCAAAGGAATCAGCACACATCCTTTCCTTTGTTTCAGCACCTAGAAATGATTTGCTTACAGCTATCCATGCATCTCACCACTGGAGGACACTGTCTACCCACACCACTCTCAACTATTTCACATTTTTCTCTTTGTATTCCTCATAGAGTTGAAGAATGAGAACACATGTTCTGTGGACTTGTCCTGTGATTTTCTTTAATGTTCCTCGGTGCAGCGGTTTATTTATCTGCTCTTCTTTTAGCCAGGGGCTGCGACAGCAGAAGCCAATGACCAATCAGGAGGCAACAGGGTGGGCTTGGAAGTGACAGGCGTGTGGCTGGGCGGTGTGATGGAGTTGGTGGGGGGGTGGGGGGGAGGGCTGAATCCTGCCTGAAGGAAAGGGGATTCATTGAGCGAAGAAAGTTTGTGTTTCAGCAGCAGCAGCAGCAGCAGTAGTGAGTTGTGCTCTGAGTTCCATCCCATTCTAAAGTCGGGAGTAGATGGTCTCTGTGCTACACACTCCAGCCTGCCCACTGACTACACAACACCCCTGCAGCCGGCAATATTGGGGTAACCTTACTCCCCACATTACAAAGGGAGTCGCTGCTGCTATTGGATGTGCACAACAACCCCTGGCACTGGGATGAGCACTGCGGGATGCTGGTTGTGGATGTACAATGTGTAAGCAGCAGCAGCAGGCGGAATAAATGAAGCACTACTGGCAGCTGAGGGAACGCTACACTCACTGGAGTTGCCTTAGTCCTGGGCACTAGTTCATTGTTCTTGCTGCTTGGATTTACCATTTTGGAGGATTTCGGTTAAAAGATAGTGGATGAGCAGAATGAGCCTTTCCCTAGGAATAACTTCTCCCTTGCACTTATCCCCGCTGCTGTGTGTGCTGCTGGTTTCCCTTCTGCTTTTGCTGCAACTGCCTCGGGTTTTGTGCAGCTCTCAGCCCAGGCAGCTCTTTCAGGTACTGGAGGAACAACCCCCAGGGACATATGTGGGCACCATCAGCACCAAGCTTGGATTTACCTACAGACTCAGCGAATCCCATGCCCTGTTTAATATTAACTCCACTACTGGCTCCATCTACACCTCCTCCAATATCGACAGAGAGAGTTTGATCAGTGATGTCATCAACCTGGTGGTGCTCTCCAGCCAGCCAACTTACCCCACAGAAGTGCGGATTACTGTATTAGATATCAATGACAACTCACCTGTTTTCCCAGAGCCCTCCATTGTAGTTTCCTTTAAGGAGGACACACAGGGTGGGCGTCAAGTCATACTGGACACTGCTACAGACTCTGATGCTGGCACCAACGGGGTAGATCATCGATCCTATCGTATTGTATCAGGTAACCCGGATGGGCGCTTCAAGCTGGGCATTACAGTTAATCCAAGTGGGGAGGGGGCTTTTCTTCACCTCATGTCCCAGGGTCCCTTAGACAGAGAGAACAACCCATGCTATTATCTGCTGCTGGAGGTGGAGGATAAAGGCACTCCCAAAAGATTAGGTCACCTTCACGTTAATGTAACCGTGCAAGATATTAATGACAACCCTCCAGTTTTCAGCAGCTCCCAGTACCAGGGCAAGATAGAGGAAGACTCCCCAGTAGGTTCAAGCGTTTTGAAAGTGGAGGCCGCTGATAGAGATGAAGGCCCTAATGCTGCCATCAGGTATCAGCTTGCAGAAGGTACCCCATTTCAAATTGACCCAGAAAGTGGTCTTGTAACTATTAGGGAGCCCCTGGATTATGAGAGCAGGCGGCAATACACCCTCAGCATCCAGGCCAAAGATCTTGGTACCCCGCCACTTACTGGCCGCTCTGAGGCACTGGTCCGCCTAATTGATGTAAATGATAATGACCCGGTAGTGAAGTTTCGCTATTTTCCTGCTACCTCCCGCTATGCATCGGTTGATGAGAATGCTCAAGTTGGGACAGTGGTGGCTTTGCTTACTGTCACTGATGCAGACTCTCCTGCTGCAAATGGCAATGTTACAGTTGCAATCTTGGGGGGCAATGAACAGCGCCATTTTGAAGTGCAGACTTCCAAGGTCCCTAATCTCAGCCTCATCAAAGTGGCCAGTTCTCTTGACAGAGAAAGAATTCCTTCCTATAACTTGACAGTTAGTGTATCAGATCAGGGTCATCCCAGGCCCCGCTCCTCAGTGGCCAGCTTAGTCATATATGTTAATGACATCAATGACCACCCTCCGGTTTTCCAGGAGCCGCATAGTAAAGTGGATATTGGTGAGGATTTACCCCCTGGATCCTACATTTGTGGGGTTTCTGCTTCTGATGGGGATACAGGATTAAATGCCAACCTGCGATACTCTATTGTGTCTGGAAATGCGCTGGGCTGGTTCTCTATAAGTGAAAACAGTGGATTGGTAACTAGTACTTCAGCACTGGATCGGGAAATAGCTCCACAGCTGCTCCTAAATATTAGTGCCCGGGACCAGGGGCCACAGCCTAAAACAAGTTATGCCACGCTCCTTGTCAACCTTTTGGATGTCAATGATCAAAAACCCACTTTTACTGGTATTCATGTGAATAGCCATGTGGTGTCTCTGCCAGAGAATTCTTTGGTTGGCACTGAATTGCTTACGCTCAAGGCTACTGATGGTGACCTAGGAGACAATGGAACCATTCGCTTCTACTTTGATGCCGATAACCCTAGCCAGTGCCAGGGACTATTTCGGCTAGATCCTTTGTCTGGCAAATTAAGTACTAGGACAGATCTGGACAGAGAGCAGCAGGATCGCTGCATTTTACCGGTTTTGGCAACTGACCTTGGCACCCCTCCCCTGTCTTCCACGGCCAAGGTCATTGTTACTCTGTTGGATGTAAATGACAATAGCCCAGTTTTTTATCCAGTGCAGTACTTTGCCAACATACAAGAGAATGAACCACCTGCTAGTTTTGTGGCCACTGTCACAGCTTCAGACCCAGACTTGGGCATCAATGGAACAATCAGATATTCTATTAGAGCTGGGGACACCTCCAAATTTCAGGTTAATCCAGAGACTGGAGCAATATCTACAAAAGCAGCCCTTGACAGGGAGGAAAAAACAGCCTACCAGCTTCAGGTGCTGGCCTCAGATGGTGGGGGCCTGCAATCCCAAAATCAGGCCATAGTCACCATCACTGTTTTGGACACTCAAGATAACCCCCCATCTTTCTCACAGGGCTCATATAGTTTTGTTATGTTTGAAAATGTGGAGGTAGGTTATTATGTTGGAATGGTTTCAGCTACCACTTTAGATCTGAATACCAATATCACTTACCTGGTTACTACAGGTGACCAAAAGGGGGTGTTTACTATTGACAAAGCCACAGGACTAATCATGACTGCAAGTGTGTTAGATAGGGAAGAGCAGGACTTTTATCAGTTGAAAGTGGTGGCCAGTGGTGGGGCTGTAACAGGGGAAGCTATTGTGAACATCACAGTTAAAGATTTAAATGACAATTCCCCTCACTTTGTAAATACAGTTGAAAATGTCAATGTGGTTGAGAACTGGAAGACTGGTCATATTATTTTTCAGGCCAAGGCCGTAGACCCAGATGAAGGTATCAATGGTAAGGTAGCCTACAGCTTAAAGCAAAATCCTCAAAGCTTGTTTTATATTGATGAGGTTACAGGTGCTGTGAGCCTTACTGGGCCCCTTGATGTTGATACTGGTTCATACCAGGTAGAAATTATAGCGTCAGATATGGGGGTACCACAGTTAGCATCTAGCTTCATATTAACCATTTCAGTGCATGATGTCAATGATAACCCCCCTGTCTTTGATCAGCTCTCTTATGAAGTAACCCTTTTAGAGTCAGAACCAGTTAATTCAAGATTCTTTAAAGTTCATGCTACTGATAAAGATTCAGGGCTCAATGGAGAACTCACATATTCTGTAACACATGGAAATGTGGGTGAGGCCTTTGGTATATTCCCAGATGGCCAACTCTATGTAAAGACTGAACTGGACAGAGAGGTTAAGGATTTATATGTGCTGCAGGTCTCTGCTTCAGACAGAGCTGTTGAGCCTCTCAGTACCACTGTTAATGTTACAATAATACTGGAGGACATTAATGACAATAGACCATTGTTCAATAGCACCAATTATGTTTTCTATTTTGAGGAGGAAAACAGTAGGGGGTCATTTGTTGGGAGAATCTATGCCGTGGACAAGGACTCTGGTTCCAACGGTGAAATAATGTATGCTTTTGAAACTATGCAGCCTGACTTTGAACTGAACACAGTTACTGGTGACATTACAAGCACCCGTCAGTTTGACAGAGAAGCCCTCATGAGGCAGAGAGGGGCTGCAGCTTTTACCCTTAAAGTAACCTCCACAGATTTAGGTTTGCCAAAGCCACTGAAAGATCAAGCCACTGTGCAGATTTACATAAGGGATATCAATGATAACCATCCGAAATTTTCTAAAGATTTATACCAAGCTAGCATATCTGAATTGGCTTCTAACATGACGCCAGTGCTAAGGGTGTCATCATCTGATGTGGACGAGGGCAATAATGGTTTGATAAGCTATTCTATTTTGAAGGGGAATGAGGAAAAGCATTTTACAATTGATAGTAGTACAGGGCAGGTGGCACTTTTGGGCAGATTGGACTATGAAGCCACACCATCTTACTCTCTGATCCTTCAAGCTGTTGATTCTGGGGCAGTTCCATTAAGTGCAACCTCCACCTTAAACATTGAGGTCCTGGATGAAAATGACAACAGTCCTTCTTTCCCAAAAGCAACATTGTTTGTGGACGTTGTGGAAAATATGAGAGTTGGAGAGCTGGTGTCCTCTGTGACAGCCACTGACTCCGATTCTGGGGACAATGCGGATATTCACTATAGCATAACAGGGACTAATAACCATGGCACATTCAGCATTAGTCCCAACACTGGCAGCATTTTCCTTGCCAAAAAGCTGGATTATGAAACCCAGGAGCTGTACAAGCTGAACATCACAGCACAGGACAAGGGCAGCCCCCTTCGTTCCAGCACCATGTCAGTGGTTATCAAGGTGAGAGACTTCAATGACAACCCACCCTCCTTCCCTGCAGGGGATATCTTCAAATCAGTGGAAGAGAACCTTCTCATTGGTACCTCCATACTCACTGTCACTGCCACCGACCCTGACGCTGATATAAACGGGCAGCTCACCTATGCCATCATCCAGCAGAAGCCAAGGGGCAATCACTTTGTCATTGACGAGGTGAGGGGCACCATCTACACCAACGCGGAGATAGATAGGGAGTTTGCCAACCTGTTTGAGCTGACTGTGAGAGCCAGTGACCTGGCTGTGCCTCTGGAGTCAAGGAAATATGCCTTAAAGAATGTAACCATCTTAATCAGCGACCTCAATGATAATGTGCCCACATTTGTCTCCCAGAATGCCTTTGCCGCCGACCCTTCTCTGGTGATCGGATCAGTGTTGACCACCATCACCGCATTTGATCCAGACGAGGGGTCCAATGGAGAGCTAGAGTATGAGATCATCAATGGTGACACTGAGACATTTATATTGGATCGGTACAGTGGAGATTTAAGAGTTTCCTCCCCCCTGGTGCCCTCTCACCTGCTCTACAACCTTATAGTCGCTGCTACTGACTTGGGTGCTGAACGGAAAGCCACCACTACCGAGCTCACTATTATACTCGAAGGGCACAATGGGCCTGTGTTCTCACAACCCAAGTACATCACCATCCTGAAAGAGGGGGAGCCAATCGGTACCAATGTGATATCTATTGAAGCGGCCAGCCCCCGCGGTATTGACTCTGTTTTGGAATACTTCATCGTATCAGTCAATTGTGAGGGCAGGACTGTGGGGCGATTGTTCACCATTGGACGCAAGACTGGCATCATCCAGACCGCGGCTGTGCTGGACCGTGAGCATGGGGCCCGACTGTACCTGGTGGACGTTTATGCCATAGAGAAAGAAACCAGCTTGCCCAAGACCCAAAGAGCTCAGGTAAGGCATGATTATTTGGCACAATATGAATGAGATGCTTCTTTTGAAAATCTTAGTAGAGAATCAGTATATTAGAACAGAACTACATGATCTTAATGGTATGTGAATGCTTCTTATTTGGAAACCTTCCCAGGAAACAGTGGCAGTAAGAGGCAGTGAGTGTACACTACAACTGGCTATTTGCACTTCTAGACAGGAATACATATACATGTTTTCTTCAATATCATCACTGTTCCTTGTCATAAAAAAAAACTTTAATTAGAGGGGTAGTTCACATTTAAGTAAACCTTTAGTATGTAGTATGGCAAATTCTAAGTGACTTTTTAATTGGTCTTAATTTTTTTTTTTCAATTATTTGCCTTTTTCTTTGGACAAGTTTTCAAAAAGGGGTCACTGTCCCATTTAAAAACTAAAGCTCAGTAAGGCTACACACTTGGCATTGATACTTTGTATTACTTTCTATTCAGGGTTTCTCCTATTCATATTCCGGTCTCTTATTCAAATCAATGTAGGTTGCCAGATTGCTGACATTGCATTCTAGAGAGCTGCTGAAGAAAAAAATTAACCAACTCCAAAACCACAAATAATATAAAATGGAAAACAGTTGCAAATTGTCTCAGAACATCACTCTCTACATCATACTAAAAGTTAAGGTGAACAACCCCTTTAAGTTGTAATATTGTAAAGGTGGCATCTGCATAAAATTACATAAAGGGCTAGTTCACCTTCAAATGAACTTTTATTATGATATGGATTTTTAGATCATTTGCAACTGATCCGCAATTATGTGTTTATAATGCTATTTATAGATTTAAGTTTCTTGTTCTGCAGCTCTCTATCTGGTTGCTAGGGTCTACTTTATGCTAGCAATGAGTTTAATGAAAGACTGGGAGAGAAGATACCTGAACATAAAGATAAGTACAGGTAGAGGATCCATTATCTGGAAACCATTTATCCAGAAAGCTCCAAATTATGGAAAGGCCATCTCCCATAGATTCCATAATAATCACATTTTTTAAAAACGATTTGCTTTTTCTTTGTAGTACTGAAACAGTGCCTTGTACTGTCACGGGATCCGTTATCTGGAAACCCGTTATACAGAAAGACCCAAATTATGGAAAGGTTGCCTCCCATAGCCTCCATTATAATCAAATAATCCACATTTTTAAAAATGAATTCCTTTTTCTCTGTAATAATAAAACAGTACTTGATCCAAACTATGATATAATTAATCCTTATTGGAAGCAAAACCAGGCTACTGGGTTTATTTAATGTTTACATGATTCCCTAGTAGTCTGAAGGTGTAAAGATCCAAATTACAGAAATATCCATTATCCGGAAAACCCCAGGTCCCAAGCATTCTGGATAATAGGTCCCATACCTGTACTGGATCCCTGCTAAGATATTATGAATCTTAATTGGATGAAAAATTATGCTATTGGGATTAATTAATGTTTGCATGGCTTTTTTAAGGCATGGAGATCCAAGCATTCTAGACAACAACAAGTAACCTGTGACCTGTAATAACAAGTAATAATACAAGTGTAGCCTCACAGAGCAATAGGTTTTTGGCTGCCAGGATCACTAACCCCCAAGAATCAGATAGCATTTTAAAAGCTAAAACATATCAGCAATGGAGGGCATATGATTTAGTATAAATAGGAAATTCATATATCATACTAAACGTTGTCTTGAAGGTGAACTGCTCCATTTATTTTTGTTTATCATGGATGTAGGGCTTGTTTAGTGTCATTCACATCACTTTTTATCACTTGTAATTATTTATTATGTTCCCTGAAATGTCCAGTCTGTGGGCATCAGTCTCTCATCTTCAGTTCAATGTATAACATGACAGGCTTTGAATGCTAAAGGATGCTGGGAGTTGTAGATTAACAACAAAGATTTGCTAAAAGGTGGCAATGGAATATACTTCAGTAAGGTGGTTGCACACAAGTTTCATGCTTGTTTTTTCCATTTAGTCCCTGCGGTATGTCCCTTGGATCAGGTACTGGCTACAGGTGGGAGGAGGCATGTAGGCACTTGCACCTAGTAAATAACCCTTTTAGTTTCTTCTTTATAGTGCATTGCACCCTGCATATCATGTTCTCTAAATATAAAGAGCAATGCAGTACTTGGTACTAATCAATCTCATGCTGCAGTATACGGTATGTTAATGGGAATCAACGCAAAAGGGCTGTGCTGCAAAAACGTCACATAGCAAATCATTAACTTCAGTTCGGCTCATTGTTTCATTCACTTCATTGACTTGCAGCACAATACAGATATACTGAATGAAGGAGTTAGGGAAGTCTTTGCAAGACACCAGAACATATGTGCCACTCATTTCTGTGAGACTGTATTGTGACAGATGGATCACTGCAGTTGGGAAAATTGACCAGGCAATTAAAATACATACAGTTCAGTTCTTTATTTAGTCCTGTCTGCTACATTCCAGCAGTATGGGAACTACAATTCCCAACATCCCTGTTAGCCTTTAGCAATTCTATAGTTTGTTTGCTGAGAGATGGGTTTGAAAGTCTAACTTTATTATGTTGTATCCAGAGACTTATTATAACATGAATATCATAATAACAGCAATGCGGCTATCAAGATGTACTATGCCTTTCAGCCTCAGAAAGCCATGGATAAGGATGCTGTGCACTTGGTAGGCTGTACATTTGATATCAACAGATTGCATGTTTTACATCAACCTCTACCTGTTGTAGAGAATTCCATCATCAACCAATGGTTTTAGAGCAGGGATGCCAGTTGGTGATCAGTAGATCACTAGGCTGTGGAAACCATAAACCTTTTTTACTGTGTTTGAACAATCTGGTGGAAGATCGCCTTATTCTGAGAGATCTCAAGACACGGTCATCAAACAGCTTGTCTATATCACCCTCTTGTTTCATGCTTTTCACTCACATATTCATTATGTGAAGGTATAACAAATAGTTGATTGTTACATATAACTATACATTTTCTCATAAATAAATAAGTAATATTTACCACATAACAATGCTCTTATGAATGTAGATCACCCTGACACATCACTAGAAGTAGACCCCGCATTAGTAAAGTATGGGCACTCCTGTTTTAGAGGGTTTATGGGAATAGTTTATGATCGCCTGAACGTCTGCATGTTCCTTATGCCTGGCATAAGTGGAACCACTAGAAAGCTCTGTGCCCATTATTAAACTTGAAGAAAGTGGAGCTTTATATATTTCCTCTGTGCAGCAAGCAGAGTCTCTGTGTTCCAGTCTGATAGTTCATATTTCAGAGCCGTGCAGCAGTAGCCTGCTAGGCATTTCTACAGTCCTTCCACAAGCAATTGGGTTCTGCTTGTTAGTACAGTCCCCGCCATAAATGAGAAACAAATGTTTTACTTTCCAGGCATATTAAGATCTGTGCTTAAAGGGCTGACGTTTATGCATGCATGGCTTCTTTTCTTACTTGGGATAAAAATGCCTCATCCTCCATTTAAAAACAGAATTTACTGTGTCTCTTTTAAAATAAACTGAATTTATTGGTAGCAAAAGTAAGGCTGAAGCTTGAGTTGGGGGGAGGGGGACCTACCATCCCAGTGAATGCCCTGGCTTCCAACTAATACAGCTGTTTATAGCAAACACAAGTACACTATAATCAGGTTTTTATCTAAATATGGTTTCATCTAAATTGGAGAAACTTGGCATTCATTGTTTAAAGCGATACGTTTCCAAATCAACAACACATGGAATAAAATTCTGATAACCAGTCCACATTGGTACCATAAATAGGCCATTGTTTAGCCAGCCACTCTTTTCTTTATATACTGTAGCAAAAAAGTGCTGATAGCTACCATTTTTGTTTGCCTTTCTGAGACATCCTACATTCAACAGCACTCCTAGCGTTCATCTATACGCTGCATTTGTTATATATTGTCTCTGACGAACATCTCAACTAAAGCACAGAAATGACAGCTCTATCTATGCACAACTACTTCATGACTTCAAGTGTCAGTATCTACTATCTGCTAAGCCACCCACTGGGGATCTATACAAGTCGGGCAAATGTTGATGGGCAGTTTTAAAAATCCCATTGGTTCATTGATGCGAATTTTGATCAGGTATTTGATCAGTATTCTCCGATTTGTGATCCAACCTCAAGGTGGGCATATCAGGCAGAGATCCACTCATTTAGGGACTTCACCAAGCGAGAGGATCTCTGTATTTACTGCCTGATTTACAATCATCATTGGTTGCTCCAGAAATATCAAGATTAATGTTCTTTGCTGGAAATCGATAGAGGTGAAATGAGTGAGGGTTGCAACATGTACATGCCAGTGAAAGCAATGGTTGTGAATCTTACCATATACAGATTAATAAAGAAGGTAGAACCAGCACTGCTCAGCTGAGCTTACAATCAAAAAGGATATGAGGTATGAGAAGCAAAGATTATCTATCTCTTAATCAAAGTAGCTAAATAACATCATATTGTCTTAAAGTACAAAGGATGTTAAATTTAATCTGTGGTGTTAGGACCCCCCCAGTGAATTGTTAACCCTGGGCATTTGGATCCTTAGTGTGGTGCTGAGAGAATGCTGCTACCTTTAAAAACACACAGCACTTTCTTCACTATACTGCACTTCTTTAGCTGAAAACAGTACATGAAGGAACATGACATTGTGAAACATGACATGTTACAATGTATTTTCCAGAATTTAAAAGGCATTTTGTAACATTCACACTTTTCCAAACTTCATTGTAGTCTACTGAGTCACTGACCTACTTGGCAATAATGAGGCCGAAGCAATAGAAAATTCTGTTCAGGTTATAGGAAAATGCACACACACTCGTATACACACACACACAAACAGACTTCTGTGGATGTCACAGTATAGCTTCTCACATAATAAAATTCTTTTTTGAGATTGATGTACGTTAAATAGCTCTCCAGCATTCCATAGGAAGAAGGTTTTGTGTTACTTCATTAAAACTTGGGCACATCTGTGTGATGTAGAATATATGTTTTCCTAACTTTCAGCCTTGACACAGAGTAAAAGTAAGAGTAAAAAAAAAAAAATATGGCATTTTAATCATATAAATTTTTAGGGTTTAGTTCTGCTTCAAACTTTGCAATTTCCCACAGTGATAGAAGGTAATTTTTTTTTTAAAGCAGGGTTAATGTTCTTATTGTCATACAGTACTGTGTCATTATGTAGTGGCACAGGACAGGTATGTACCCATCAGCAACCAAAGTATCATATAACATTGGTTGCTTGGCTTTACCAGGCAATACTTTTTGGGAAATGCCCAAATCTTCTTTCTAACAGGCCATTCTTTAACTATCCAACTAGCTTCTTTAGCCCACATGTAAGACGTTAGAAAGACACTTAAATCCCATACTTTAATTAAAAAATGTGTATCGTTTTTATAATAACTCTTACTGTATGCAGTGAATTTCCCCCTTTGTTTTACTTGCTCTGACTGCTTTGGATAGGAAGACGGTCCCTAATTTCTCTGCAGGGAAACAATCATATTTTGAAACAGCAGGAGAAAGCCCCCACTTCCCAGAACTCGAGCAGCTTTGTTTGTTTCCTTGTAAAGCAGTTGGCGACTTTGTAGAGATTTGTATAAAGACACAGTGTTGTCTGTATATTCTGATTATTAATCAGTCTTGCTGTACCGGCTTCTTTGGCAGATATTATTTGACTTGTGCTCAGGCCCGGACTGATAATATACAGACTCTGGCAATTTCCCGGAGGGCCGCTCTGCTCACTAATGTAAAGGGTCGGAACGGGTAGAGAGAACAGCCTGCAGCCTCTGCTTCTCCCTTCACACAGCGAGCTGCCTTACGTCCCGCCAGGTACGGACTGAGAAACAAAATCGGCCCTGGCATTTCAGGTTCATAGAGGCCCAATCAGCCCACACAGAGGCCCAAACAGCCCCGACCAGCCCACTAAATACTTGTTTTCTATGGCACCTAATAGCAGCCCCTCTGGCATTTGCCAGAACCCACAGATTGCCAGTCCGGGCCTGCGTCCCACCCTCCTCCTCCTGCGATTGGCTATCAGACAGGGAAAGGCAAAATCCCTTTGATTGGCCAGAAGACAGGGAGGCACCAGGCAGTTCCTGTGCTGTTTCTGTGAAACAGGAAGCTCCAGGGAGAGAGGTAGGGGGACTGTGTGTCAGTCTTTGCTTGTGTGTGTTTGTGTCAGCGTTTGTTTGTGTGTGTCAGTGTTTCTGTGTGTTTGGGGGCCAGTGTGTGTCAGTGTGTGTTTGTGTGTGTGTCAGTGTGTATCAGTGTGTGTGTGTCAGTGTGTTTCTGTGTGTCAGTGTTTGAGTGTCAGTGTGTGTTATTGTCAGTGTTAGTGTGTTTGTGTAAGTGTGTGTTTGTGTG
>CM044432.1:52394782-52408169 GCA_024363595.1 Xenopus borealis | reverse complement strand
ACAAAATGCCCCCGAATCTCCCCGTCTGCCCTAGCCCTTAGTAGATCTGCCCCTCAGTGTGATCCATTGCATACATATGGTCATATAAAATGCATGTAATCTAATGAATTAGGTTGAAAGTATATCTATATTATTTTACCTATTGCACGTGTCTTGTATTTGAAAATAAGGCATAGTTTGTTGTATCAGTGTTTGTTATTAAATGCACCTTAACGAACAGAGAGGACACAATCTGAAAATTCTATATTCCCTTAATGTTTCTGTAATTTGTGCCTAATCTCTCTTTTGATAATACTTTTACAAGATTAATGTTTACTTAAAGACTTTCTCTGCTGCACTGTTTGACTAATGTTGACAGTATTATTTGTTTTCAAAGATTAAGTGAAAAGGCCAACAATGACCAGATAAGACTTGAAATAAACAGATTTAGAATAGTAGACTGCTGTTAAAAGCTGCACACATGCTCTGTTTGATTTGGCAGAAAAAAAACAGTGTCTAGCAAGATGATGTTAAAGGAACGGTAACTATAAAATGAAAGTGTTTTAAAGTAATACAAATATCACGTACTGTTGCCTTGCACTGGTAAAACTGCTCTGTTTGCTTCAGAAACACTACTATTGTTTATATTAAAGGGAAACTGTCATGGGAAAACATGTTTTTTTTAAAAAGCATCAGTTGATACATAGTTACATAGTTAAATTGGGTTGAAAAAAGACAAGAGTCCATCAAGTTCAACCCCTCCAAATTAAAAATCCAGCATACACACACACACATCTCCACTATTTCAAACACAAACCACATAGTGCTGCTCCAGAAGAATTAAGCATAGGTTTGGCATGATTTGGCCATATGCATGTTTTGAGTATTCAATCTAATTTAAAAGTTTAAAGTGCTCCAAGCTTTAAAGGGATCCTGTCATGGGAAAACATTTTTTTTAAAGCATCAGTTGATAGTGCTGCTCCAGTAGAATTTTGCACAGAAATCCATTTCTCAAAAGAGTAAACAGATTTTTTTTATATTTCATTTTTGAAATCTAACATGGGGCTAACCATTTTGTCAATGTCCCAGCTGCCCCGGTCATGTGACTTGTGCCAGCACTTCAGGAGGGAACTGCTTTCTGTCAGGCTGTTGTCTTTCCTTCTCAATGTAACTGAATATCACTCCAACTTGCAGTACAGCAGTAAAGAGTGATTGAAGTTTCTCAGAGCACAAGTCACATGACTTGGGGCAGCTGGGAAATATAAAAAAAATATGTTTGCTCTTTTGAGAAATGGATTTCAATGCAGAATTCTTCTGGAACAACACTATTAACTGATGCATTTTGGAAAAAATTTTTTTCCCAAGACAGGATCCCTTTAAGAATGCTCAATGACTTCATCACTTCTATTTTTTTATCTTGCCTACGTTTTAATCGTATCTTGGATCATGAATTTTCTTCCAGCATTCCTGTGCTGTTGTGTTTCATTAGCCAAGGTCTGTTGTAGAAGTACAGTGGTGTGGTTCTCTTTAAAATAACCATTTTTCTTAAGAAAAAAAATTTGATTGGATTTTTTTATTTAAGGTAGCCCAGATAGTAAGGTTCAGTTGTATTTAATTTTGTTCCTTCCAGCCGAGCAACAATGAACACTGCCAGATTAATAGTTTTTTGAGCCTACAGCAGAAAATTGGGATGAGCCAGGCATTGTGGTATTTTCTGCTGATGCTCACAAAACTATAAATAACAAATACAAATTAATATCAGTTTATATATTGATGTAAGAAAAAGAAATCTAATGAGATTTTCTGTTTTGATCTCTTGATTTATCATCTATAAATTGCAGTTAGTACAATACAGAGATATAACATTTGTAGTTTTAATAAGTATAATAATTATTCTTATTATTTTAAAAAAAGATAGCTGTACATACTGATAACATTGCATGCAATAAAGTGCTGTATGATTCTTTGGCTAATTTGTTGATCCAGGGAAACATCCAAAAATAAACTACAGTATTATAATCAGTATAAATAAGAACTCACCAAATATAAACATGCTCCAGGTAAACAAGCCCCAGACTGTCCGCAAGGGTTTCAGAAAGCCCATATACATCAACCACAAAAATGGGGAAGGCCACTTAAATACCACAAAGGTCACCAGGAAAAATAAGTAAAAAGAAAATTAAAAATTTATTGGTACAACATCTCTAATGCCTTATGCATTTTTTGCTCCATGGGCACTTACTATTATTATAGGCTCATGCCTATTATTGGAGTATGAAATATGTAAGTCATTTGTTCCAATAAAAGTTTCTTTTTGTTTTTAACTTATCAACATCTGTGATTTTTAATTGCCTTTTCCCCATGTGGTTGATACATAATTTGTTGATCTGGCAGATCTGCTGATGCCCCATGCTGGCCAGTGCTTTATGGATTGATGAATGAAGTAAAGGGGAGCCACAAGGATATATATATATTATCATAGTGCATCCCCAACCAGTGGCTTGTGAGCAAAATGTTGCTCTACGACCCCTTGGATGTTTCTCCAAATGGCCTCAAAGCGGGTATTTATTTTTGAATTGCTGGCTAGAAGGCAAGATTTAGTTGCATAAAAACCATGTGTACTGCAAAACAGAGCCTCCTTTAAGCTGCCAGTCCACATAGGGGATACCAATAGACAATTAAAACCCATATTTTGCACCCCTGGGAACTCATAGCATTTAAATGTTTCTCACTGGTAAAAAAAGGTCGGGACCCCTGTCCTAGGGTCTGGTTAAGCCAATATATATATAGGTATGGTGGCAACAATTGGGATAAATCAATTCACATCAATATGTAACTTACACCCACACCCATAGAGAGCTGAATATCAAGATAAAGGCTGGTGTATCTTTTGGTGCACATGTGCCTTCTTTCCAAATATAGAATGCTAATGTCCTCTCTCTCAAGTTTCAATGCATCAGGCCAATTCCTTGACATATTCTATTGTTGTGCTGCAGCCTGAGAATTTTTTACACAGGAAGCGTCAATGAGATAATAATGGAGAATAAAAATAGAGACACCAAATGTACAGGGTCATGGCACAGTCTCATGCAATACATGTGGGTCATTTGTATTTGTTTCATATCAAGTCCACTGACATTAGCACTGTACTTGATATGGGCACCATTTCATATGAGACTAATGCTGAAACCCAGACAGCTATAGTTTGAATAAAAATTAGGAACACTCAGGAGACTTTAATAACAGAGTGATCTTATACATTCACTCAGGGAGCTTTTATCAAGACATAGTGTACTAGGACACCCTCAAAACCTAAATATTTAGATTCAGTAGACCAGACATTCTGTCTCTTCTAATGAATATAGATGCAATGGCGTTATCTATATAAGTACAAGGAGTGTGCTTTGATGCAAGGACATTTAATGCTTGTAACATACACAACATTAGTCAGTTATACTGGCTGAGAAAATCTTTATAAAATCATATAATTACTAGATGATCGATAGAGAACTATTTAAAGGACGAGTACTGTATTTACTCCACTATATATATATATATATATATATATATATCTATATTGAACTGGTTCAAAAAATGAGAATAAATTCTCAAGTATATATATTATAGGATACACAAAGCTACTTAAAACTTGGATCTATTGTCATTTTGTTATGTCTATATTTCATGTATTACTAAAGTTCTATATATCATACATAATGCAAATTGTGTTAGTCTGCTGTCACTGCGTGACATAAAGCAGCGAAAGTTACATGAACACAAGGACTTTGAAACATCCGATAAGCATCTGTTCTAGTTGAAAATGGTTTGTTTGCTGAGAAGAATGAAATCTAAGTACCACTTTTGCAGCTTTTTGTTATGAAATATTAGCTTTTTTTTATTTCAAACTCTATTTGCTTTACATTAATCAATTGCCTTGCAAAAATCACAGCTGTAGATGCATGTAGATGAGTGTCTGTGCTATATGCATCCAGCTAAATGAACCAGCTGACACTGATTGCTATGTTTAGTTGTCTCAGTTTTTTCAAGGTTTTTTTAAAATACACATTCTAAATCAAGAAAAATTGATTTTTTTTCAGTTTATTACATCACAAAATTTTCATTAGCATTTTCTGCAACAGACAAAATGCCATCCACATGATTTTCAGCTCGGCAGCTTGAATTTCCAAATTTTTTTTCTGCCATGTACCTAGAGGAGAATGAACAATGATTTGTAACAGTTAATTTAAGCTGTTTGGTGAAAATATCCAGCTGCCTCTTTTGTTGCAAACCATGCCCCAGGACATCATGTAACAGAACCTAACAAAATGGATCATTTCATCAACTGAAATTTTAGATTTCAATAAATACTTCTTTACCAAAACTCCAGTCATGCCCTACCTTCTCTCCTCCAAATATTGCTGAACTCTCTGCAATTATGTGTATTGTTCCTGTGCATGAGTGGGTTTCCTCCAGATACAAGCAGCTTAGCAGACTCCTGATGATATTGACCATAGTTTAGGATAGAGTACACAATCTGCAGGCTCTGCTGCAAAAAAGCTTTATTCTATCACGACATGTTTCGGATCACATGAATCCTTTTTCAAGTGTAAATCACAAATGTAAGCAATACACCTTTTCACACCTAACCCAAAGCGATACCCCTTCCAATTGTGACATCATCAATTAATCTCCAATTAGTCCATAAATGCTGCAGAAAAAAAGTCTTTCTTTTTCTTCTAAGGGCTCCTACACACGGGCGTTTTGGACCTGCGCTCCCCTGCGTTGCGTTTGGCTGCGTTCAGCCGCAGGGGAGCGCAGGTCTAGACGCACCTCATTTTGTTCATTGAGGTTGTACCCACGAGACGCGTGTAAGAACTCAGATTCAGACGCAGCATGCTGCATTTTTCCTGCGTTCGGCGCTCACATGCGTTCGTGTGAGTACAGCTTGAGTGCGTCTATACCTGCGTTCCCCTGCGTTTGAACGCAGCAAAACGCAACGCAGGAGAGCGCAGGTAAAAACGCCCGTGTGTAGGAGCCCTTATAGTTCATAGTCCAAATGCAGCCATTCACCTTGTCCAATAAAACACGGTTCTCCAATACAATACTGTTAAGTGTGTCTCCTTTGGATAAACATTATGCCCAAAACTTGAAATACTGAAACAATTAAAAACATGCAAATCAACATTATCTCTTTACAAAAAAAAGTTGCAATTACCTTTAAACCAGTTATAATCGCCCGATGCAAAGTTACATTACTTGAATTTAGGTATTACTCTCAAGTTGTCTGCCTAACTAGTTTGATCCACAGATGCGTCTGTAAAGGAAATGTACCTTACACCATAAATCTGTTGGAAAACAGTATACTACTGTGAACAATTATTTTTTTCTCAACAGGCCTATATAATGTGGTACTAAAGAATAATAGAGCCATATATTAAAATAAGTTAAACCTTACCATCAAGGCTGCAGCAAGAGGATAGTAACATCTACAGTGCATGCCAAAAGGATATAAAATATGGTACCAAATAGATCGCTCATCGGTAGAAGCAGAGTTTTAGGATATCAGGATATCAGACTAGAGCTACCATTCCTTATGATCCCTGATAATAAAAAGGGGGGCGTGAACCACTGAATAAATTGGGATCCCATTCTATATGGGAATTCCAGCTAGTAAAATCTGCTTGTTCAACTTTAAGCATAAAAAGCCAACATTTTGCATCAAATATGTTGAAAAACTCTGACTCTAAGTATGGTTTATCTTACTTTTGTCTTCTTAATAGGCAATATGTAAAACAACTACTATACTGTGTACAAAGAAAACTCCTTCTTTGCACATTTGTATTTAATCAGTACATATGTGTGTAATCTGACAGATGTGTGTTTCAGCATGGATATACTGTATAATCCAAAGTAAGATGACATTCCTAGCAGTCATAAAGATAAGGTTTTGTGTTTATTGTCTCTGGAGAATCTTTCAGTCAGCTACTATGGCAGCTCCTTTTCAATTTATAGCTTAAGGAAAACACAGGAAAAATATTCAGCACTTAACTATCTAAGTTAAACCAAATAGAAAACATGTTTCACCTTTAACAGTAACAGAAAGATGTCTTCTCTACTGTACAAAAATATGTTGTACTTTTCTTAACTGTCTGCAGTGGGAATCAGCATGGCACCTTAGAGGCTTGAATGAGATATATCACATCAAACTACTGCAATGAAGCCTTATTTTACTGTCTGTCACTTTATTGATATACAGCAAAGGTTGCTGTCTCAAATTACTTGTAAATACCTTGTTTCACCCAGTGGACTTACAGTTACGACTCAAATGCCTTTGTGTACACTACGAAATTTACAGTTTAGGATGTCTCCAAAAACATCCACAAATGCGTCCAGCTGTTGAACTCCATTGAGACCCATTTCCTTCTCTATTTTCATGAGATCCAGAGGAGAGTTCTGGCATTTGCCTCTGTGCAGACATCCTTCAGCATAGGTGGCCCCTTTGTTGGCATTAAATAAGAGCATAAGTAAATGGAACCCCATCAGAGAAATTACAGATTCAATATTTGTGGGATATTAATCATCAAGGTGTTGAATTCAAATGTTGCACAGTGTAATAATATGACATTATTTCAAATTTCCACATTATCTCAATGGAATAATAAACATAGTGGCATTTTTATGGCGTTTAATTTAACTTGGGTTTGAATTTTACTAAGTGCAATAAAGTATTATCCAGCAGATCTACTGAGAGCTGGTTTACTCACAGCATGTTTTGTCTCTGAAAATGGGGCACCATTAAGGGATAAGCAAACATAGTGTACACAGTCTACTCAGATTTATGATGGTGATGTATATAAATTTTCAGCTTGTTCAAAGCCATAAAACTTTTAACAGAGCAGTTATGTAGCCTAACTGTAATTTGCTTCTGGTTAGTGAAAACTTACTTGTTTTTAGAATACCCACCATGTTTAGAAATAGTCTTGGATAAATGGAAAAAATGATCATGAAATATTTGCCTTTGATTTATATCCAGAAAGAATGTGTCTATTTTTTGTAAGCACGCACGTTTTAAATGTCTGTTTGTTCAAAGACAGACTTCCATTACAATATTTTTCCGTGTCCACTCACTATCCTCTCACTATACGTAAGCAGCATATAGAAATGCCCAGACAAGGAAATGGTCTGGCATGACAGCTGATAAAACTAATAGTGATTATGGTTCAGTACTACCATCAACACACTGTATCTATGATTGCTTCTTTTTAACAGGCATGTGCTACATGATCAGCTTAAAGGCTCATGGCAAGTCCAGCATTGAGATTTACCGTGTCCCCCTCCCCCATCACTCTTCAACCACAATAACTTGAAATGACACAGGTTTGGAAAGAGAAGGCCACAATTGTTTATTAACGATTGCTTAACATAATCAACAAATAATCAAGTAAAGCCATACGGTGATAACCACCTTTCCTAGGACTCCCAGGCCTATCCAGTTAACAACTCACTTTTCCAACTACCCATTTCAGTCCTTAGGGTTTAGAGTTAAACCACCCCAACTACGGCTAACGTCTTCTATTATAATGGGAGGGGGGCACCTGCCTGCTGCACTGGAACTGGTAAGCTATGCCTAGGTAAGCTATGCCTGGAGGATTCCATTTTTCTGAAACCCACTTAAAAAAAGCAGCCCCAGAAAGATGTAGAGTGGGACAGGTAGGTCCTTCTAGTCTTGTCAAACCCTGCTTTCCTAAGTTCCTATGGGTCACTGGTTCCCAGGTTAAGGCAACACATTTTCTCTCCTTAGAATGTGAACCCCAGTGCTGCACATGCCAATATTTGTCAAAACACTATACAGTAGATGGGCCATTACCTAAACGTTGCATGAACGTACAGTTTCAAGGTTTTGGAGAAGAGCAAAGCATAAAGGCACAAACAACAATCCTATTGGTTATTAGGGTCAGACAAAAACTACTCAGTGGAAAATTCTGGAAAATGCTGCTGCCTATGTCTACTCTCATAAAAGCTCTTTCCTTTGCTTTTACAAGCATTTCAGCTATGCTATGAAAAACTATCAGTAAGTGGTGGCTATAAATTGACATTTTGTCCCTAAAGGCCTAGAAAGTAGTAAAAGTTAATGTATATTAGGTTATTTGTGAGATGGAATTTCATTGATAGTTTTATAGAAATTGGAAAGCAATCAACTAATGCAAAACCACGGTTTATTTTTCCTACTCCTTATAACCAGCCATATAGCAGCAGTACTACATATCACTAACATTCTGGCCTAGATTCAATTCAGTGAGAAACCCTTATCCTGGGTTCAGTTACAGCCAGGTAACTACAGTATGTCCAAGGAAATTATCAGCAATTTAAACTGGTCCACTATGTGTTACCAGCATGAGATAGAATTCCGTACCTAAGTTTCCTCTAAAATTGTAATATCAGCACTGTCATGCACAGAGACAGGCTGCACATAAAGCAAAGTTGTATCAGCTCAATGGCTGTGAATTCTGATGGCTAAAATGTGCTGCAGTGCTGATATGTGCAAATGCATAAAAGTGCCAGAATGCACAAAACTGGCTGGATTTTACAAGCTCAAATTGCCATTGTTGTTTTTTTTATCCTATTCTAATAGGATAAGTGTAAAATATTATCCCTACAAGCAGCAAAGGAATTGAAGACTTTTAAAAAAGATGTTTTCACAAAAAAATTATCTTACGTGTTTTTCTTACTAGTACAGGTATGGGACCTGTTGTTTTCCAAATAAGGAATCTTTCTATAATCTGGAATCATCATACCTTAAGTCTTTTAGAAAATCATGTTAACATAAACCCAATGGGCTGGGTTTTGTGTCCAATTAGGATTCATTATATTTTAGCTTGGATCAAGTACAAGCTACTGTTTTATTATCATTATAGAGAAAAAGGAAATAATTAGTAAACATTTGTATAAATGGAGTCTATAGGAGACAGACATCCCATAATTCGGAGTTTTCTGGATAACGGGTCTCCAGATAATGGATCCCATAATGTGAATGTAATATGAAATACTTTACTGTTTCCATTTTCATTCTATAGTTCCAATTGTCCGTGCGCTAATTTAAAAGGTGCCGATAATCACGATATCTGCGGAGAAAAGTGCGCTATATAGTATAGTAACGTCTTGAAATACTTATTTTGAAGTAGATTTGCAGGTACTCACAATTTAAATGAATGTTTATGGCTTATCAGCATAGATAACGATCTATGAGCAATTCCTCTCACGCTTTGATGTCTGCGGAAAGAAAGCGGATATGGCGCAAATACCTTGGAGGTTAATCTGAGGCCCCACGTGGGAGTTGTACTTACCAGACGCTGTCTGGATAAGGTGTATATATCCTTCATCTTATTTGCCGGTAGTTTCTTGCACTTGAACCCGATTGAACTCGCTCCTCCTGAATTGTCGGGACTCGCGTCTGCCAGTGACCTCCACACGCCGACTTCTCCAACACCCCCGCCAGCAGCTGCCGCACGATGTGATTTTTACTTCAGTTATATCCGTATCTCTGTATCTAGTTACTTGATGTTTACTTCACAGGAACCGTTTTTTTTATAAATCAATTTTATTGAAGTATATAAAATTATTTGCCCAACGCGTTTCGTATGTATAATACTTCATCCATTTTCATTCTGTCTGTTGTCACTTCCCAGAGTGTTTGCCATTGCAGTAACTGTAGAGGAAGCAGACCATTTGGTTGTAGAGTTTGCTTCCTCTACAGTTTTTTATTATTTTTTTTTGTTTTGGTGGGTGTGGTAGTTACGTCACTGGTGCTTGCAGACTGTTCCATATTTTTCTGCTTTAAAGTCCTAAAGTTGACCATGCAATGGCTGTCCAGCCATGTATACAGTTAATTGAAAGAATGGATTGGAGTTCATTTAACAGTGGCAGCTGCATAGTTTAAAATTGCTTACTAAACTTTCATCCATCTTATGCTATTCACAAGGTCCTTCCATCAAAATATATTCAACTTTTTCCTGCGTAAGGTGAGTATAGGGTGCAGGCAGTGGAGAAGCTACCCACCCAAAGTGCAGTGGTTGTTGTGTTGGTGCTAGTTTCTGAAATACAACAGTTTACCTGCATTCTACAGAAATTGAAACCATTAGTTTTCCTTAGTTCTTTTTATGAAAGGAAAGATACCAAGGCAGTTTATTACCAATAGAATAGCCACAACAGCGCAAGTTATGACGCTATTTTTATTCTTTGCTTTTCCATACCTGAGTAAACAGTTCTAGACACTGTCTCTGTTTGTTTAGGATAGCAGCTGCCATATAAGCTTGGTGTTACATCACTTCCTGCCTGAGTCTCTCCCTGCTTTCTCATAGCTCTGAGCTCAGAATACAGCAAGGGGGGGGGAGAGGGGGAGTGGAGCAAACTGAGCATGCGCAAGCCCATGCCCTGGAGATTTAGCTGAAAACAAGAAGTCTGATACAGAAGCCCATGTGTACGCAATAGATGGAAAGACGTGGTGTTTCTTCTGAGCAGCATTACTTTGAGGGTTTACTAGTGTATTCATATAGACCTTTCTGATAAAGCTTACTTAGTTTTAACCTTTCCTGCTTCTTCAAGTACATTTTACATTACAAATTAAGACAATATTTCTTTATCTGTGTCTGATTAAGCTACATATGAGCTCCTTTGGGACAAAAGTAGTTATGTCAATGTATTTGCAATTTTTTAATCTTTTCTTTCCAAGTCCTGCTCAGCCTCCGCTTTCTTTCTTTCACTGAATGACTTGTTCTGCATCTTAATACACATTAGGCTGATCTCATCCAAGATCAGCATACATAAGCACAAGGAAGCTGATTAAACTTATTTTGGCACAGCAAAACATTGTCTCTATCACAGCTGCCTTCAGTGATTGACACTGCGATATCACCAAAGAAGCTACCCTGCTGATTCAATGATGTTTTGTCTTCTGTCATCAATGCACCACACGTATTCCCGTTAGTTCATAAACCCAAACAGGGAGCTGATAAAAGCTGCTCCATGCCACCACATCGTTGAACAACTGCGACATTCCAACAAAAGAGTCTTCCTGGGGGTCAGCATTAAAAAACACAGCAATGTAGAGGTCCTATTGCTCACACTCATTTTACAGCATCTGTGACAAATAAGAAATTGTGTGTGTGGTTAGGGGAAATTAATCTATGAAAACGATATTTAGTAATGATGCTGTTTTATGAATTAGAATTCTGTGTTTTATCCAATGGTCAGTAGCAATGATAAATTCATGATTCAAAGTAATCACTTGCCTTGAGCCTGCCTGGATGTTAGAATTGGTAGTGGTAACCAGCTTTTATTTGGACTCTCATGGACTAGAATATTTGTAAGTATTAATATAAATCCTAGTTCATGACTTTGGCTTTCTGGTTGCCAATTATAACTAGTAGTTCATGACTTTGGCTTTCTGGTTGCCAATTATAACAACCTGTGCAGAGTTGAGCATGCAGCGAATCTGCCTATGCCAAACTCATTTTTAGTGAACACAAGCAAAGGCCTAAGTAGTAGCCTTCAATTTCAGTCTTTATTTTTTAAATGTATTTTGTGTGGTCTTATGACAACGCAGGTGTGAGTCTAATCCTAAAAGAATTAGTGTGGCAGCACATAACAATTTAAACTTGCTAAGTGCCCTTCTAAAGCGTTATTCTTTTTAATGAACTAACCATTTCCCTTAAGGGAAGGTCTACACGATGAGATTCAGGGAGATTAGTCGCCTTAGCGACAAATCGCCTCTTCTTTTGGGCGACTAATCTCCCCCTGAACCGCTTCCCCCTGTCTTGCACCGGCTAAAATGAAAATCGCCTGCGGCAATTCACATGCAGTACTTCGTTTTCTGAAATGGCCCAAAGTTCCATTGTGAGGCAACTTCGGGCGATTTCAGAAAATGAAGCACTGCGTGTGAATTGCAGATTTCAGAAAACGATGTGCGATTTTCATTTTAGCTGGTGCAAGACAGGGGGAAGAGTTTAGGGGAGAAGTAGGTGATTTGTCACTGGGGCGACTAATCTCCCCGAATCTCCACGTGTAGACCTTCCCTAAATATGTTCCCAGTTTGTGTTCAGTCACTCCATCCTCCATGTGCACAACTAAATAAATACATTTTTAAATTAAAATAAAAGACAAATCAGAGTTTCCATGTATTGATATTTTCTGCCGTGCTCCTTTTATTAACTAGTAGTAAGGGAGGATCACACAAAAGGATGAGACGAACAGACAAGTGACACCAAAGCAGGCATTATAAACTCACTCCTCTTTGGTCCTAAACATTTTGGGCCCCTACTGTTACCATATCATATGCAAGGCAACTCTTGTGAAGTGTGTAAGAGAGTGCAGTTCTCACAAACAATAGATAGGGCTCACTTCTGCCTGCAAACGCGCAACACAACTTGCACTTTTCCTGCAGTGAGTGTCCTTGAAAACGACTTTCATTAAAGGTTCTTCTATATAGTTGCTCTCAGCGGCAATCAGGCCTTCCTGAGGCAACACAGCACTGTGAAAATCCTTGGAGCCACAACCTCCTGATGAGGTAGTAGCTTCAGGGCTTCTTCAGCCATCTATGCCAATAGATGCAGCATACTTGCGCTTAATCGATTGGGCACAGGCATCAGTCACACAACAGACACCAGAACTAACAGACTGCAGTTGTGCAAGACGGAACACAAATTGCATCCAATTTACCTCCACATTGCGCTTGCAGTTTTTTTGCGGTTACCTGCATTCTACAGTGTGCGGCTCAGTGCACACATGAGCGATGTGGGGCACAGTGTGTGAACACGCCCTCCACGCAGTACGGGGGGGACAACGGGTCTGGAAGGGGGGCCCTGGACAGCCCCGGGCTCCCCAGTCAGATCCTGCATGACAAATATGCTCAAAATTGCACTTTATCCATTGCATCAAAATAAGTAATTGCACCCTTTTCAGAGATTTTATATTGGTTACAGTATGTGCTAAAAGCTATAATACTGTAGAAATAATAAATACATTGAAATAAATAGATCTATGTTCACAATTACACTTGCAAGACATTTGGTGCAATGTTACAGAAACACAGAGGAAAGGGAACAGCCCAGTTTTCTTTTCTCTGAAAGCATTTGGCCAACAAATTCTCAAGCTGAGACTAATATAACACACAATAGGGTAAATTGAGAAAGCTCCTTTCCAGGTAATTGCACAGAAATAAAAAGCCTTATAGTGGAGAAAAAGCGAATTCCATAATTTGAATAACAATTCCAAGGGCTATTAAAGGAAGACTGTTCTCAAAGCTTTTTCACTGTCTTTGAAGTCAATTCTCATGAGTCAAATAGTTGTGTTAACTTCTGTTGCTGTGGACTGGGCAAAGTGTTCCTTTTGTCTTTTGCATTGTGCTCTTCAG
>CM044432.1:52358147-52391672 GCA_024363595.1 Xenopus borealis | reverse complement strand
TTCACCTTTAAGTTAACTTTTAATATGCTATAGAATTACAAATTCTAAGGAACTTTTCAGTTGGTCTTCATTATTTATTTTCAATAATTTGTAACTTTTGACTCTTTCCAGCTTTCAGATAGGGGTAACTGACCCATCTAAAACAAATGCTTTGTAAGGCTACACATTTATTGTTATTGCTAATTTGTATTACTCATCTTTCTATTCAGGCTCTCTACTATTCATATTCCAGTCTCTTATTAAAATCAATGCATAGTTGCTAGGGTAATTTGAACATTTGCGGAAATTGCAAACTGGAGAGCTGCTGAATAAAAAGTGAAATAACTCAAAAACAACAAATAATAAAAAAATGAAACCCAAATGCAAATTCTCTCAGAATATCACTCTCAACATGATCCTCAATCGGTGGCTTATGAGTAACATGTTCACCAACCCCTTGGATGTTGCTCCCAGTGGCCTAAAAGCAGGTGTTTATTTATTTTTTTAATTCCTGACTTGGATTTAAGTTTTGGTTGGTAAAAAAACAGGTGTACTGCCAAACAGAAAAGCCTGTAGCCTGCCCGTCCAAATAGGGGCTTTCAAATAGCCAATCACAGCCCTTATTTGGCACACCCCTTAAATTTTTTTTATTCTTGTGTTGCTCCCCAACTCTTTTTACTATTGATTGTGGCTCATGGGTAAAAAAAAGGTTGGTTATTGCTGTTCTACATCATACTAACAGTTAACTCAAATGTGAACAACCCCTACTAAACGCTCCTACTCTTACTTGTGTGTAAAGGACAAGACTAATGGTAATGTTTGGTCAGGGGATTACATCATGACTTTAGGCTTCAGCTGCCATCAACAGAGAACATTCATTAAAGCCATAAACAACTCTCAAAATACAGAAACATAATTGAATTAAACAGGATATACCATGTGCATTGCAGTGTCTCTTAACCTGTATAACATAATTGTATCTGCAAATTTAAGATTGTTATGGTAGATTCTTTGGAGAAAGCAATGTTGAATAATAGTAGTGAGAGAAGCGAATTCCCTTTGTAGTGGTCACCTACAGGAAGCTGCTCTTGTAAGGAGTCTGTAAAACACAGCAGGGTAGTAAACTTTGAAATGAATGATTATATTATAAGGGCCAGAGCACTGTCGTCAATTAGCCAGCTAAAATAATTTGTGAATTGTAAATATGTTACAAGATTGTTGAATTTTTACGAAAAAATCTCTGCCTCGTATGCAGACTGAAGGAAGCCAAATGAAGCCACAACTCCTTTTTCCCTGACATAATTTTTGGAGTGCTGGGTCAACAAATTTATTTAGAGATGCTAATGTGAGGCAAGGTATTTGCCAGAGTGTGATTCCAAAGTGTAACACATGGCACACAGAGGGTATGTGTCCTGGGGAAGTGTTTGAATGCTGCAACAACAAAGGCCACGGACTTTCTTTATAGGGGGCTGTCATTTTCAGAGCAGGCTGCTGTTAGTTTGGTGTGAATGGCCTCTGAGAGCCCTCAGTGTTTTGTAAACTGTGCAAATTAATGAAGTGAAAAGACTTGTAACCCTCACCCACTTCAAGCTGCTGCTGACTTGTACCGTTCCACTGCACTGTGTGCAATCGAAATACAACGTACAGTTCCCTTTTCATCAGCTACTTCATAGTTATTACAGTTTTTTTTGGAGAAGTATCAAAATGTAACATTTTTATAAAGAGAAGCCCAGGGATAAACTTCTTACAGTTATAGAATCTTTTAAATTGTAAGCTCTTTTGAGCAGGGCCCCATGACTCTTGAATTCAATATCACTTATGTTGTCTCTATATTCAGTGGCTACACCAATTTATTGTGCAGGGCTGCAGAATATGCTGTTACTTTATAAATATATATTACTAATAGTGTTAGTTACAGCTGCTTGAACACCCCAGGGACCTAAGCTGCAGGGATGCGGGCAAACATTTAGTTTATATATATTAGTAAAGTATATCATGCTAAAAATTGGATTTTTGTGGATTGCTGCTTAAAATATAATACTGAGTAGAAGCCAAGCGTGTAAAAAAAGATCTGCATCAGGCTGCGATATTCATTCATGATATTGCTTTTTAATGCAATTTGTACTATTGCCTGAATATTCAGTATGACCCAGGTCAGGTCACGACATCCAAAGCTGAACAACCTGATTATTTCCACTTGAATAGTTAGTTGAACATAAGAGGAGTCAAGTTTTGGGGTTGGTTTTTATGCAGTTGCTTAGGGACGATGGGATCAGAGTGAATATACAGTTGTGCTCATAAGTTTACATACCCTTGCAGAATTTATGATTTCTTAACCATGAAAAAATTTTTCATCTTAGTGAATTAGCGCAGTTACGTCCCTTCGTCAGTGTGCAACTTCGCCTGGCTACTGGCTACTTCGCTAACGAATTTTCGCCAGGGACACTGTTAGTGAATCGGTGAATTTGTGAATTGACATCACGCTGGCGAACTAGCGCTAGCGTTAGACACTTCGTGCTTAAGTGAATTTGCCCCATTGTGTATAAGTCAATGGGAGAGGTCCCTCTTCTGTTTGGGAGTTTCTGTGGTCTGCGCTGAAATCAGCCCAAAATAGCGACTATTTTGGACTTTTTGGGTGAAAAAAACAAGCAGACATTTCCCTGTTTTAGAGTTTGTCCCTGATCCAATTAAATTGTGTTTTCTTATTAATAAATAATGTCCTGGATTCTAGTTTGGTCGTAGTTTTTTAATTTAAATACTCAGAAATACTCAAAATTCGGAAATACTGCCCTTAAAGTGTAGGGATGCATAAAACACTGCAAAAATATATTGTGATAAAGACATTCATATTTTTTTGAGCCACTTCCCTACATGCATCAAGGATTGTATACACTGAATTATAACAAAAGCCATTATTGTAAAAGAGCACTACAAACACCAAGTGGATCACAAGTGTGTTTGCTTTTCTTCTTTACCTTTACTGGCATTTTTTTTTTACTTCATGTTTAATACATACTTTATTTAATTATTCTATCTTCCTGTCATGCAATCCAGCTAATTATTTTGGTCTGCCAAGCTCTGATGCCACTTAATAAGGCTAAAGAATCCATATTGGCACCAGTCATGTCTGGGTTTCAGCTTTTTGTGACACAGACCTCTGTAGGTGGCTTATCTTTATGGGGATGCCTGCAGGTTGCTTGTAGAATGCAGTATTGGCAATGTGATTTACAATCTGCTATGTAATTACCATTGATTTTTTCCTTGACAATGTTTAGAGGCAAAATCCATGTAATAATGATACTTTCTGTGCTGTTTTGATATTTCATTCCTTCTGTAATATTTGCTATCATATTTGAAACAAAGCATTTTTTACATTAAAACCCCCATGATTTAATTTGCAACTATGATTGAATCACATGGATTCAGGCCAAATCAAGACTGAATGGGAGATGAAAATAAAATGTTTTAATTAATTCATGCATTGCTAATGAGCAGTACTAACACTAATTTCACTTCATATACAAAAATTCAAAGGTAGATAAGTTCTCCTACTTGCTGGAAAAAAAAAACACATTTCCCGTGCTGTACTAATGTATATGTCCCTGTACATAACCCTAAAGAAAATTGGAAATGCATAGTTTATCCCCCTGGCGTGCAAGAGGGAATGCAGCTCATTTTTTTGGCCGCACTGTTGCTGATGAAGCAAAGTTTCCTAACGGCAAGTGAAACCACAATGAAAGCTAATATCTTTTGATCTTTTTCTAATATTTCATGTATGTTTCTAAAACTGCATGGAAAGCACAATAGAGCATATCCTTTTTTATCAGAATGTTAGGAAATAAACACATAAGTCTCCCTCTGAGTCGCTGAGTTTGTACTTTACGATGTAATCGACAGCAAGTAGGGCATTTATATGAAAGGCTTTGTTATACAAATCTGCAATGACAATTGAACCCCCTTCTTATTTGCACATTTAATACTCAAAACAACGCTGGGAGCAACACATATTTCTACACCATGACAGCAGCAAGGCAGAAGAGTAGAGCACTCAATGTTTTACTTGGACTTTCCACAGGCCGGTTCCAACTGTAAGTCCTGTGGCACATTTTGTGGACTTTAGGCACATGTTGTGGGCTTTAGGCACCTGCTGTGTTTTTCTGAATCCTGCAAAACACCCCAAATTTCATAAAATTTCCATTGCTTAAAGACATCAGTTCTGTTGCTTCTCAATCATCTGTGGCACAAATTTACACCCTGCATGCACCAGACTTTCTTCAGTTCTTTCATGTGATTGCTATTTAACAAGGAAAATGATACGGGCTTTAAATCACACACACACACCATAAACTTCAGATGCTAAAGCATTCCACCAATAAGCTTTTTGAAACAAAACTCTCAGATCCTTGGGTCTGCATATGGGGTTTCAGTCATTTGAAGCACAATTCCTTAAAGCAACTCAAAAAGCATTCAAACATTAAAAAAATGGGTTGTTATTATCATGATTTATTGCAACTTAATTACCATTAAGTACATACATGGCACGGTTTTATTTGTAAAGATAAAATGAAAATCTGCCAAAAAATTGTAATTTTTTGCTTAAATAGGACTCTATATAAAATGTTTTTTCCTAATTCAGAGCTCGTTGGATAATAGATCCCATACCTGTTCCCAAATATTTCTTTAGACACTGCTACTTATTTGGCCATGTCAGGCTGGGTACTCTTCTCTAAATCATCTCAGTAACAGGGCAAAATTATTATTGTTATAAACAGCTAATTGAGATTAAAGATTTGTGAAACTCTAGTAATTTTTTCTGTTTCTCAGTAACGTAGCCAGTCTCTGGTAACAAAGCTCTCTGTGTAGGTTTCATAACAACCAGATCAATGGGATTTGCGAGAGTGGCGGTGCTAGTGATTAGTCAATGGTTGTGTCAGGCAAATTTATACAAGAAAAAGTATGCATAGGAGGTGCTTGGTCTGACAGAGAAGATCATAAATTCATAGAATTCTTTCAAGGAAACAATAGCAACATACACTTGTGAGTAGATGTCTGATGTCACATGTGTGTTGTTCTTTATATTTTGTGCAGGAGATATTTGGAATATTTTGGGGCGTGGGAGCACAATTGCTTTAGTAAAGTTCTCCTTATTAAAAATTTCCAAATGAAAATGTTTTATGAGCCACAATGATTATTTTCAATGGGAATAGGAATGCTGTTTCCATGCAATGAGGTAGACAAGCTACCCTGCTAGGGGTTATCTTAGTCATTCAACTCTTTGAGGTACAATTGCTCAGTTGATGTCTGCCTATCCACCCAATGATGCAAGTTTTATTAAGCTACAACCAGAACTTGTATTGTGAAAGGAAAAGTTTGCTTTTTATAGTTACATGGTCTTCTTGAGGCTATCCCTGTCTTCTACCCTCCAGACTGTGCACCTGTCACAAGGTGTCTGCCAGTTCTCACAAAGATCCCTCTTCCCCTGACCCACCAATACAAATGTCTGGCTGTGGAAAACTTCTAGAAGACTTCAATGGTTCTATCAATATGTACAATGAGAAGTAAAACGTATTCAAAATGATAGACTGATACAGATGGCGGAAAGGCCCTCATGTGACCCATCCTGTCTGTTTGTGTTATTTAAGAGATACTTGGGGCCCTATAAAGCCACTCCACTTGCTTAAACTGCAAATAGGTTTTCTTATGATTTACTGAATATGAGAAATTAAGCAACCGCATCTGCGTTACATGTGAGCCCTTAGCTTATTAACATTTAAGTAGCGCTTCTATATTGCCTCAATTTCAGCATAATTTGACCAACTTATTAATTCAAACAATGTTATTTCAATAAATGCTAAGTGACAACTGTTTTCTTTCAGATCTTCACAACTAGATAAGTTAATTGCAAGAGAATGACAATGTTAATATGATTACAAATTATGGCTGACTAGGCGCATTGCCAAGCATAGTCAAGGCACATTACACAAATGACAGAATATCTTTCCATGAGCACAGAGGCGCCTTAAGTAGTAGAAAAATATGTTTATGAGTGTGTATTTCTGTGTGGATCAGAAAAGAGGAGGACACAGCATGGCACAGTAAATTTAGTTTGAGGGAATGCAGTTATCTCCCTCAGTGGATGACCTAAGAACTTGTCATTTTTTTTTTACCAGTGTTTCATCCATTAATCAAAGATTTAAATACCAGTTGAGTCAGCACAAGATGTTATTTTATTAACTCTTTCACTGTGAACTGGGAAGTAACATGGATCAAGAATAAATTAAATTTTTTCATCTGAAATGCACAAGGATAGCCATTAAAGCTGAAATTGTTCCATCATACTTATTTAAAAATGAGCGCTTGCATAGTATAGTGATTTAATGCTCGGGGGGGTTCTGATTCTTGTGCCCAAATTCACAAAAGTGCGAAGCGTCTAACGCTAGCTCTAATTCGTCAGCGCAACATCAATTCGTAACTTCGCAAATTCACTCACACCGACTCTGGTGAATTTTCGCTAGTTAAGTAGATAGACTTGCACAACTTCGCACCCTTACGCCAGGCGAAGTTGCGCATTGACGAAGGATCGTAATTACGCAAATTCGCTAAGATCAACTTTTTCCTGAACGTTACCACTTACGCTAGACTTTACTTCCCCTGGTCAGACCAGGCAAAGTTCAATACAACAGATAGGAGTTTGAAAAAAAATTTGAAAAAGTCCCAAAAAAAGGCTGGCGTGTTTTACCATAGTAGGGTGATAGTCTGAAAAAGATAGTTTTTTTTTGGGGGGGTTACCCTCCTTCCCCCCTACATTTCCTAACATACTGTATGGCAACACAACTATACAGGGGGCACATGTTTAGGGCAATAGGACAACTTTATTTAATTTATTGAAGGTTTCCTGGGCTTGTATAGTGGAATGTATTGGCTGTAACATATACTTCTATTATATGTTTAAGTTCCCACCGTATGCAAATTAGGCATCGCTAGCGTAACGGCGCTTCGCCTGGTGAAGTAACACTAGCGCAACTACGCTACCGTTCACCGACCTGAGCGTAACTTCGCACTTTAGTGAATTTGCGTAGCTCTGGCGAACGCTAGCGAAGCCAACGCTAACGACTTTTCGGATCTTAGTTTATTTCCCCCTTGGTGAGACAATATTTATGTCAACCCTTGGTGGCCTAGGATGAGTAATTCAATCTTGTTTTCTGGGCAACTAAGTTGAGTTTATATATATATATATATATATTGAAGTATATATACAAATATATATGTATATATATATATATATATTTATTTATTGGGACCTTAAAGCTTCAAGTGTTATATGTATGGTGCATTTAATAGTTGCAAAATGTTGGATGAATAAGGTGGGCTAGAACAATGCTACACTTGGAAACTAAAGAGAATTTTCAATGCAAATCTCCCTTGCTTTTTTGACTTTGATGAATGGATCCTGTAAACTCCTTATCCTAATGCAATAAAATAAACAATAGAACGATTCAGTCTTTCCCATAGAGATTGAAGTTCCCAAGACCAAGATCTTCTAAGTCTGCCAATGCAAAAAACAAGACTTTATAGCTCTTTATCAGAATACATGTGTAAGGCCCCTGACTGCTGAGTACAAGAATACTTTTTCATCTTAATTCTAAACTGCTTTTGGTAACTTTCATTTCCATGAAGTTGTTGTGTTAACCTGAATCTGTTTATGACCAGACTGTCAGATAATCATCTGTGATATTGTGAATTGGTATATATATATATATGTGTGTGTGTGTGTGTGTGTGTGTATATATTACAGCACAGTCTTACAGGAACTAAAACATATCCATAATTTTGTGGTGGAACAAATTACAAGTTAGCCAAACATAAAATAACACTGTAATTATAATGTTGAGGAAAAATGTGAATCCTGTACAAACAGAAGCTGCTGGTGAGGGGGTGTAAAATGTTAAACAAATATATATCTTTGTTAAGAGAGTTATTGGCTCCTGAAATTTGCTTACTTATATCTGTCTTAGTGGTATTTCAGTGTAAAGTAACTTTCAAGAAAAAACTAACAACTTGTGTGAGAACGAGAGCAAATGAGCATCACATCAGTAATGGTAGTACTCCATAGATCATGGACTACCCAACAATTCTGTGAAATGGATATTACTATGCCTGGAAATATTATTGAATTGGGACCATATGATGAAATAAAAGAGCAAATTTGGTCAGCAAGTTTGAAACTTGATAGGCCTAATGTGTTCTATGGATGAGTGATTTTAGCTATGGCTGGGCTTCCAAGTTCTGAGTACTTTAGATGAAAACAACTGGAAGGCATGCAAGTTGCATAAATATATTTACTTTCATATTTACAAGTAGCAATATTCAGCAGGTAAGAACGTCAAATCAAATTGCTTCCTTTAGCTTGCTATATATATATATATATATATATATATATATATATATATATATATATAAACCATGTGGCATCAGATATCTTGGTGCAATATTGCAAATTCAAAGTCTCTTTAAGGGTTTCAAAGAGTTATAGGTTTCAAATGAACATGTCTACAAAAATAGTCAAGTCAGCCGGAGCAAGCATCTTGAGCTTCACTTTCATTTAGTGCTTGGTCCCTTAGTTGGTATGGGTTTAAATATGCCAATGCAAACATGACATTCCTGCTCATCACTAACAGTTATGGGTCAGTGGGGGTCATTTGTAAGGGTGCGCAGCAACAGAACGAGTTCAAGTGTATTCGTGTTTTCACTAATCAGCTGCCCTAGATATGTACAAAGATGCAGCCACAAGGGAATAAAAATGAGTGACAGCAGTTGTTTATTTGTGTAGCTGTGCATGTGACAGTTATTGTGAAGCTTGGTGAGCAGTTAAATAGTTTATGGCAGGGTAGACCACCCTCCACTCCTCCTCCTCCATACAGGTTGGCTCACACAGTAATGCTGGCAATGAAATGTGAGCAAGTGTCAAGCTGGGCCACCCATCCAGCTTACAGAGCAGTTGACATCAGTGTGCAGTTACAAAGTGATGTACTTGACAATGGCACAAATTTGTACATTTGGAGAAAATGCACCTGCCATTGGCGTCTCACTGCCATGACAAAGATGTGTATTTACTCATTTCTTAATTAAACACAATTTCCATATAACATGAGAGCAGTAGATAAGGGGAGCGTTGTAAATGGATAGAGGGATAGATGGATTCAGTAGATAGATAGACAGACAGATCTGCAGTGCAAAGGATATAAAATAATGAAAAAGAGCCAGTTGGCATAAACACAACAGAAATTTCCTTTAATACTGCCGCAGAGAAATTGCTTCCAGAACAAAAATTTCTGTGATATTGGAAAATGACTCTGTGGTCTCCACTCTAAATAATGTAAACCATGCAATAGATAGATATCTGCAATTAATTCCCTGGTGGCAAGTTACATACGCTGAACTCACAGTTACCTTCAGCTTTGCCAATAAACGATCAGAATTCTTAATGCTGAAGTTAAAACCCACGTGTCTGCTTCTGTCGGATGAATTTTCAGAAACTGCTTGGTTTGTCTATTTTCCTGACAGGCCATTGTAAAAGACGGTTGATTTCACTTCATTTTGATGTGGTATCACTGTGTCCTTATGGTATTTGTATTATAGCCAACACATGGCTTTCAGATCACGGAAATGGACATCAGTAGTTATTCAAGACAGCACACACTATGGTTCCTTTAAATTGAAAATGTTGAATTCTTAGCAAATATTTTAGGGTTTACTAATATGACAAACTGCATTTTTATGCAATGGAAAAATAATATTACTCTTTATTGAGTGATAGTTTTATAGAAAACTAGTTGCCTCCGAAAAGATGTCTGAATGGTAATCTGACTAACCATTGGACCTAATTGGAAAGATATCCCAAACGTATGTTCATGTGTGGCCTGCACAAATTTCACCACTGTGCCCTCTGTCTGCATGCTTGAGTCCCAAAGGGACTGGTTTAACGCTGAAGGACAAGCTGTTAGTTCAGCAGTGGAGGTGTAAATGTAATCTTACACCAACATGTATATTAGCAGCTCTCTGTGGTTATTTACAGTATGGAACATGGTAATTTTTGGCAGCTACTGCTACTTTTTTTATTACTATCATGAAAATCATCATAGGCAAACTAATTATGGTAGATTACCAGGACATTGACTGCCATGGTAGTTGCCACAAATAGTCGTAAGCATTTGAACCAAGATTTCTCGCCTGCGATCCAGCATTAACAACTAGGCAAACTCATTTTAAAAATATTGAGGTGTGCAGCTACTGAATTTACAGAGTAGCAAATAGTTGATTTGTGTTCAGTGTGGCTCAAAATGGTGCACATTGTTAAGATGTGGAAAGTTAGCCTACAGTTTCTGAAAATAAAGTGCTGCTCATTAAAATTCTGTGTGCACAGTAATGTGCTTCATTGCCCATAATAAACACACTTATACATCACCTTATATTATACCATATGGACTGGAAGAGCAATTATGTACTGCTAGGGAGTGGGTAATTAAGCAATAATTATTGATAAATGTAACATGGGAACTGCTGAGAACCTACGGTGTAATTTATTTGTTTTGAAGCGCATTTTTCAACCCTTTTTTATTTTCAAATAACACAATCTTTTCTGCTTTGTGATATATTGTACATGATAACCACAATGGAGAAGAGAAGATCTTTATGCATAAGATTGAGCCAGACTCTGACCTACAAGCACTGTAAGTGACCATTTTAGTAATCAGTTTGGTATAGAGAAAGCATTGTCACATATAAACATAGTAAGGCAAAATATCCCAAGTAACTTTGCTGGCAGCTTTATATATATTGGAGGCCTCAAGCAATACATGAAAATGAAAAGACTAGTGAATCCAACTCAGATTAGCCCCTTCTCCTGCATTATCAGAGTTCTTAGAAAAACAAAGATTGTATTCTTACTGAAAACAGTATCAGAAGTTTGGTAGATTACATCAGTCTAGTTGCATAAAAGAATAAAGGTATCATTTAACTGAAATAATGCAGTGTACAAAGTTAAAAACAAAGGCCATTATGGGTGCGGGACAGAGAGGGGATTCTAGCAGGCAGTGAAGGATAGCCTGCACCCCAGTGTATTGCTTGCATTACTGTAAATTGTAACCTAAGATTAAGCCCATTCATAAAAACAATATGAATATTGAAAAAATATAGGAATAACATAATCCAGCTAAAAGAGCAGCCCCAATTGACAAAGTAGCCAACATTCCATATGTTTTCCACTAGCCCAAATGTGTGGGGTTATAGATATCCCAAGATACCAATAAGATATCGGTTAAAGCTATATTTACAGTAAAATGTGTGAATCGTTTAGCAAAATATCTGCCTGAAATGAGTCACGAATACCTCCACAAATTTCTCACATTTATGAGAAAAGAAAACAAATTTGTGAAATAAGCTACATATTGAGCACATCATCTACAGATTAAATAAGGATGATGAGCACTGTAACCTAATACAATAGCTTACATATTTCTGCTGCTCAGTATAATCTTCATTGTTAAATTATAGCCTTGTAGATAGCCGTCTGGTAAGCCATTTAATTGGAAGAGAACCTTGTGTCGTTATCGTGGAAAGATTAATGAATGAGACGTAATGTGTGATTAGAAATTGCTTTTACACTAAAGAATGTAGTGCTTTCTGTGTATATTTTTTAATAGGATATGTGATGTCTAGGAAGTAAAAAGAAAATCAATTAAATCAGTTCTTAAAGGATATTATATATTTTATGTTAGAGCTAGATTTCCTTCTTTTGATTACCCTTACTGACAGATTTATATAAGTGGGTAAGTCCCTCTTGGAGAGATATAGATTTCTTATTGAGGATCTACTATAAATCATTATGGCCTTTAGCACTGAATTTCCCTGAATCTGTTCTTATTCTACTGATGTTCCTCATATACTCTGATTAATTTCATTAAAATTATCTTGTATTGTCCACAATGAGTAAACATAGACCTTGAGATTCCTTTGCTCTAAACATGCACACTATAATATTCCCAGTGTCTGACTGGTCCACTGGGATACCAAGAAAACTCCTGGTGGGCCCAAGTGTCAATGTCCCTAATGCTGCTAAACATTTGGCCTATTTCTTGTCCATTCCCTATTTCTAAAAGAACAAAGAGACTAAATAGATAGAATAATAGTTTATAGTATATAAAGAAAAGAGACTAGGAGAATAAAGGTAGAGTGAGGAGAGGAATAATAATAGTATTGAGAGTGAGCCCCTGGTCTAAAGTTTTTTGGTGGGCCCCTGGACTTAGGTTTTTGGGTGGGCCCCTGCTGTCCCAGTCTGGTATTGACTATTCCCATGTTTCCCATGTAAAATATCCTGAGTTATTTCTAGGCAAAGCAGGCAAGAGTATGACAGAGGTCAAAGGTGAATTACCTTGGGGCAGTGCATTTTTTTAAAGAAGTGGAGCTCTGGCTTGGGGTAAAAAGTCAGCATAATTGGGGCTCCTAGGGAACTGTACTTTCCTTGGTGTTTATATGTTATAATTATTTTTTTGGCATGATGCTCTAAATCACAGAAAGATACCATGTCCATAAAGCCCCAGACCCCAAGTATTCCAGATAATAGATCCTATACCTGTACAATAAAAGAAATCTGCACCACATTTTGGTCGGACATTGGCAGCAATTGTAATGCAATCAGTGTGAAGCTATGATATGCCGTTTTTCAGACAATTTTGGTTTTCCATTTGTAACATATGCTGTGTTCTCAGGGGCTGTGGAAAGGCATGCAGTAATGTGTTTCTGATTCCTCTTCATTGGCTCTGTATATAAGTGACTAGCTGATATACTGTGAATATTGGGACTTTGTAACAATGGAACCCATACACCCTGGAGAAATTGTTTATCCTTATACAATATAATTTATGCACATATTAGCCAATACATAAATACACATTTTAAGATTTATATCAATACATTATCATATTTCTATCTGCACCAAAATTTAAATGTAAAGGCTAATGTTGTGGACTACTTTACCTAGCTGTAAAAAGCATTGGGCTGTTTAGCACACACTTCACAATACAAATCTGTTATATTGTTTATACATGTTCATCATAAACTGATATTTTACCTAAAAATACTTCTGAAAAGTCTTCTCAAAAATAGGCTACTAAAGGCGTTATGTTGGTGTACCAAAAAAATAAAAATGTAGAGATTTTGTTTCCAAACCAGATGAACATTAGCCAGAAATACTTATTTTTCCTTTTGCTTGAAATTTAGTACGTTTGGTTAGCATCAAGTGAAACCAACATCTCAGTGGAAAAAGGAAAACTGTGCATTAACCAAAAAAAAAAAGGTGTAATTATTTGCAATAACGGAGCAAATCAGAAATATAAACACATATTACCAAGAGATTTTCTCTAGAAAAACAGAATTATTACATTTTTGGATGTAACTTATATGAAGTTGAAATGTATGTACTGATCAAGAGCAGATGTGTGACCACCATAGAAAAATACTTCATAGCAGGGCTGTCCAATTGGAGGCTCATGGACCATATGTGGTCCTCCACAGGATTTTAATACATCCCTGCTTTCTAATGGCCTCCATAGCCTCCTTGGTTTGATCATTAAAGGGGTTGTTCACCTTTGAGTTAACTTTTAGTATAATGTAGAGAGTGATATTCTGAGACAATTTGCAATTGGTTTAAATTTTTTATTGTTTGTAGTTTTATAGTTATTTAGCTTTTTATTTAGCAGCTCTCTATTTTGCAGTGTCAGCAATTTGGTTTCTAGGGTACAAATTACCCTAGCAACCCTGTATTGATTTTAATAAGATACTGGAATATGAATAGGAGACAGACTGAATAGAATGATAAGTAATAAAAAGTGGCAATAACAATACATTTGTAGCATTACAGAGCATTTGTTTTTAGATGGTGTCAGTGACCCCCATTTGAAAGCTGCAAAGAAACAGAAGAAAATTCCAAATCATTAAAAAACTATGAAAAATAAATAATGAAGACCAATTAAAAAGTGTCTTAGAATTGGCCCTTTCAACAATATACTAAAAGTTAACTTGAAGGTGAACCACCCCTTTAATAATATAACTTGCCTGACAGCCCACAACATGGAAAAGGCCTGACACAAAATTTAGTTGCCAGTGTTCTGTACATATTATATGAGATGGAAGTTTAAGGGCTGTGGCAAGCCTTGATTAGAAAAGAAAATCAGTGCCATGGACAAATTATGGTAACGGTCAACATGCTTACGGAAAAAGATTATTTCTCATGATCGCAGTGGGTTCCTTAATATGTTTGCTTCAGCACCTCTAGTCAGCAATAATCATCATTACTTTTTATGTATAAGCAAATTGTAATTATTAATCAAATGGCACAGTGCTTTACAATAATTTAATAGCAAACGGGTTGAAACTGAAAATCGATCTATTATTTATGTCTACTTATATGAAAAATAATGGCGCTTTAGAATTATAGCATTGCATGTACACACACATATAGAGGAACATTTACTAAGGGTCGAAGTGAATATTCAAATTTAAAAAATTTGAATTTCAAAGTCATTTTGGACTACTTCAACTATCGAATAGGCCAAAATTCGATTTGAATAGAAAAAAATTTGCTGATTTTTCGAAGTACTGGCACTTTTAAATCCTTTTTTCTAAGTGCTAGGAATTTGAAGGATTTTGCGCAAAATTGTTCAATTCAAATGATAGAAAGATTTCAATGATTTTGATTCAATGGAACATTATTGAAAATGGACCTATTCGATCAAAATAGGCCAATTGGCCCCTTCAAAAAAATTCTATGGTCAATTTTCGAAGTTTTTTCACTTCGAAATTCGACCATTAGTAAATCTGCCCCATATAGTTTTTTGAAGAAGCATTAGAGGATCTGATTTTATGGATGGCAGGTTTAAGTGCTCCAGTTGAGCAAGTGATTTTTGTTAGACATGAAAGCCAATAGCTCATTCCTGCCATTCCATGGTATGTGAGGCCTTTACAATTTATGGCATGAGTTTAATTACCTATGGCTAACACTGTTAGACATGCTTTACCCATCGGCTTACTATTCAGAAACATTTAGCAAATTTACAACCACTGTACATTTTATCAACAGGGGAATTTCTTCCTGAAGTCCCTCTTCTTAGACCACACCTGAGTTCTGTGGCAGCTGCCAACTGTTTCACATGATGTAAATTGATCCTGGATGTAATCACTGACTCCTTAGAATGAGGATGTTTTTCTGTTTCTTTCCTTTCACTTAAGCCCCTTTTTGTTTTTCATCTACTTGCCTCAACCGATGTAAACAATGGCAGTGAAGACTAGACATAGGCAGAGGCATAATAAACATAAACATGCCCAAGTTAGTGCTAAATGTGACAGCCATCATTCCATTTGCAATTTAGTTCATGGGCTTTGTGTGATGGGAATAAAAAAGCTGATGTTCTAATTATCGGAAAGCGACTCGCTGCACATCCCATTGTAGCCAGTCAAAAGGGATCCATTCCAGTCCCTTGTTATTTGAGAAGATTGCTGATAAGTAGTAGCAAACAAAACCTTGACAATAATATTATAATTAAAAAAAAAACATTAGTTTAGTACCATTGTATTCCCCAGCACTGCGGATACAAGGGTGTATACAGTAAACATACAGATAACATTAAATTGCTGACAGATACCGGTGGTTAAAAGGGTCCTGCTCATTGGATTATCTAACAGATGTGTTAAATTAAATTACAATACGAGCTTCCATATGTATAAAATGTATTAAAAAAAAACTAAGAAATATGGAGTAATGACTTAGCACCTGAGTTACTCCTCAAGGCTTAATTACTTAGTCAAGCAAGATGTAAAGATCAGGAGCTAGCGTGTGCTCAAATAAATGCTATAACCATGGTCGCTTACACAAACCTTACTCTGAGTGACAATGGGTGCATGGGTACAAACAAGCTCTACCTTGAGGAGGTGTTACTTCCAGGGATCCCATAGCATGTTACATACACAACTAACTTATGTCATGTAAATAACATACTAAATGTTATTATTGATGCCATATGCTGGGATTAGGGTCAACTCTAGTAACCCAAACATCTAATTATGTCTAAATGCAAACATAGATAATATAATGTTGCGATTGCTCTTTTTCTGTCCTTTCATTAATATTTCATATAATGTGAATTGCTTTTTCCTTTTTTTATTTCACTTTTGATCCTCTGACCTGTCTCTTACTCCAAAGGTATCTTATAAAAAAACCACTTTCAATGTTAAATCTCTTTTGCCCACTGAAATTTTTATGTAACACGGCCATTGCCCTCGTCATGGTGTATCGCCTTAATGAGTCAATGTTATGATAAAGTAATAATGAAAGAAACTTAGTGAATGTTTGCCACTCTGTGGGGATTTAATTAGCCATGCATGCTTTTATTACAGCTTATATGTATTTTTGGCCAACAAAGGATAGTGTTATGATAGTGTCATGATTTATTTTTTAGCAACTAATTTTTAAAATATGTTTCTGGAGTGTAACAGATTTGTTAGTATTAACACATTAATATTTGTGTACATGCCAATGTATAGAGTGACGAAATTTAGTGCATCAATTTTCAAAAAGATGCTTTTGCAGAGGTTGTGTGCTCTCAGGGCATCTCTTATGACCCGTGTTAGGGGATGTCTTCTGAGACTGTTAGCAGGGTCTCATGATGAAGTATTCATTCATATGGGTCATCATATATGTAAAATAGCTATTTTGAGAGTCTTTTAAATTATCACATTTGTCCAATACAACATTAACATATATCTTTTTTTGTTTAGCACAAAGTAATACTTGTCCTGCTGGCACTACAATATAACTTAACTTAACAACGTAAATTGCTAATGAGAACCCACTGGCAGACTAGTTTGACCTTTGTTTTATGGTTATTTCTGTGAGCTGGGGCCCTACATGAGTCAGTCCCCCTTCACTTTTTGTATTTTTCAAGTATTTTTTTAAGATCAAAGTCTTCCTGGGCTGTCTGACGTATCTGTCCCTCTGGAATGGCAAATGCCCTTTCCAGTATCTTTAGAACAGATGAACCTTATAACTTGACGGTAACAGAGAGGTTTCAGCTCAGTAGGAGCCCCTTAACACATTTGATAAGAAGCCTGCAGTCACCTGCTTGTCAGGCGTTAGTGGCAGTTGCATATAGCAGAAAATAAACTAGCCAAGTTCCACTTTCAACAGTTCTAAAATGGTGTAAGATAACATGTGAGTTTTATTTATTTATGTTGGAATTTTTTAATCCCCCATACCGCCTAACGGAAGGTGAGACCTCGTAATATTATGTACTTTTTAGCTCCATAGGGAGGTTAAAAAAGCAGATTTGACAGGCCTTAATAGAAACATGATTGTCATGGCACATTACCATATTAGGTCACAATAGTGATCCTGGCTGCCATGGGAGGTTAGAAAAACCAGGGAAATAGGTAAATGGATGTGAGTTTGCTATTTTTTAGTCAATAACACAACAAAGTTGGTAGTATCCTATTAGAACTAATTTGTGATCTTGTGAAATTATGTCTACATACACTTATTGATGAATGTATTTTCTTTATTATGTAGTTCGTCTATAGTAGCTGTATGTCAGTCAGTGCTGGTATAAAAACACTGTTATAGTAACAATTCTAAAGTTCCAGTGCTACAGTAAATGAACAATCTCTGCCATACTGGATCATGCATTTTCTGTCCCGATTTTGACAGCTCAGCCCGCAGTCCTGGGTTTCTTAATCAAATGTCCCAACTTTCTCTTTGATCTCTTACACTGACGCCAGACAAACTTACAAAGTTTCTGAAAAATAAGAGAAGAGGCTTTTGGCAGAGACCCCAGAACAATGCACTTCTAAACGTGTAATAATTTGCAAAGATAAGCAATGAAACAATTGTAACTATTTAGGGCTGGTGCAGACAGGGAGATTCGGGAGTTTTTGCGAGGCGATAATCTCCCCGAATTGCCTTCTTCCTGTCCGCCGCCTGTTTAAGTAAAAAAGCGCCAGTGCCAATGCACACGTGGCGCGGCGATTTCCAGAATCGCACGAGGTTGCTTCATGAGGAAACTTCGGGCGATTCCGTAAATTGCCGTGCCGCGTGTGCATTGGCGCTCGCGCTTTTTGATTTAAACAGGCGGCGGACAGGGAGAAGGCAGTTCGGGGAGATTGTCGCCTCCATTAATCGCCAGGCAACAGAATCTCCCTGTCTGCACCAGCCCTTAAGAATAGCAGGTCTCTTGAGGAAAACTGAGATGCACGGCAATTTCAGCTTAATTAGCAAAACTGTTATAGCACATATTTTCCTGAAGCTCTTAAAATGTGTTCACATTTTCATAACCTGGCAAATCTGCGGCGGCTGATGTTTTTGTCCATTTTTTTCAAATGTTCAGAGGCATGCATACAACCTCACATCCATTAAATAAAAGGCACAACAATTTGTGACCACTGCCCTGAAGTGACAACTTACATACAGGTATGTTACATAGGTATCCCTTAAGAAGAGACATTTATGCTAGCTCCAACAGAACAGCGAGGTTTAGGCTGATGGCACAAAGGTCACTTTTCAACAGGCTGAAAAGAACCCCCAGCAACATTGTCACTGGTTGAGTAGTGCTCAGTGTAACATGTCAAGACAAGGGGGATCAATGTTTTCTCAAGCCATTTTCTATTCTCAAGCAACTACTGTTAAGTTAGCTCAATAGCAGTCAGGGCCCATTGTACATGAATACATTTGGATAGATCACTATGTAAAATTAGCATAACTAATAATCATTTATTTTCTATACCAGGTGTTTGGTCTTTGGGGGGATGCTGGGAACTGAAGCACAACAACAAATTGAGGGTCTTGGTTAAATATACCTCTTTTATAAAGAAAAGACACCTTTAGAGAATGCATCACACTCAAGAATAATAATGTAAATTATAATTTCCTTTTCTAAAATATCATGAATTTTGAATACGGTATTATTTATAAAACATTTAGATGTGCTGCATAAAAAAACATTTGCATTGTATTTATATTTTGCAATTATATAGAAGAAGAATGCACATATTACATTTCAGTAGGCTTCATAACACCTCCATATTGTTATATTTTCTGTAAGAACAGTAGTCATTGGTGATTATTGTTGCTGGAAAGACATTCCATTAGACAAGCTAGACTGGATCTGCTGATTGGCTGTAAATTACAGATTTCCTGAGAGTCATGGAAAGAAGAAGTGAGAACACACAGTGTTCACTCTGTGAAATATGTTGGACAATTATTTGCAGTCCTCTGGGGGGTCTCCACAAACACACCATTGGTGGCTGACCTCTGCTTCTCAATCTTTACACGCTGGCTCATAACCACAGGAGCCCATTAATCAAAAGCACAGGGCTTTGTAATTGTAAACGCAGAAGCTATGCAGATTGTATTCACACTTATTTCTGCTGTTGATCATTCCATATTTTCAGTGCAAGTTTGGTTATGTGGGATGGAACTTTAAATTATATCTCTTTCATATTATATCATAGACACAATATTTCTTCTGGTTGTATAATGCATTACCTATGTCTGGGCCATGACTTTTCTATAAATCTGTATGCTATGTTTAGTTACATCAACAGAATGAATAGTTTGTTTATTTGGATTTCAAAAATACTTTTGCCTTTCTGTCGTCCATGGCCATTTCTACTGTTTTACTAACTTAACATTTTTCAAAGCAGAGTGAAGTACAAATGTGTAGTCATAGCTGAAGTGGTAAATACTTACTGTCTTAATGATGTGGCTGTTGTATGATGGCTAGAGCACATGTTCAGTCCTTGTTGCTTCTGGTGTTGCTTCCAGTTGTCCTCAGATGGCTGTAGATAGGGTAATGCACAGAGCAGCAATGAACCAACCGGGGGGGATCCATTTTTAACATTGTATATTCTTTTTCAGTACTGTTGATTTTCAACTCTTCTTCTCAGTTAGTGAGTTACAGGCTTATTGTGGACTAGTGCATAGGAAACACATTTGAGCCTTTGTCTTAGGAGCCTATTTTTTTGGTTGAGTTTGAAAGGGAAAAAAATCTGTTTGCGCTGGTTTTCATCAGATAAATTCCAGTTTTCAGAGCGACAATTGAAAAATTGCACTCTTCAATGCTCAATTTTGTCATGACTTTTGTACCGATTTTTTAGAGAAGTTTTATTGGTAAATTAAGGGGATTCGGGTTTGGGAATTTGCTCACATTTTTTTAACAAAGTGAAAAAAAGTCTTAGTTCTAGCAGGTTGCCAGGTCATAGACACAAAGATACCAGTAAAAAAAGTGTGTAATTTTAATACAATATAACCCCAAATTTACGTCCCCTGATTTTACGTTTTCCCTGATTTTACGTCCTTTCTGTGCCATGGAAAAGAATGATATGTAAGGTCATTGTTGGAATATAATATACGCTATAATATTATTTTCCAGCTTTTCTCTTTAAAACTTGAATGAAAAGGTAATGAAAACAAGTATCATGTTAAAACTTTGCAGTTAAATCTGCCTAAAATCTTTCTTCTGATATCACTCTCAGTTGTGATCTATACCTAATTTTAGCTAAAAAGCATGATTAACTGGAACCTTAAAAGTAAATAAATGGTAATGATCAAAATAATAACAGCAGTTAGGGAATTATTTCCAGAGCTTTGTCCTGCTTCCGGACCATTAACAGCATATATTACCACGTTGCTGATGTAAATAAATGTGTCAAGGTCCAAAATGTGTTGACATTCAATATGTGCAGTCTGTGAATCAAATCATCTGAAATGTATAGTCTTTATCTGTCACCATCTTTCCTACCCTGGACTTTCTAGAAAAACACACATGCGGTTCATGCCTTAAATTTAAAATAAGCCTCCAACCTTGCTCGCAAATAACATGTTTATATTGGTAAATGTTTATGTTGTGAAAATAGAGCTTTTCTGATCTGGGCCACAGCTGCGTCTCTGTCTTTTGAATTGGAGATCTTTTAAAATTGCTATGGACCTCTTATAGAACTATCTGCCATATTCCTGACCGCATGAATCTGAAATCACTGTAATGTTGAACACTTTCAAAAATGAACTCAGCTGTGTACACAAGTGAATTGTTTCTGTTATAAAACAAAGCTACATGAGGGTATAAATATGTGTATATAGATCTTCTTGTTGTGCTAATTATTTTTTTTACAATACATTAAAGGAGAAGGAAAGGCCTACATAATTGGGGGTGGCAAAAGTTAGGCACCTCCAAGTTATTATATATATATATATATATATATATATATATATATATATATATATACTTACCTCACACCCCGGGCCAGTGCTCCTATCAGAAGAAGACTGCACCAGTCCAGGGGTTCATCCAGCGAGCTCCACGGAATGGTTGGCCTCCTTCTTCTCCTTTCTTCAAATTTCCCTGGGCAGGTGCATGCACAGTAGAGTGAAATAGCTGACTTCTTTGTTAAAGTTCGGCTTTTTGTGCTACTGTGGATTTACACCTGCACAAAGAAAGAAGAAGAAAGCTGATAGATCCGTGGTGCTGGCTGGAAGAACCCCTAGACTGGTGCAGTTTTCTGCTGATAGGAGCTCCGGACCATGGTGTCATATAAGTATATACAATAACTTAGGTGTGTGTAACTTTTAGAAATAGAGCCTTTTCCTTCCTTCCTGATAGCAGTACACCCGAAATATTTAAATTCTATGTGGGTAAATTAATTACAATTCGAAAACTTCATAACAACCAGACAACACATAGCATTTATTACTTTGCTGCTTATAAGCAAATATATGATTGGCTGCAGTTGGTTAGTATAGATGGAGTGTACTTTTTGCCTTTATTAAATTACAGTACCATAATATGATAAACAATTTTCCCTCTGCTATTTGTTTCCCCCTTGTGCTGTGCATGTTAGTGATTATTTAGTTTTAGTATAACCCACTTATGTCTTTTATAACATTCTCCCAAAAGTCTTTATATATCTAATTATACTTTAAAAGAGGCAAAAGCAAGTAGTCCATTGCCACGTAGAGCTTATAGTCTAAAAGGTTGATTTCTGTCATGTGGGAGAGGAGGGACCAACGTGACATTGAGGTTTGGTATCCAGACATCTCTGTTGGCATCCATGGACTACCCATTGTTGTGTTTTGGTAGCCGAGGATGAGTAGAGTATAATAGTGCTTTATTAGCAGCCATTACACAGCACTAACATAAACTCTAGCACCTTAAGCAGTATAGAATGTTCTGTGTATAGCTCATGTGCACAGTGAAATCTACAGGGCATTAGTATAAACACTGCACCCATGTCATCCTTTGTCTAACTAACCAGATGCCACCCCCAATGTCACCCAATACTTACCAACCTGTGTTCTAAGTGGTTTGGGGAAGACCCCAAAAGCAGAATTACTGGTTACAATTAGGGATGGACGAATTTGACCCATTTCGCTTTGCCAAAATTCGCAGAAATGCATTAAAGCCTATGGGCGACAATTTTTTTTGACGCACAACAATTTATTTTTAACGTCTGTCATTTTTTTGATGCGCAACATATTTTTTCTCTCTTTGGAGTGTATGGGCGTCATTTACTTGGCGAAACTCGGCTGAAAAAATTTGCTTATCCCTATTTACAATTTTTTTAAAATATTAAAATTGTTCCATCCAAAGAGAAAAAACTTGTTTAATCTGACAGCAAGTAAAAAAAACCCAAAAAAAAAACATAATTGTTGGCTTCTGGCTTAGCGATGACCCTATCTGATGTTGCTAAGTTCAATTAAAAGCTTGCTAATAAAGCAGCATTTTCCCCAAGGAGTCCTGCCTTCTAATTCTTAACACATGACTTCCAGTATCTCATGGGAAATGGTTTTAGTGCATCTCAGATTTTATAGGAGGCAACATGGGTGTACATTTATTAGATACTGACATACTCTAACTCTCTAAGCAGAACTCCATAATAACAGTTTTCTTTTGTCAGTATAAGGCTTGTTAGAGGGCAGACACATTCACAGACAAGGTATGTCATCTAACAGAGGGGTGTTATACATAGGGGTATACGTATGAAAGCTAAAAATAAAAGAAACATACTAAAACAGAGGTATTATATGGAAATTTATAAATGCCAAAGCTTCTCTGACATGCTGGTGCCAGCACAGTAAGGTGGTTAGACAACATGAAAAAGTGAAAGAGTGAACCAGTAGCAATAAAGGCTGCGTGGGTTGATATTGTTTCACTTGTACAGAAAAGAGAAATGTGATCTTTTTTTACAGGGCATGGGGATTTACCTTATAGAGTTGGGGTCAGGTTCTGTACACACCAAAAGCTTTTGTAACAAAAAATGCTGCTGACATTGGAACTTTTTTTTAAGTTCAGTTAATTTACTGCACAACTTTACCTGAAAACTGATTGCCCAGAAAGAGATCATGAAATGTTACTTGTGGGGCAAAACATGTAGATATTAAAGCATGGCACATACGTATTGAAGCACTTGTTGCCATTAATGAAGACTTATTAGGTTATATTATTGCAAGTTTATAAAAATAGCACATAGTTGATATTTCATACTTTTTGAGCCCTTTTTGTTTTCCACTAGCAGTCCTCACACCTTCAGCTGATACATTTTGGGGCATATTTATTAAGCCTCTAAATTTTCTTTGAGTTTAAAAAAAAAAAAAAATTTTAGAGGGGGAAAAACATATCAAACTCATGTGAAATTCAATGGAAGGTGTCCCTTTTACAATTGGAAGATGTTTTTTGCCTTCATGATCTTCAAAAGGTTTGGGCTGTTTGACACTGGTTTTTGGTTGAAAAATCTAGGTCTTTGTGTGACATTTTTTAAAAAGGTCACAGGATGTTGTCAAGACTTTTCCTTCATGTATAATTTTTTTGGTAAATTAAGGGCATTTGTGGTTGGGAATTTGTTTACTATTATTGTTATTATTATTAATAATATTGAAAAAAATGAGGTTTAACAAAAACCCACCTTAATGTACTCTACATGGAGGCTTATTTGCAAATGATGCCAAACTGCATTGACAGTTACTAGCACCCAATCAACATTTAGCTTTTATCAGCCTACTAGGAAGAATTTTATAATAAAAACCAGCACAATTTAGCAGCTCTGCCACCATTTTGAAATATTTGGCAGCACACCAGTGTACAGTCTAAGGCACATCTTACATATTTTGGTGAAGTTTAGATGGAACTTGTTGGTCTGTATGCTTTGGAGTGTGGGAAGGAACTGGAGTAAACCTACATAAGAATTGGAAAACTTGCATATGTGCTCTGGTTGTTATCGAACTTAGGACCCCAAAGCTCCTAAGGAGACAGGGGGGATAAGTGTCCTGGGCCTGAAGGGGGCCTGGCAGTACTGCACTTTTCGAAGAGCCGGGGCCCCCTTATGAGCGCCGCTGCCGAAGCCGTGCTGCTCCTTCCGATGTCGATGCGGAAGAGGCGAAATATTCGATGTCCCGAAAACAGCTATAATGGAGGTCCTGAAGCCACGAGTTGAATTCTACACTAATGTGGGTTTTTTTTTTATCCCCTGGCCATCAATGTTTTATTTTAATACTCTATAGGCCCCTGCCACCAATTGCCACAATTTTTTTTAACTTGTAAGGGGGACCCTGCCACTAGTGTTGCCACCTGGCCAGTATTTTACCGGCCTGGCCGGTATTTTTGATGATTGATCCCAATGTTATTAATAGGAAAAAAAGATAAATATATAGGAAGGCCGGTATTTTTTTCAAGAAAAGATGGCAACCCTACCTGCCACTAATGATTTTTTTTTTAAATATTCTCTGGGGCCCTAATTTATTTTACTTGTAAGGGGAGCCCTGGCGCAAAAGTTTTTTTTTTTTTAAATATTCTTTGGGGCCCCAGATTTTTCTGTAAGAGAGCCCTGACCATCAATAGCTTTTTATAACTTGTGTGTGTGTGGGGGTTACCTTTTTTAGCGCTGATGTCTGTGTGGTGTTTTAACTGTGGTATGGAGTGGGTGCGATCTGGGTTGGGGCAGGGATGCGTGGGGCCCATCTTTACATTACTGTAGGTACAGCTAGGGTTGCCACCTTTTTCTGTGGCTGAACCCGGACAGGGGGCGGGCCCATGATGTCGGTGGGTGGGCCCATGACATGGGGCGGAGCTATGACAACGCGATCGCCGATTGGCCGATCGTTGCGTCAATCAAGCTAATCCCGCCCGGTTTTCCTTATTTGGAAAACCGGGCAGGAAGTATTGACCCGGGCAGCCCTTCAAAATACCGGGCTGTCCGGGTCAAAACCGGACAGGTGGCAACCCTAGGTACAGCAGTACCATGATGAAGAAGAATGCCAGACAGAATGTACCACGGATTTACAATACACTGAGCATTTGCTTTTCACTGGAATTCATGTAAATGTGATGAACCCAAGTTATTTATTGTTTTTTAAATCACATGCTTAAATTGTCTAAATGAATTCATGGAGATGGAATTTACATTGAGCATTGGACTTGTAGTGCTCTAATTGCAGGGGGAAATGCGTAGCTACAATTAAAAAGACACTGTATGTTTACAAAGGGAGATGACTCACCAACCAAGCTGCAAGGTTTTTACTGTAGTTATTTATTTGTCTGTTGGTTAATTTACTGTTCACGTTTTAGCCCAGAAACTTGTCTACTAAACAAAGTAAATGGATAGCTTCACAAAAATAGAATGCTTGTACATGGGCCGAATATGCGATACATATCTATTTTGTTCTAACATTAATCTCTGCAGAGTGAAAACACTTTTTCCATGACAGAAATAATCATTTAAAAGCAAACTAAGAAACACAAGCAGTTTGTTTCATAAAGAGAGGTGAAAGGTCTGGCGGTGATAATGTTTTCTTTGCAATTAATTCCATATGGACTTGGATCTCAGATTGGAGCTCAGATGCTGTCTTCAACCTATAGTTCTAAGTATACAAACAAGTGGAGTCTCCAACATGATTCACTGTCAGTGTACTCATGCTTCATTTATCAGCCTTAAACTGGCAATAAGTCTCTAAAAGTGGCACATCCATACAAGCTACAACATTACCCAAAAGCTTGTACTGTTGTAGACTGATTAGAGCAGTAGAATTAGAGAATTAGTATTAGAATTAGCCAGTGAAAACTTCTAGATAGGAGGTATGAGGGGAAGCTGGAGTGGTGTCCGTGGGCCCAATATCTGGAGTGTATCCAATCCGGGTCTGACCCCACTGACTCTAGACCCACCTGAGCAATACCATAGATAAGATGCTGCCTAGCAATGGGATACTGAGGTCGCTATTTTTCCCTCAAACTCTCCTCTCCTTTCTTCTCTTCCCCATTAACTGCCCTTCCTTCTATATTTAAAAGCCAGCTGAAATGGCTTACCCCGAGAGGTTTAGGAAATGACCGGATGTTGGAATGTTCCGCAAGGAACAACACAAAATAATCATACGGATAATGATATGAGTGTGCTCTGAAAATTTTGACCAGGTAATGAAAATGTATCATTGGTGAAAATTTGCTTTATTAACTACAATGTAAAGAAACACAAATGATAAATTGCAATTCAGACTTAAGGTAAGAAGAGCCAAATTATTGAAAAGATCCATTATCCAGAATTCCCCAGGTCACAAGCATTTTGGATAACAGGTCCCGTATCTGTACTATTTTACCATATTAAGAACAATTCATCTTCAAATGTTTGAGGCTTAGCAGCCCTTTAATTCAGAAACAGCTATTAACAGTTATTAAACATAACAATTTGAAATATGCAAATGCCTTAATGAAATCTAAAGGCTAGGAAACTTTGAATACATAATTGTAGAGTCACATGGCTGCACTTGCAAATTATACTAAAAAGATGCACCAGTCCAAGGGGCAGATTAAATAAACTCACATGTATTCACATGAAGGATTCAAATATTCTATCAAATTTTCAAAAAGATAAAAAAAACGAATTTCTAATATGCAAATTAGGCAAATTCGACCATCGAATATTCAAATTCGAATGATTTGAATATTCAAATTTTATTTTATTCGAATATTCGAAAATTCAATGGCTGAATACTTCCCCTTTAAATTTAAATGCAATCATCTACTTCACCACAGTAGACAATGATTGGTTCTCTTTTTGACAGTACAGGAAGTAAAAGCTGCATATCAGCTGCAATATTCACTGAAACATTTCACAGAACATTCTAGAAACTGCCATAATTGAACTGGTAGACATCCATATTTCAGGAATCTACTAATTAACCTCATTCATGTCTTTGCCTTTAAACCTTAGCATAACGTATACATTATAATAACACTGTAAAATGTGCGGTAAAGCACAGTCATTTATTTCATCGTGAGGTTATAAACGATTGCATGTGCACACTAACGTATAGTCCAGCATTTACCAAATTTAGTATTTCTCTTCATGGTGTCTTAGGTTCCCTTTCAAGGAAACTTAAGATTTAATTTTGCAAAACATAATTCTTTAATGCAAAACCTTGGAAGGCCATAAAACAAAACATGCTGTATGTGTTAGTCTGTCTGTTATTGTGCTGACAGTGTCTGCTAGCACAGATTTAAAGATTTCATTCGGCCAGGAAAAAAAACACATCCAGTCTGTTGCTTATTTTACATTGGTATATTTTTCATATTAAGCATATTAGACACTAAACAATAAGATGCTGCTTTTTTTTTTGTTTGCTTTTCCTTTTTTAAATTTATCATTTATTTTTCAAATTTTCATCATAAAATTCCATATTAACTGATTATGTTCCTTCTTCTGAATTCTGTTGCACAAGGCTGCATTTGTTCTATATGGCTTATACATAAGGCAAACAACAAAATACAATAAAAGTTTTATATATATATACAGTATATAGATATATATATATATATCTATACATATATATATACATGTATATATATACGTTCTACAGGTCAGCTTGCAGACTGGGCTGTCTATAATCAGCCCTCCTGCCTTGTCTTTTGGAATTCAACTTTTATTAAAAACCTATACCCTAAATAAACCCCCCTTGCCTCCTCCCCCACAGCCTCTGGTACCCCGAGCAAATGCCCCTTATTTTTTACTTACCCCGCTGTGCAGATTCTGGCCTCGGAAGATCACGGGTGCCATCTTTTTTTTTTGGTCTTCTTCGTGTAGTCAGTGGAGTTTCGGCACATGCACAGTTGGAGTAGTCTTTATCCTGAACAACTGCGCCACAAATCACAAAAAAGTTTCCAAGAAATTTTTCAGAAACTTTTGTGACTTTCGGTGCATGTGCAGTTAGGATAGGAAGATTGCTCCAACTGCGCATACACGGAAACGCCGTTCTAATTAAGAAGAAGACCGAAGAAAAAAAGATGGTGCCCGTGAACTCCCAAGGACAGAATCTGCACGGAGGGGTACAGTAAGTACACAATTAGGGGCATTTGCCTTGGGTACCAGGTAGGCTGGGGGGGGGGAGGCAGGGGTTCTATTTAGGGTAGGGGTATTTAAGGGTTGAATTCTCCTTTAAGTTGACTGTGAAAGTTAGCTACAAAATACATCAACCCTTAGGGTAGGGACAGACAGGGAGAAGGAAATTCGGGGAAATTGTCGCCTGCTAAAAACGCCAGGCGACAGAATCTCCCGAATCTCCCTGTCTGTCCCCAGCCTTATGGGATATTGTGTGAAGTCTTTTAACAATCACACTTTGTACACATATTGACACCACTGGAGCAAGAGGCATATGTCATATTCAAGCAATTTGTATTTGGTCTGAAATAACTTTAAAAGTTTGCTAAGTGGTGCTCTACAGTCAAAAGGGTAATTAGTGTTTAATGACAGGTTTTTCAGCTTTATCACATTCTCAAGATGTGTCTGGTTCTTGTCTCTGAGAAACATTCCCAGAACAGCAAAGCCTGTGTACATGATGGCCACCAGAAACCATTGTAGTGAATGTTCTCACACCAAGGCTGCTCTTTTGTTCATCCTGACACTCCTGAAGGTTATCTTAAATCTGCAATCTACTAGACACATAGCATTTTTATCTTTATCTAGAAATAACCATTTCACTGTAGTTACTTCAGAGCCTAAGACAGACCTTGATGGTTTACATGGGGATAATTTAGTGGCAATCTGGATTTTTCCCTCCGCCAAAACACAGCATCAAAATATTGCAACCCACCTGCCACCGAAGTCATCATTTATTAGGTAAAACTGTCAGAAATTGTCTGTCTTTTTAATTATTCACACCTTTAAAAAGAATAGTTGTGGTGTTATTACATGAATCCCAGTGATTCGATAGGTGGATGCTTCCAAGTTGTGATACTGTATATCAAAAGCAAAATACCTGCAAATGCCCTATAAACATGTCCAAGCTGAACTGTATACCAGAGGTATTAGTTTTATAGGGATGCAGAGAAATGTGGCTGAGAAAGGATTCAGTTAGGATATACTTGATTCAAAATATATGGACTTCACTAACATTGTACAATATATAATATTTAAATGTTTGACTTGTTCACAGGAAGGAAAATTAAAGATTCACCCATGAAAATTGGGTGACAGTTAAAAAAAAAAAAAAAAATAAGTATGTTTTTTGATTCTCAGATGCATCACGGTGTGTCTGGGTAATAAAACATACAAATATCCTGAGTTTGGTATAGTCATTTATAAGGCAAGGTTCTGTTTTCTATAGGGCCTGTGCCTATGGAGGCTGCCCTCGAGTGTGCAAATAAAAAAAGGTGGGGTACACAATACACACACAAAACAGACATAATCATTGCCACACATACACCACTGTGGAGTCCGAGAGTCACATAATTATTTTATGCACATCTGTAGCAAAGTGCAAAACTCTGACATTAAAAAGTTGTTGACGTCTGACACTTTTTAGAAAGCTATTTACACTCCTTTTTTACAATAGAGGTCTCATTTGAAAGTGCTAAATTGCACTAGTGCTTATATTTGTAGGATGCAATCAGCAATAGCTTTCTGCTAGTTTTACAACCAGGTTCATAATTCATAGCGCCCGCCTGTTTTCACCCCCTCGCCGGCTGTACAACCCCAGTGCTCCTTAGGATGTGGCTGGGGGGGGACATTCGATCCCTAAAATTTTGCTACCTTAGGCCTTGCCACAAATCCAGGCCTGCTTATACCAATTGACTTCAGTGAGTTATGCCAAGCCTAGAGTAGGATAAAATAATGCTGTTTAGTCTGGTGGAAGAAAAATGCACACACTTATAATAGCTCCTTATAATAGACAATTTCCATCGTGTTTAATTCACATGTCAACTTCATCAATACTCAGTCTATTTGTACACTGTTTATGTTGAAAGTCATTTTACACAGTTTTATAAATATCACTGTCAGTATCTAAACGATTAAAGAAAAAAAAGCCTTATGTGCAAAACTAAATTTAAGTAGAGGTTCCATACTGTACCTTTAGTAAGACAGCTAGCAGGGTACTTGTTCCACTGACCAAGTGATAGTATGTATTCATGTGAGGTCCTATTCCCTATCACAACACAGTCACACAGCAGTGACAGCAAACATCTACACTTTGTTTCCCATTATGGTGTTTGCCTCTATCATAGCAATTCTCTTGGGGGGCTGTGTATGCTGCTGTTGATTGGACACATACACACACACAGCCACTCTAAAGCTGTTTATTTGGATACCAGTCTGTTAGTAGTTCTTGCTGTGCAAAGGTGCACTGGCAACCACAATCATTTTCTATCAGCCAGAATAGCAGTGGCACAGGCACAATTCCCAATGCAACTCATTTATAAATAACCTCCTGGGCCATATCAGGTGATGTAGAAATGTTAATCCCTCCAATAAGAAGTGCTTTTAACAAATGAGTGCTTTGATTATTTCCCAGCTGAAAAGACCTACCCGGTGAAATATCAAACTTTTCTCAATTTCATTATGATTAACGTTTGCTTCTAATAAAAATATAACCAACATAAACAAAACAATTATGAATGCACTGATATGAGTGAACACTGGCTGATGGCCAAAGGGAAAGTGATACAAATTCCATTTATCTTCTCTTTGAAGTGTTTGCTTAGGTCCCTCCCTACTCCTTCTCATTTTAGCTTTATAAATCACCATTCTAACACCTTCTGTAGAGCTTCTGTGGGTGATGTATGGTTATCACTATGGGTGAATAGCCCTCTTTTGGAATTTTGTAAAAGTAATTTGGATTTTAGAGATGTTGACTAATTCTGCATCAGAAATCTTTGGTATGCCACTTATCGCTGTTAGTATTATTGTCTTGAATACATTAGGCCTGTGATGTTAACCCTGCAGCCCTTCAGCTGTTGCAAGATACAATGAATTCCTAGGAAATGTTATTACCTTACCCTTGTGTAATGAGTGGAGGAATCATTGCTTCACCATTGAATTAAGGTTTAGGTTTCCTCAACCATACTAGCATAACTAGAAGGTATTTGGCCTTACTGTTATATCTTCTTATGAGCCCTTCTTACCACAAAACAGGGGTTGTGTATACATCGACCCATATGCCTATAATTAAACTGCATGTCATTCAGGCTTCCTTTTGCTCACTATTCAGGCTCCACAAGTTCTGCTGTTACACCCTGTTTTTCCTTAAGGGCCTTTAATCGTCATTTTGCCTAGAGAAGCAAATTTTTATTCTTTTCCAAAATTGTATTCAAATATTTCATTACACAAACAAAATCAATCAAACAATTTCAAACGAATGAAGGAACAAAATCATAAATTAACAATATCTGCTATGATATCTAGTCTAGTAAGGACATTGAGGAAAACAATCCAACAACATCAAATAACAGAGTTATATAATATACAATTAAATAATTACATAAAATAAATAAAACAAAGTCTTGCCCACTGGATAAATAAAAGCATGTATACAAGCATGCAAGAAAAAAAAACAAAAAACTATTGTACCATAAAAAAAGAATATTCTCATAGCTAAAGAAGCAAATCATATTAGAACACTGGTCTTCATTAGTACAGGGAATGCTAGATTCCATATTAAAGGGCCTCTTTGCAAGTACTAAGCAGCAGACAGACTTCACTAGCTCTGGTATAGAAAAAAATTGGTATTTTTTTTCAAAAAACAGGCAACCCAGTTTTGGTTAGACTGTTGTTTTTATGCAGTGAAATCAAATCTAGTTTTTAAAGACAAAGCATTTCCAACTGAGGAACAAACATAGCTGGTTGCACTGAAAGATGAAAGTTCTTTTTGTGACTGTAACCTGGATCAGACACATAATACAGTTTTACAAATGATTGTTTTCATGCTTTTTAGTTTAGTGCTAGATTTCTACCTTGAAAAATGTTCCATATAGGGGTAGCATGTTGACTTGCTCCATGAGTGCATCAAACACGGCTTTATTTTATTCCCTAAAAAATTATTTGAAGACATATACTTACACACTCACACATACACATGTTAATGAAAACAATCTGCCTGTTTTGTCATTGGACACTTAGGGGCAGATGTACAAAATTCATGTGAATAAATCGAAGTTCAATCAAATTTGTATTAAATTCGAATTTGAATCTTCGAATATGCAAATTAGGCAAATTCGACCATCGAATATTCAAATTTGAATGATCAGAATAAAATTTTATTCGAATATTCGAATATTCGATGGTCGAATAACTTCCCCTTTAAATTTTAATTCGACCACCTACTTCGCCAGATCAAAGCTACCGAATTGGGTACCATTATCTTTGATCGAATGTAAAAAATTTGATCTTTTTTTATATTCGATCGATCGAATTGCGGTGAAATCCTTCGAATTCGATAGTCGAATTCGAAGGATTTTACTTCCCCACTATTCCCATGGTCGAATATCAAAAAAAATTTTAACTCGAAATTCGACCATTGGTAAATATATATATATATATATATATATATATATATATATATATTCAAAGACATGTGACCCTGGAAGATGTATCTAAGCATATACTGTCTTTTCTTGAATGCCAGGTCTGCCTGTTGCACATTTTTGTTTTTTTCATGGCTGCAAACACATTTAAATCTAAAGAACATATGCTGCTGACTGCCAGGAGACATTTTGTGGTTTTAGTTTTTGTTGGATGAAGTATCTATTCACTGTTAACCCTATTAAAGCCAAGCAAGATATGGGCTATTTCCTTTTATTCTTGAATCAAAGCCTACATACATACATATATGTACAGTATGTATGTGTATATATATATATAGTTTTGTACAACAAACAAAGCTGACCTTTAAAAACTATACAAAATATAGGCCTCACTAAAATTGAAATTAATCTGGCACAACAACCTGTAGAGGCAAACACATGCAGAGAGAACTATAATATGAATATGAAATTATGCGACTTCAGCTGTCTTGGAGGCTACTTATGACCAAGCTTGAGGGAAAATAGGAGGGGGTCCAGGTGCTAGACACTGGGCAGATTAATGAAGGACCTGAAATGTGGTTGGAATGCAGAATGGGGGGGCAGGTGGCAGGAGTTGTGCAGTTAATGCATTGAAATGCCTATGAATCTGTAAATGTAACACCAGCCACTG
>CM044432.1:52323674-52357023 GCA_024363595.1 Xenopus borealis | reverse complement strand
AGATCATAAAGGATAAAACCACCTCTGCATGTATTTATTCAGATTGAAATGGGCAGTACTTGATACCAGTCATAAAAAGAAAACAGTTTTGGACACATCACTTAGAAATAGTATATTGAGTTAATGTTCATTTACCAATAATATTTTTGGCACACATTCTACACAATTACAATTCCTGGACTTTCAGTAAAGTTTAATTGGTTTGCAGCATATTATATAGCATTTCAGTTTAACTTAATTGTAACTTCATTTTATTTTATTAGGTGAGATTATACTTATATTGTATGAGTTAATAGCAGTCAATTTTCTATAATTTTTGTATTGCGTTTTCCCTCTTTTTTTCAGCTAAATTTAAGCCTATGGTTTGGATTATTGCTAACTGCCAAGTATTTATTACAGAAAGGCATAAGCTTAAACATTTCAAGACATGGTAAAGTGATGCATGGATTTGTCTCTTTGACCCTTCTTGCCCTGTAGCACTTAACACAACATCACTATCAATCTCCAAATGGAATGAATTGACAGAGTATATAAACATATAAACTACTCTGTTTCATTTTAGATGGCTTGTACCAAGAGAACAGAAAGGCTTTGTCAACTTGTTCTGGAAGCTGGCGAAGGAAACCTAGCATTAAATACAAAAGAAAACAGGCCGATTTGCTTTAGTTGTTACTTTTCTTATTTTCTTTAACTTTTTCTCTTTGTTTTGTATTGTTAACTGGATGTAGTGATAATCCACAGAGAAAACAAACTAATTTATTGGGACAGTGACCTGGTACAATATCATAAAGGTTGATTTTCACATGCTGGCTTTCTGACAGTTAAAAAGCCAATCGGAAGTTGTACTAAAGGGAACAAATTGGTCACTGCAGCATGAAACAAATTCGAAACTGATATTCCCTGTGGTGCATACAATCCGCTCTGGAAACACTCTGCAAATATTAAACCAGTTGACTATGGGTGCTCTTATTTTAGCCACACATGGAGAGATCTGGTCGTGTGTTGATACTGTAGCAGTTGGAGAATAACTATAGACCTGTGCAGACTAATGGATTAGACCCCTGGGCAAATAAAAACATTTAATCTGTATTTCAATTAGGCTGCTTTAACAAAACATTATACTGGTGTCCAAAAAATTTGGTTCAAACCATCTGTCAAAAGCAGAAAAGGGCTGATTAGGGTTAGGGCACACGGGCAGATTCAGGGAGATTAGTCGCCCCAGCGCCAAATCTCCTCTTCTTTGGGGCGACAATCTCTCCGAACTGCCTTTCTCTACCTTCCTGCCGGCTATAATGTAAAATCGGTAGAGGTATGGCACTCGCAGTGCTTCGTTTTCCAAAGTCACCCGAAATTGCCTCACAAGGAAACCGGAAAACGAAGCGCTGCGAGTGCCATACTGCTAGAGATTTTATATTATAGCTGGCAGGAAGGCAGGGGAAACCAGTACAGGGAGATTGTCGCACCAAAGAAGAGGCTATTAGTCGCCAGGCAACTAAATCTCCCTGAATCTGCCCGTGTGCCCCTACCCTTAACTAAGGTTCAAATGGTAAATTCTAATTTTATTGGGGTCAAAGCTCAAAATTTAGAGCCACCTATTTGAATGTGAATGTGAGATTACCAGTAATGGAAACAGTACTAATTTGATACTTTGCCACATAAAACCTGCTGAGCTCCTGTAGAAGTCAATGGCAGAGGTCCATTGAACCATTCGAAGATCTTAGTTAATTGCCGTTAACAGCCATTTTAATTCTTTCATAAATAAATTTTACATTTTTCAGGGACCAAACATCATGGAAATGTATAATGCATTATATTGGAAATAACACAAAATCGTGTAAAACTTGGGAAAACTGTAAATCAGGTAATGTAGTATAGAGGTTTCCCTGTCTACCTCTTTCCCCACCCATGCTGCTATTTACACGCTCTGTTACCCAGCAGACATGGGCTCTCACTGTTTTGGTTCATGTTTATTGGGTTATAAAACCACACTGATCTATACTCAGCCCTTGTATAAAATTGCTCCACAAGATTGATATTGTTTTCTTGGATTGTATCTTAATTAAATTTTTGTCTTGTGAAATAAATACTAATCTGGTAATATACTTTTCTCGAGTACTTGGCAGAAGTACTTCAGCCTGAAAAGCATACTGGACGCATGCATGCCCACAAATAACCTGCTGTATATTAGAATGAATGAGGAACATTTGGTTGTCCTCTGTATTTTGTTTTCAAGACAATTCCTGTGAATAATAAATATAAAAAAAACATTACTGGACAGGAAGCATGGCAAATGAAATTTCTCCAGGAGTCCTTAGGCAGCACAGGGAGGAATGGGTTAATGTACACTTCCCTTCAGGAGGCAGGATGGCTTTAACAAAGTGAAATAAGGATGGGCTGCCCCTCAGATCCTCCTCTTCCTTACATTAGCCCCTCCCCTATTTGTTTTTTTGCCATCCTGCTCCCAGGAGGTAGGGTATGGGAGAGCTCAGCTCTCTGAAAATCTTCTTGTTTAATTTTAATTTAATAAATTATTAGGCATTTAAGGGACTTCCACACAGCTTGAGAGGGATTTATTTTGCTATTCATTTTGCTGGACTAAAGCATGCTACAGCGCCGCAGGGTTGGCCAGAGGATACTATACAATCTAAGCAGGGGGTCAGTTTCAGACTTGCACTCATATGCTGGTTAAGGCATGCTGAAGCGCTGCCAATAACCACTGCTGAAGGTACGCCCTAGCGCTACCAAATCCTCTGTACCGCATACACTATACTCAGCCACGATATATTTTTAAAATTTAGCGCTATCCCGGTTGGCGCACTTCAAGAGAGGGCACTTCCGGTTTGCCGACATGAAGTCCCTGCAGCTCATGTAACAAGCAAAGGATCTTCACGGATAGTGGTGAGAAGAGCATCACGCCATCTAGACTGAGGCGCTGGGGGATTACTGACACTCTCTGTAGCTGGTATCAAAGCCCCCAATCGGGTAGGTAACCTCATTTCACAGAGGTCAAAAATTTTCACTGGAAGGTGGGGAAAAGAAATCCCCACTAAATCAAATGTTTTTTATTTCAGGGCACACAGCTTCAGCTGATACCCCTAAGCCTATTAGTTCCCACAGCATCACTATTAAAGAACAAGGGGAATACGCCATAGTGTATTAGCTAGATCATCAGCTCTTTCCATCGCTGCTAGACAATCCTTATGGATGAAAACCTGGAACGCAGACCCAGCATCCAAGAAAAAATTGGTAGCTCTCCCATTTAAGGGAACATCATTATTTGGACCTGAGTTAGATTCACTTATTTCCAAAATTACAGGGGGAAAGAGCAACTTCCTCCCACAAGACAGGAAGACCAAGCCGTCTTTCCCATCACAGAAATGGTCCTTTCGGACATCGAGTTCCGGACGCAGAATGGCTCAGCATTCCCACAATCAAAACTCATATCAGAACATTTACCAGAACACCTATCCAACCACCTCCAAGGGCTTTAGCACCACCAAGAGACAAAATTGGCCTTACCAGAAGCATTCCTTCAAAGGAGCACCCAACAAAGTGCAAGACCAATGAATAGTTACTATCCAACGGACAGGGAAACAGCGGTAGGGGGACCCCTTTCTCTGTGTGGATTCGTACCACTCCAGACAAGTGGATACACAAAGCAATTTCAGAGGGATACAAAATGCAGTTCGCAGCATGCCCCCCAACCAGATTTATGCATTCCAGGCCCCCAACATCTGCCGCAGCATGAGTGGCACTTCAACAGGTCTTAGGGAACATGCTTACCACCAAAGCCATCTTACCAGTACCATTACAGGAAAGGCGACACAGATTTTACTCCAACCTTTTTCTGGTGCCCAGACAGGAAGGAAAAGTAAGACCGGTACTAGACCTAAATGCGCTGAACAAGTATCTCCACATACCCATGTTCAAAATGGAATCCCTCATGTCAGTGATCAACAATGTAGAAAAAGGGGACTTCTTCACATCCATAGATCTCACCGACACGCCTACTTACATATACCAATCCACAGAGATCACCAAAAGTTCCTATGACTCACTGTACTCGGTGGCCACTACCAATTCCAAGCTCTGCCCTTTGGGCTTGCCACCAAGCCAGAGTATTTACAAAAAATAATGGCAGCCCTAGTAGCACATATGAGACTGCAACAAATGTTCATCTTGCCTTATCTCAATGATCTTCTCCTAAGATCACCATCACTCAAAACAGCGACTTACAACACTCAAAGGTGTCTCCAAATACTAAGTGATTATGGTAGGGATAATAAACCATGTAAGGGCATACTAGTCCCTTCTCAAACAATCTTCTTCCTCGGAGCACAATTTGATTCCAGAACACACAAAGTGTCTCTAACAGACCACAAACAACTGTCGGCAAGACGGACCATGCATCTTTTGGGGCTCCATAGAGCTCATCTCATACGCCCAATTCCACAAGCGCTGCCTCCAACTACAATTTCTCCAAAAGTGGAACAGGCTTTATCACAATCTCGAAGCTTCCATCAACCTGTCACAACGCACCAGACAATCTCTGAAGTGGTGGCTCCAAACAAGAAAATTCACAAAAGGGAGAGTTTGCTTAATCAAACATTGATCCTTTGTCACAACAGATGCCAGCCTCATAGGCTCTGTTCAAGGAAGATGGACACCGCCAGAGACAAAACTCAATGGGGCTCATTTATCAACACTGGGCAAATTTTCCCATGGGCAGTTACCTATAGCAACCAATCAGTGATTAGCTTTTTGAAGCCAGCTGCAAAGAATGCAGCAATTTTATTGGCCCATGGGCAAATTTGCCCAGTGTTGATAAGTGACCCTGATTGTCCTCGAAATCAGGGCAGTCTACCTGACCCTATCACACTGGACTGCTCAAGCACCGACCAATAAAAATACAATCGGACAATGCCACAGCAGTTGCCTATATAAATCATCAAGGGGGCATGCCTACACCACTATGGGACCTAAACCTCATCTTCAAGGTACTACAAACAAAACCACTTGAACCGTTGGCCACTACCAGCCTACAGCTACTTACATGGAAGGTAGTCTTTCTAGTAGACATTGTCTCAACCCAAAGGGTATCCAAACTCGGGGCGTTGTGTTATAAGCCACCTTTTTGCATATTCCATCAGGACAACGTGGTTCTACGTATGGTGCCAACTTTTCTACCAAAATTCAATTCAGCTTTCCACTAAACTGTTCATTAAAAACATATCAGTGCCTTAAAGGGGTTGTTCACCTTTAAAGCAATTTTTAGTATGATGTACAGAGGGATAGTCTAAGTTTATTTCCCTTTCTATTATTTGTGTTTTTTTAGTTATGTTTTTATTCAGCTCTTTCCAATTTGCAAGTTCAGCCATATGGTTGCCAGGGTCAAAATTACCCTAGCAACCATGCAATGATTTGAATTTTAGACTGTAAGCCCTATGGGGTAGGGTCTTCCAGCCTTTTGTCTCCTTGACACTAAGCACTTCATCTGTATCATAATTATATTTATATTAATGTGAATTGTATTTCTGATAATTCACTTATTGTTACTTTTTATTTCAATGAACCCTATACAAATTAAAATGGCCGCTATAAAAATATACAATAAGAGACTGGACTATGAATAGGAGAGGTCCTGAATAGACAGATGAAAAATAAAAATTAGTAGTTACAATACATTTGTAGCCTTACAGAGCATTTGTTTTAAGATGGGGTCAGTGACCCCCCCATTTAAAAGTTAGAGATGGTCAAAAGAAAAAGGCAAAAAGTATAACATATTAATAATGAAAACCAATTGCAAAGTTGCTAGGAATTGGACATTCTATAATTTTTTTCAAAGTCTGAATTCATCTCAATGACTTTTTAAAGGGGTAATTTTTTCATAGAAAAAAATATAATTATTTGGGATTTATTAAACCCCAAGGGTGTAAAAAGTTTAAATAAAAAAGTACTCCAACTCCGACCTGCCTAGTTTATATAGAAGTCAATGGGAGAAGTCCCAAAGATATGCTGATCTGCGCTGGGTTTCATGCAGTAATCTGAAGGCTTTGTGGTTTTTGGGTGTCAAATACGAAAAAGTGGCAGTTTTCATGCAGCAAAACAAAAAGTCGCAGTATTTTGATTTTTGTCACAATTTTATTGTTTTTTTTTTCCCAAACAAGAAATTTGGGGGAAAATGTATTGATAAGGGTAATTATTCTGTGCGGATTTGGTCAGAGTAGCTTTCAGAAAATGAGATATTTTCAGATTTTACTAAATAACCCCCTAAAAATTACGTCAAAGGTGAACTATCCCTTTAACAAACTCATGCACTGCATTTTGTAGCTTCTGTCTCAGTAGCTATTATGAGCCTTAGCTACAGTTATGTACAGTGCAATTAGATATGGCAAGTAATATTTAGAATAACCATTTCCAGACAACACCTCTATGTCTGCAGAGGCTAACCCATGTAAGGTTCTAAAACAGTGCTTACCTTCTTGGTTTCAGGATTAAATTACCAAGCATTTGGCATTTTATGTAAAATGTTCTTTATTATGGCTTTCTCATACCTATAGCATGAGTCACCAGCAAACCAGAGCAGATTTTGGCTAAACTGCACGATGAAGTGTTCTGGATGTACAGAAAATTTAATCCAGACTCCAGGCAGAGAGAATTCTCATGGGCTACCTTAAAAATAGTCTTCAGATATCTATACAAGTAATTTATTGCACCTTGAAAAATGTTTGTTAAATATGCAGATATGGAAGGAGAGATACATTGCTCTCTCTCACTTCTATTAGCCACACACTCCTTTACTCACAGATGTATGCGGTGATCAGAAATATACAAGCCTTTGCTTTGTGGTGACTCTTAGGCAAATACAATTAGAAATGATACTGAACACACACTAGAATATCATATTTCATTACGAGCAGACCTCTGATGATCTCTGTGTTTGGTAAAAGTTTGAGGCAACTGTTTAACTTTCTCATGTACAGCTTTTTAAATAAAAAAAAAGTCATTCATATTTTTATTCTAACTAATTTGGTTTTGTTCACTATTGTAAACAGCCAAGTTGCTCTCAATTCAGATGTCTGTTTTATTATTATTATTATTATTATTTTTTTTTTTTATTATTAACAGAAATAATGGACACAACATAGAACTGACCAAAGTGCAATTTTGAGCACATCAACATATATTTTCCCCATAATTCCGTTTTTTTGTTCCCCAAAATCCCAGAGCCATTGCAATTGCAAGGGAATTGTTGTGCCTGATGCAACTGCTTCCAGTTCCAGTTGTGTGGAAGTCTGTCTGGAGTTCTATCCATAAGGGACATCTGTGTTTGCTTCTTTAGGTTTAAGTGCACCGTGTCTATTGATGCTGGGAATAAGGACATGTTACAGCTACCACTTGGTTAGGAGATTGGGGCCAATAGGTGGAGCAGCAGTTTTTTTGGAATAGGAGGCAGAAAGGACTAAGGACTGAGTGCAACTATAAGATAGTGAAAATAACACATTTTTATGCAAGTACCTTTTAAGAATGGGGTCTACTTACTGTGGGAGCAAACTGCATGTACTGTCACAAATGAAGCTGGCCAGATTCTTTATATATATAAGAAGTAGTGATGGGCGAATTTATTCGCCAGGGGCGAATTTGCAGCAAACTCCCGCGATTCGCCGCTGGCGAATAAATTTGCGAAAAGCCAGTGAAATTTCGCCTGGTGAAAATTCGCCAAAAAAACTAATTTCTCTGGAAATTCGCAAATTTTTTGGCGAAGCGAAACTGGGGAGCTTCACCAATCACTAATAAGAAGTCCTGAAATCTCTCATTTTATAATCTATTAAAGCTGGATACAAAGTAGCTGGGAGCACTCACTTGTTCCAAGGCCCTCGATACAAAGAGCTACAACGTGAATCAGCCTTCTCCCAGAGGCAGTAGATACCTTATAATCTATTAAAGGAAAAGTAAATGTTTTTCTTTTTCTTTCTGTAAATTTGCTCTAAACAGCCCCCCGGATTAATGTACCTTAGTCCCTGCTGCAAGTCTGCTCTGGTTTCTGTGTTATCAGCATCTTGTTTCCCCTTCTTCCTGGTGCAGAGTGAAGCCCAGCCCCTTAGTTTACTGAGCAGTCCATTTGCTGCTGTTCCACAATAGAGAGGAAGAGGGAGCCAGTGTTTCATTAGTAAGCTATTTTCCCCAAGCAAAAGCTGCTGCACACACTGCTCTCTGCTATGTCATAGTATGCAAATGATCTCCTGGACTAGTCCAAGATATAAGGTCAGCTCAGAAAGCTAAGGGGCTGGGCTTCACTCTGCACCAGGAAGAAGGTGAAACAAGCTGCTGATAACACAGAAACCAGAGCAGACTTGCAGCAGGGACTAAGGTACATTAATTTGAGGGGCTGTTTAGAGCAAATTTAGAGATAGAAAAAAAAAACGTTTACTTGTTCTTTAAGTTGTCCAATAAATAGTACCACCAGATGGTTTTGATCTAACCATGCACCATGTCCATCACCTGGCACAGTCCTGTGTAGAGAACAGACCTGTTGACCCTCCTGGATTGTTTGAGTCACCTGCATTTATAACCAGGCAAGTTGTGTTCATTGTGTAACTGGACTTGGTCAGAAACCATCTGCATACAGTTCCTTGGAGCTTTACTTCCCTGAGCACCAAATAATGTGAAGCACCATGAGTGTTCTGTAACAGGCTAATGCTGATATACCCAAAGGAACTAAAGTTTTTATAAAATTGGGAAAATATGACATAAGAACTTAAGGGTATTAAAGGGTCTTTCCATGGTGAATGCATCAAGATATTGCTTCACAGAAAAACAAAAAATTCCCCTTATAACCAATGAGATGGTTTTTCCTCAAGTTCTAGGTGATAATGACCAAGACTAGCCTGAGAACAGAATACATCCAAGTTCTCGCTCTCGGGAGAATCTGCATATACATACTGTAACTGTATTCTTACTCACTACATATAGTCATAATAAATAGTTTTTTGCAATATATTACCTAGAAAAACAATAAACAAACACATTTCACAAAAGAAGGGGGTTACAGCAATCCATTTGGGATCTGACATAGAATAAATGACCGCCAGCATATACCAACTCAAATGTAATCATTCTTGTATCCTTTATGCAGAAAGCAATAAAACTGTCATGGTAGTTCTTGCAAGAAAAGGTCTCACAGTTCTGTTATGCTATGTAGTGGAGTCCCACAGCATTATAAAAATGTCATGTCCTAATAATTCAGCTAGTGCAATAAAATTGTAGCAAGGCCCACTTATGAGGAATTCCCTATATTTGATTACTGTTGACCTTAGTTGACTTACTGGGCATAACAACAGACCACACAATGTACTATATAATACATATCAAATATGTGGGGATTTTTCTAATTTGAATACACAGTTTTTAACTTTTAGTGAGCAGAGAGAACTATTTTGCTAGGCATTGTAATTCACCAGTCACTCATAAAGTTGTCTTATCCAGACCAAAGCCTTAATTTAATTTGGAGGTTACTGTTCCTGTAATTCTACAGTGTCTGGGCTTTAGAGCTCACTTTAGGGTGCTCCATAGTGCTCATGTAACACGATAATCTAATAAGAGTCAGGTCAGGATGCAAAGACACTGCTAAGGTTTGGAGATTGGCATACATGCAAAACAGATGACACACAAAGAATTACTCATAGCAAGACATATGATGCACATGAGATAGAGTAGATGAACATTATGTACATACTGGTTAATATATAGTTCTCTGAGAGAGATGAACACCTGGAATACGTTGCGGTATTTGTAATGCAAGAACACTAGTTTTTGGCACTCACGGAAAGCTTGATTGTTTTTGTAGAGCTAAATACAACTGGCAGGAGATTAAATAATGATAGTGAAAAGGGGGAAATGAGGAGGCAGTAAGCAGCAGAGAGCTGGAATGCAATATGAGGCAAAACAGTATCCCTTACTGTTGGTCATATCTATAAATCCTATAGGATCCGTTATCCGGAAACCCATTCTCCAGAAAGCTCGAAAGTACAGGAAGGCCATCTCCCATCTCTTCATTTTTAACAAATTATCAAAATTTGTATAAACTGTTTCCTTTTTCACTGTAATAATAAAACAGAAGCTTGTACTTGATCTAAATTAAGATACAATTAATCCTTATGGGAAGCAAAACCAGTCTATTGGGTTTATTTAATTTTTACATGATTTTCTAGTAGACTTTAGGTAAGAAGATGATCCACTGGGACATATTGACTTACCTTTTCTATTAGTGTATACGACATGGTAAATTGTTTCATTTTGACGTCATTTATATTTTGATGCTTCATTTCTATTAGTTAGAAATAAACCCAGGATTTAATTCCTTGTCATATTATTCAGCAAAGAAGTAGAAGCCTATTCCCAACTCTAGAAAGACTGCTGCTAGCTGCAATGTGAATCAAAGCTGGTGATAAGCACTGGGGTGTATTTGCAGACCCGTGCAGTGGAATGTTTTGCATGAATGGACTTTTATGAATCCATGAAATTATTTAGTGAACCATCTGCCAGTGGAACAAATAGTGTAGATTTTGGGGAAATTTTATCTTTATTCCCTAATTTGAGGGCTTTTAGCCCTCAAATTCGGCCGAAATTCGATAAGCATTCGAGGTAGGCAGTCGAATAAAATTTTTAAGTTAAAGTACTTCGATCATTGAATGTATCCAATCATTTGATCTATTCGATACACTCAAATTTTGCGTATTCGATGATCGAAGTGGCCAAATTTGCATATTCGAATATCTGAAAAAAACGTACGATTGGAATTCAATCGAGTTCGATCGAACTTCGAATTATTCACGTGAATTTATTAAATCTGCCCCTTTATGTTTTGTACCACTCCACGGTTAAATTAACAGTTCAGTCTAAAAATAAAAACTTGGTAAATAGATAGGCTGTGCAAAATAAAAAATGTTTCCAATATAGTTAGTCAGGGAAAAATGCAAACTATAAAGGCTGGATTGACTGGATGTCTAATATAATAAGAAAAGTCTTACAATGGGTTAAAGTCCACGGAACAAACAATGGTTCCCCTCAAAATTCTTGCCAGCACTAATCAGGTTCTCCTCCACCTGCTTTTTGTTTTATCCAGAAAGACAATGTCCGATTGCTGGATTCCTCAATGAGAAATATTAAGAGAGAAAAGTGACAGAACAAATTCCATATAGTGTAGTAATCCTTTAAACTCAGTGTATGATAAACAAAATTGGTTTTTTTAACCCTTGTGTTGCGTGAAAATTAATTCCCACGTTTTAGTGCTTTTAAGTGGTATTACGCAACTGCTGAGCTCTTTGTGAAGTTAAAATAAAAATAACAATCCTTATTTTCCCAAAAGGTGCAACATTAAGTGATCCCAATTCGAAGATTAAACCATTAATGAGATATCACCCAGAAATGGTTGCAGTTCGCAAATCGCTTGATTCCTAGTGCCTCCGGTGGTATATTATACTCACCGGATATCGTTTGAAACAGGCAGATAAAACAGCGCTTTTACTTTCCCCGCCGCTGTCTTCTTTTGCTTAAAGTGGAGAGAAAAATGCGGACAACCTTGTGCAGACTATTACGGCTTGTTTTTAATAAATAAATAAAGACTCACTCACAAAACATATTCCCCTCGTATCCCGTAAGTCAATCTTTCAAATGCGTCTTTTGGTTCCTGCTCTGGCTCCTCAGTGTCCCTCAGAGATCCGGCAGCTTTCCTCTTTCCTAAAGATCGCAAATGTTAGGTTGTCTGAATGTCCCGCTTACGCGTTTCGCCTTAGGGCTTCTTCCTTGAGCGTTAACAGCCATTTCCTCTCCGCTCCTTCTTATTTGCTCCTGTGCGGTCATGACGATGATCGCTCCATACAACTTTATTAGTCCAATACAACTTCTAAAAACAACTTCTAAAAAACTTTTCAGGCATTTCTTCTATAAAACTCGCTCGCCATATATTAAAAAAGATTAAAATAGAGACATCAAAAATAGAAACTTAAGAACCTTTTGGACTATTCCCTTCGAAACAATACAGATCGGATAATCGATTACAAAACTACTGTCAAATCTCTCATTATAATAAAATCTTTGCAGGAAGTGGTACACTCTGATACAATTTGATACAAATTCTTAATAAATTATGTAACCTTCAATTTAACAAATGTATCCTTCGCAATCAAATGTATCATTCAATTAAAAACATTTTTCAATTAATTTAAAAAGACTCTTAGGTTAAAATCGCTATTGAGACCTGAGGGATTAAGAGATTTCAGTTTATAGATCCACCAGCTCTCCCTTTGCAGTGTCTTATTAGTCAAATCACCCCCTCTCCAGTCTTTCTTTACTTTTTCTATACCCCACCATTTTAACCCTGTGGGATTTTTATTATGTTTCTCCATAAAATGTTTGGAGACTGTATGTTTTAGATTTCCCTTCTTTATATTGTTTATGTGTTCTCCAATTCTTAATTTCAATTTTCTATTAGTTTTTCCCACATATTGGAGATTACAAGGGCACTCCAACATATAAATTACATTTGTGTCACATTTAATTAACCCGTTAATTTCAAACTCTTCTCCTGTAATTACGCTACTGAAAGTTTTTTTCTTCGCCCCATATCTGCAAGCTTTGCAGAGACTACACGGATAAAAACCCGGAAATTTCTCTTTCACTTCTCCAATCTGTTTAGATTGGCAGGTTTTAACCAATTTCTGTTTGATATTGGGGGCTTTTTGGAAAATCACCTTGGGTGTCTGTGGCAGGATAGGTGATAACTCTTTATCTAGACTTAACACATTCCAGTGTTTTTTAATGATCTTAGTAATATCTTTAGCTTTTAGATTATACTGTGTGACAAAGCACATCTCTGGAGTTTTTTCTTCTTTCATTCTTTGAGTATTCCTATCTTTCTGATTATATTCTAACATTTGGTTTCTATCCTGTTTTCGTATTGTTTCATATGCACTCTGTACTTCTGCCTCCTTATATCCCCTTTCTTTAAATCTATTCTTTAAAATTTCTGATTGGTGATCGAAATCTTCTAATGTACTACAGTTTTTTCTCACTCTCCTAAGTTGTCCCTTGGGTATATTTCTTATCCATTGTGGATTGTGATTACTTGATGCTAAAATATAGTTGTTGGTGTCTACCTCCTTGAAGAAGGTTTTTGTCTGTAAACTGCCCCTTTCCACATAAATTTGTAAATCCAGGAATTCTATTTCTGTTGCACTGAAATAATAGCCAGAATTAGCTTCCTACTTTTCAGCTCTTTAACTCTGAGTTAGTCAGTTACTTGAAGGGGGGCCACATGGGACATACTGTTCAGTGAGTTTGCCATTGATCCTCAGCATTCAGCTCAGATTCAAAAGCAACAGTTATGGCCCGTGTGGTCCTCCCTCAAGTCACTGATTAGTTACTGCCTGGTCACCAGGGTAACCAGTCAGTGGAAAACAAGAGAGCTGAATAGCAGGAAGTTGGATTCTGGCTATTATGTTAGACATCCACTCACTTCAGCCTTTATACATTACATTTTTGGCTAACAAACTATATTAGAAACATTTTTTATTTTGCACTGCCTATTAGTGATGGGCGAATCTACCCCGTTTCGCTTCACCGAAAAATTAGCGAATTTCCAAAGAAAATAAATTTGCGAAACGAGTTGCGGCACGTTTTCGTCGCGTCGTTTTCGACGCACGTTGTATAGTTTTTGACGCACATTGAGTTGTTTTCGTCACGTCATTTTAGCGAATTATCCCAATAAACAAGAAAATTTTAAGTATTTTTTTAAAGTTTTAACTCATACTGGAAAGTGGCATTTTTTCATATAACCTTTTTTTCTGCTCGTGGGTGATTTTTTTAGACACTTTATTTAGGGTGCAGAGGAAGAATGTTTGTATTATGCTTATTTTTTATTAATTACATTGCCCCGGTTTTTTTAACAAGTTGGTAGAAAGTAAGTAGGACACTCACTGTGACACAAAATCAAACTGTGACACTTGCAGCAGTATCTGAGCCACCCAACTCAACAACAGGGACAAGCAAAATTGTGATGGATGTACATCTTCAGGCAAATTAGGAGGCCCATTAATCAAAGGTTGAATTTGGAATTCTTGTGAATTTGTTTTCTCTAATAAATTCGAATATACTCACATTTCGACTGGAAGTTTATTTAAGAAAAAAATTGAATGTCCAATATTTGATTGAATAGTTCCAACCCAAACATTTAATTAGTACAAACATAGTTTTTCTCTGGAAAAAAAACTTGAATGTCAGGAAGGATATTAACATCTAAAAGTCACTCAACAGTCCTATGCCATGGACTCAAACATGAACTCGGCAGGTGTTAGGTGGCAAATATTCGAATTAGCACTGTTAACATGGTGTAATAAATCTCACATTCTAATTTACATTCAAATAGGGGGATAAAAATATAAAATGTGTGAATTTTGACACCAAAAAATTCAATTTTACTACCTCTGCCCCTAGGTCTTCAATAATTTTAAAAAGCTATTATTTATAATAATATAATATAATATTATTTATATGTTCAAGTAACTAATCAAACTTTCATGCAAATTGATCATTAAGAGGCACATATTCTAAGGGCCAAATTTTGACCCTCAAAGTTTTTTTAAAGAGCTTTTTCAATGGAAAATTGACCTATTTGATCGAATAAAAATCGTTTGATTGCATCGTTCGAATCGAATGATTCGAAGGATTTTGGGCAGAATCTTTCGAATTCTGAAAATTTTTCAGGACAGGTTCTATGAGGTACCCCATAGGCTAAAATGGCAATTCAGCAGCTTTAAGTTGGTGAAGTGGAGAAGGACTTTAAAGGGCCAGTACTTTGAAAATTCGACTTGTCGAATTTGAATTTTTCAATTCAAATTGAATTTTGGGCTATTCGATTGTGGAAGTAGCTCAAAATTACTTCAAAATTTGCATTTTAAAAATCGAATTTTATTTGAATATTCACTTCGACCTTTAGTAAATGTTCCCCCTAATCCTTGGATTACTATGTTGTGGTCATTTGTTTGCAGTAGTCAGAGAATTGCTTTCCCAGCATAATTGGCCTCCATTTCTGCAACCCAGCCTTCAAGACTTCACAAATGGAAAACAAATTGAAAGCAAGTTACAGAGTAAAAACACATGAAAACCATTTCTTAACCGTAAGAGAATCCAGATGTCAAAGCACTCACTCCCAAAGTCTAAATTTCTTTATTTCTTTCTACTGTACCTTACTTAATAAGGCTTTTTTAGACAAACATTTGGCTAAGTATCTTTTAACTCTTTTAGTTTCATAGTTACCTTAAACACATGGTAGATTTAAATTCAGTGGGTGTGTTGTTTTCATAATTTGGTGGCAGTGCACCTGGAACAGGCAAGTACTTAGTGGTGGCAGTGCTGGGGGAGGGAGATACTGTTTGTGGGCCACATTATATACGTTCAACCTGCATCTCTCCAGCTGTTCTCTGACTCTTTACAAATTCATGAGCAAACAAGAGATTTTTGGGAACCCCTAAATTAAAAAAAGACCAAAAAAAAGTCAAAGAAAAACCATGAGCTGAACTCACACATGTAGAAGGAATGAAACTTACATCTGCCAATTTCATATGATATCTAATGTAACACAATCTGTATATGTAATAATATTATTAAAGGGGTTGTTCACCTTTGAGTTAACTTTTAGCATAATGTAGAGAGTGATATTCTGAGACAATCTGCAATTGGTTTTCATTTTTTATTATTTGTGGTTTTATAGTTATTTCGCTTTTTATTCAGCAGCTCTCTAGTTTGCAGTGTCAGCAGTTTGGTTTCTAGGGTTCAAATTACCCTAGCAACCCTGCATTGATTTGAATAAGAGACTGGAATATGAATAGGAGAGGGACTGAATAGAATGATAAGTAATAAAAAGTAACAATAACAATACATTTGTAGCCTTACAGAGCATTTGTTTTTAGATGGTGTCAGTGACTCCCATTTGAAAGCTGCAAAGAAACAGAAGAAAATTGCAAATCATTAAAAAAAACTATGAAAAATAAATAATGAAGACCAATTGAAAAGTTTCTTAGAATTGACCTTTCTACAATATACTAAAAGTTAACTTGAAGGTGAACCACCCCTTTAAATGAATAATAATAATGAATACTTTATGAGGTCAATTAATAAAATACAATGGCCGATGCTCTGGAGGCATGGATGGCAATTTGACCCTACAAAATAATTAGTGTAATGATTTTAGATGCATTATAACACAATGTAGAAAATGTTAAGGAAAGTGTGAGAATTTATTTCCGCTGAGTGGATTTTTTCTTCCCATTCAGACTTTCATACACGCACAAAAATGTAACGCATGCTACTACAGGGAAAGATAATGTAAGGAGTATTTAGTGTCCTATGTAATTCAAGTTCCCATCAGTTTGAAATATGTCTCTAATGTTAGGTTCCCTGCTTTTCCAGATAGCATTCCTAGACATCCATAAATCGGAGGCTTTCCTTGTAGTCAGCATGAAACATAGAGAATATTTTTTGACTCTTTAATTGGATGTGAGTGCTTTGATCCTTTATATATTTATATATATATATATATATATATATATATATATATATATATGGTTAGGAATGTAAAAAAAAAAGGTGTAGAACAGCCTGATACTGTTGCGAGCGCCAGAAATGAGAAAGATAAGAAGAGCTTTCGCTGATTAACAGTTTCAAAATATTTATGTGGTACATGCTATTCTTCCATCATTTTTACCCACACTTTCTGTGAACAGCACTATTTAAATATATATAAAAAATGATTTCAGTACAGACATTCACTTTGGCTATGCTAAACCAAGTGTAAATGGTAAGCACTAAAGCCTGCAAATGGAATGTTATTTCAATCTAGCCTAAGGCCTCTTTTCACCTCACAATCTAACAATGACCATTAACCACAGGTAAAGGCCCCCATACATGGGCCGATAAAAGCTACCGACCAACCAAGTCAGCAGCTTGTTGGCCGTGTGTGGGACCATCCATATATCAATCTGGCAGGGTTGAAAATCCTGTTGTCCCTTTGAGATCTGACTGCCTATATTGCCTGAATTATGATCCAATTTGTGGGCCACTAATATTGCTCGCCTCAATGTGGGCATATCGGGAGAGTTCTGCTCGTTTGGTGACATCGACAAACGAGCAGATCTCTATGTGTATGGCCACCTTTGAGCTTGTATGCATTCATCTGTTACATATAGTTACAAGTAATGTTAGTATTAATGCTGTATCTCCATATTAGTAATTAAACCCTAAGGTCATAATATTTAAACACTGTGCATCTATATTGTGTATGGGTGGGGTATGAACTCTCCAAATTAGCAGGATGATTGGAAGAAAACCCTTCCAAAATAGAACAGTTTGGAGAAATAACCAAAGGTAGTCCTATATACTCTATAGGCTTTGTCTAGTTTTCTGCTTATTTGGGCTATATTATGGTGTTTTCATGGATTCATTCTAGTATATATATTTGTACATCCATTTTTGTTGCATGCTTGCCCACACAAGTATGACATTGAGCCTGTCCTGTTTTAGATTAGTTACATTATTGTTTAACAGCATGCTTTGGTCCTTTTAAAACAAGGGATGATGATAATGATATTAACTGTAACAGTGTGCATCTGTGTCTTGTCCTGGCTCACAGAAAACCACAAACTTTAACTAGTAGTATCATGGAATTCCCTGGGAGATTTAGTGGAAAAACTATTTTATGTTTCTTAGGGTCTGGGTTTCATCCACATATATAATGAATGAATAGAAACAAATACCATACTAGACAAATGGTTGGGCATTAAGTGTGTGGTAGTGGTACTCTGCATGGGATAAAACAGTGATTTCTGAATGTCAGTATAGTATAATGAGTTTTCTATACATAAAAGGCTCCTGTTTAGAAAATGGTTGAGTAATCAGCATGGGCCAAAGTGAATACACAGAAATACATTGCAATGGGGAGTGAAGTTGATGAATTTAACAGAATTAGTGTGTTGGCCCTGTGTTGTGTAATGAGGTAGTTTAGAAACATGTCAGCCTGAGATAGATGGAGTGATTAATGGTGGGATAACCTACTGAATTATGGAAGTCATAGCAGGGTAATTAGTGAGTCTGTTCAGCTTCCTTAGAGGTGTCTTTTCAGGGAGCTGTAGAAATCTAGGAGAGAGTCTGGAAATTTATAAAAAAACTAAAATCACGAAGAACATGTGAAAATGACAAATAGAAGTTTTGCATGTACATTGATATACGAAAGTAGATGGCAGAAGGTTCATAAGCAAAGTGCTTGTGAGTAGACCCATCATTTCATGAATTCTGAAAGGTAACCAGTTCAAGGAAAGGCAGAGGACTAGAACTTACAGTAAGTAGTGTTGTTAGTAGGATAAGTAGGTTGATGTCTTTAAGAAATTTGTAATGCTTTAATGCAATCTACCAACCAGTATCCGAAGCATGGATCAATACTGCACACTGCATCTTATTGGCTTCTGTTAGTAAGGGGTTATAGCAGACAGAGGATAAGTGCTGTAGAACAATTAGTAGAAATGTCCACTTTGGTCATGCACATAGATGGGAGTTCAGTCACTGTAGATGCAGACTTTCTGATGATCCCACATAAACACAATTGGGTTATCACTATAATTTTTCTCTTTTGGCCAATCAACTTTGTCGATTATGCATTTTAAGGGATAAAACATAAAAAAACCACATATGTGTGTATAGCTTTACCATTGTAGCATATGTTTGTAGATTAAAGAAGAAGTATTTGGACATGAGCTGCTAAAGGCTCTTTTTTTTTTTAAAAGAATTGTTGAGTGTATGGGGTATATACCATATAGTGAGGAATATAAAAAAACTATACCTACCCAAAATACATTTTGTGTGCAAAAATTGCAAATCAATAGTTATAATAACATGAAACTAATTGCTTCATATATACATTTTCGTACAGGTATTACCAATAAAATTAGTGCATAGAAATTAAAGGTAAAAATAAGAAATCACAAATATAGTAAAATTAAACTTAAATTGCTGATTCTGAATCTCATAAGTCAAATATTGCTAAATTCAGACAAACTGCAGCCCAATGTCATCTTCCTGGTGGTCCCTGTGCTGTAGTGAGTATTTAGTTATCCCGGGGGTTTAGAACTAAATGATTCTGTGTGTAGACACAAAGCAGCTGTTTCGTTTTTGCTTATCAGGCGTCGCACATCTACAGCCCATCTCCCAGTAAAGAAAACAAGCAGCTTATCCTTTCCTGCTTGCATCTGAGAGCCTGTAAAACAAACAAGCATGCTAAAAACAAGTTGCAAATAGCCCACGCCTGTATCTTTCAGAAACTTTTGTTAATATTTGAAAAGTACATAAACATTACATGTAAAAAAAAGGATATTTGTTTAGATCCAAATAAACGAGTGGGTTGGGATGGCCCTCAAATAAAATCTTTGTTTGCTTTCAGAAACAAGGGTGAAAAAAAACTATTCAATGATCTGATATAAAATAGGAAATTTGTATTCCGTCACTGAGAGATGCCAACATGTAAACATATCAAAGGCTGTTTTATTCTACCTCATCTGTATGTCAATTACATTCAGTGGCTGAATAGAGGTTTTATGCTGGCTCCTGGCAAATAGCATCTTGCCAAGAGTGGGAATCTGAATTATGCTCACACTTGATTAAGTCCAGCTATACCAAAGAAAAGAGCGTTTTTTAACTAAGGGCTGATTCCATGTTTTAATATTAAAGTTTTGCTCCTGCTGAAATCCATATGCATAATATAAAATTAGCTATTTTAGTTACCTAGTACTATTGTACACTTTAAACTGGCCCTCTAAATGCTTGTAATTCATTTCAGCTCATTAAAGTACTCTAATGAGCTCAAGATAACCATTATTTTTTATATTTTTTTTAAAATAGCGATGCAGTTTGAGTTTTAATTAGCAGATGACAAAATTATTATTATCCTTTATATATATAGTGCCAACATATACAATCCTTGGTCAACTGAAGCCAAGAATCCTATGGAGACTGAAATAAAAATGGCATTTCATGGCATTAACAAGGCAAAGCATCATTAAATGCCATCTTTTGAAGGCCAAGTTTTAAATCCATCCACTCGGACTCCCAGCTAGTTAGAAATGCCATGTCAGTAGAAAGATGTCAGTGTTTCTTCAGGGGACCACCCACGTTTTCTTCCTCTTCTGGTGATATGTATAATGCCCCTATGGTACAAATAAATCAATTGTTTATAGATTCCCACAAGTCTAAAGGATACTTCATGGTCTCTGTTAATTGAGGTGGGAATAATATGCCATCAGAAAGAAATTTTGAGACTCATGTAATTTATAAAATGTATGTTTATATAATTATATATTTGCTAATTTATCAATTATTGACTGTGATTTTTCTACTCTGTTGTAGGTGGAAATTACACTGCAAGATATTAATGATAACCCACCAGTGTTTCCCACGGATATACTTGATCTCACTGTGGAAGAAAACCTAGGCGATGGCTCGAAAATAATGCAGCTGACAGCCACCGATGCAGATGAGGTAGGTATATATAAAGTTTGCATAACTAAGGGTTAATTTTATTTTATACATGTGATGACCATTTTTGGCCTTAATGTTGAAGTGTCAGTAGCCTTAACTCTGTTCTGTCAGTTTAGGAAACTAGTTATGGGCGAATTTATTCGCCAGGTGCGAATTTGCGTTGAATTCCCGTGATTCGCAGCCGACGAATAAATTCGCGAAACACCAGCAAAAATTTGCCTGCTGAAAATTCGCTGGCGTTAAAAAAAAAAAAACAAGATGCGTGACGAAAATGACGCGGCGCGTCAAAGACGAAATTGACGCAACTCGCGTCAAAAATGTGCCGCGACTCCTTTCTCTAATTTTTCGCTGGGAATTTGCGAATTTTGAGGCAAAGCAAAATGGGATAGATTTGCCCATCACTAAAGGAAACATTTCTATTGGTAAAATTTTGAAAAGAAGAACATTAATTAATTGAGTTAGGCAATATATTGTCTGTATAGTCTGCCACCCTGGCCTTCTTCTCTGTTCTGATAGACCTTTCATGTAATTGGCACCCTCCTACAATCTCTTCAAGTATGGTAGCACTCACTTGACAGATAATCTCTAATTGCTACATAGTTTTAGCATCCATGCACCCATATGAGAAGATCATCATACTAGTGAAATATGGGGGGTGGTGGAAGGACAATATCAAGAGTTTAACCCCCAATAACCCTTTTATGTAGCCAGTTCACAGAGATATATACGTACCACATCCAATCTTTGACTCAGGGCCAATTTCAATAAGCTTTCTTTTGGATCAACCTTTTCTGTTTGTTATAATTAATATACCTGTATTTGTATTTATTAAAACAAAATACATTTGATTAAATCAGACAGACACTTATTTCATCAGACTGGTCAAATAGACAAATAGGACCACTAAAACCACAAGTTCTTACCAAGAGAAGCACATTGTTTGTGTTTTTTCATCTCTTTTTGCAATGAAATGAAATACTTAAAAGCAAATGTACCACAAGGATTCATTTTCAAATTATTTATTGTCAAATGATAACAAAATTTTAGGACAAGTACAAATACATAGTAACATAATAAGCCATCAACTTCAACCTTTTGAATCTACAGTATAAATAACCTGCCTAACTGCTAATTGATCCAGAGGAAGGCAAATATTATTTGTCTTATTCTTCCTGGGGCCAAGTATTGTTACATAAACCGTATACTCTTTATTCCCGGTCTGTAACTAGATCCCAAGCCACCTGTACCACTCAAGGGAAGCATTTAAGCATTCAGCTAATCTTTCAGCAGGAATAACTTGTAGCAATAATTAAGTAGACAATCTATCAATTTTTATACAAAGATAAATAAAGTAATATAGTAAAAAAAATGGAAAAAGCACAGTGATAGATGGAGATATGAGATCACACCTAAACACAACAAGGTCATGAGATAGCAATTTTAGCACTAAAATGAATAAAGAACCTAATTGAATAATTGGGAATGGCGATGAACTTTACTTAAACTCTACTTGGTTTGAGGCTATGAAAATCTATCTAATATTTATTTTAACAGTGAATTGCATGGCCGTTAATGTTTGGATTATTCCAATTCTTACCTCCTTCATGAGACAAGATGTTGGTTCGAAACATTTGCTTTCGAAGCAGGATTGTTTTATAAAGAATGAAAAGACGTAAGGAAAAAAATCTACAAAGAAGGTGGTTACTTGAGAAAGGTTACATTTTCTAAAAATGTTTATACAAAATATATAACAATACTATATACGGCCAAGACCTGGGAGCTGAGCACAGATGTTGAACGAATGTGCTCATGCTGAAAGCCTTTGATGCAACCTTAGACTCAAAGGTTCTCAAATCCAGACCTTGAGCCTACCCAACTGCATATTTTCAACATCTTCTCATAGTGGTACACATGAATTTTATAGTCACGCAATAAAAGGCAGTGACCTTGGAGTTCCCTATTCAAAGTTCCCTAAGTAGTTTACCTTACCAACTAGAAAGCCACCTCAAAATTCCATAACCAGTATAAAAACACATGGCCTTGGGCCTTATGCTTTTATATGGTCACAGAACTCTGAAGTGACTTATAATATCGTTATATATTTCACAGTAGGAAGTATCTTATTTATTGTTGCAATATAATTGACTTAAATGACAATGCATGTGAAATAGGCAGTTTAATACAGAACTGAGCAGTGTAAGAAGTAGTTCAGAAAATGATAAATCTGTACCAGTTACACAGTTATATATATATATATATATATATATATATATATATTGCTAAAAGCTTTATTTCTGTGGGGCAGATAAAGGTGTGCTGCCAAAGTCAACCATGTTTTTAGCCTTAAATGCATATATAGTGAAAACACAAAATAATACAAATAATGTAGCCCTCACACTTTAATTGGATTCTGCATATTTTCTGTTACATTTATTGATCATTGCCTTTGTCTGTATTTTAGTTTTCTCTGTTGTATTGCCAGTTATTACGGCAGTGTTTTCCTAAACATTATTGCAAATAAGAAGTGCTTCAGGACACCAGTTAGTCTCCTATACAGAGTATTTATTTCCATAAGAGTAGACTGCCAGTTCACAGCAAGTCCTTAAGCACAATATATTTAAAGTTGCATACATTTCTTTGAATCACTGTCCCTCGTGAAGTTTTACTAAAAATGTAATTACCCTTGTGAAATGACAGAATGTATGCACGTGGACAGAATATTGTGAATAAATGAGGAAATAATTAGCAAAAAAATTTCCAAAGTTATTTTATATTTAACACCAGGTTTCCAAGTTTTTTGTTAAATTCTGATAAATGTATGCAGTTTCAGTAGCGGTATAAAGTACATATGTGCATGAAATGAAATGAATGATAATGACCTTTATGCTTGAAAGACAGATATTTTGTGCTCTGGATAAACATTATTTACTCCAGTTTCCAGATCTGGAAAAATTATACAATTGCAGCATTGCCCTATGACTGAATTGACATTTGAGGCAGATCAAATTGGGCAATTCTGGCATATACTGTATATTATATATCATATTATATATATATATATCAAGGGGACCCTATCTGTCCTTTGAGGTCTTCTGGTGCATACTGTATGTGGAACCAATTAGACTGTAATTCCATTGTGTTTGCAAAACTATGGCTATAATTTGCACTTTGCTTTTCTGTTGTATTATTATTACAGAATTTAACAAAAGTGTCAAAAATTGTTTAGTTGCAATGGGACATCCACTGCATCCACATTAATTTTGGAACATTCTGAATTAGGGGTTTCTGTATAATATACAGCAACCTACATGAGAATATTAAAAGTCACCTCAGCTTGCAGTATTTTGCTCTTCATGGTGACAAAACATGTTTAAAAGAGGAAGTTTAAGGGTCAGATTCACTAAAGGGGGAAGTGATTAACGCTAGAGAAAATTCGCCAGCGTGACGCCATTTTGTTACTTCGCCAATTTACTAACGAGCGTAGGTGCCCCTCAGCTAGCGAAGGAGAAGTACGCTAGTGTTGCTTTGCGCTCTAATGCCAGGAAAATTTTGCTCTGGTGAATGGACATTACTCCGCAAATTCACGAAGATGCAGATTTTACTGAACGTTACCTCTTTCCCCAGACTTTCCTTTGCCAGCCCTGGCCTGATGAAGTGCATTGGAGTGCAAATAACTTCCACAATCTTCAGTTACTTACAGTACATCATAATTGTTGACTGTAATATCTTCTAAGTTCAAAAACACTGGCGTCTTTTCAAATTTTCAGGGTGTTAGGTTGCAAAAGGCATAAAAAAATGTGTGGGTACCTGGTTTCCCCCATACATTTTCTACCATATGTGTAGGGCATTAAAGCAACTCTATTGACTTTATTGGCATGTCTAGTTATCAGTATAAATGTAATGTATTAGATGCCCCATGTAACATAAATAGTTCCAGTTTAAATTGCCCATGTATGCAAATTAGCCTGAGCACAAGAATTGAACACTAGCGCAGCTTCACTTTGATTTCCTAGCTCTGCTGAAGTGACGCTACAGAAAATTCTCCAGCTTTCGGCGCCCTGGATGTAACTTCACACTTTACTGAATTAGCGTTGTCTGGTCGAAGTGTTGTGATGGCTGCGAAGCTGTCGCTGGTGAAGTTGCACTCTTTAGTGAACTTGCCCCTAAGCGTTTAGCCAATATTTTGTCAAGTTATTACATACAAATTAGGTAAACTGGGTGGTAAAAATATTGTTCATAAAAAAATTGCGGAATTTCAAATGCCCTTGTAATTGTTCTGCCAAATGAAACCGAACAAGAGGAGGAATAATGAATTGTATTTTTTAAAAAACACAGATGGAGCAGGCTTCACAGATTAGAAAATCAATGGAGATGGAATATTATTAATGATTAATGATAACAATTGATTTTCCTTTAGGGTCCTAATGCTCTGGTGACATACACTATCATAAGTGGTGCAGATGATAGCTTCCGAATCGACCCTGAATCAGGGGACCTGATTGCCACAAAACGCCTAGACAGAGAACGGCGCTCTAAATATTCCCTACTTGTCCGAGCTGATGATGGGCTCCAGTCCTCCGACATGAGAATCAATATCACTATTAGTGATGTGAATGATCATATACCCAAGTTTTCAAGGGCGGTGTACTCATTTGATGTAACAGAAGATACAATACCAGGTAAAGCCATTTTCTGATTTTACATGCAATGGGCATTTAAAAATGTCTTTATAATGATACATACAGGTATGGGACATGTTATTCAGAATGCATAGCCTTTCCGTAATTCGGAGCTTTCTGGATAACAGGATTCCACATAACGGATCATATATCTATACTTAAAAAAGTTAGCAAGCAGTAACATGTTTGGGTCTTAAATGCACAATTTTGAAGCTGGGAAAATTGGCTTTACTGTATAAATATATATGGTACCTTTGATCTGATTGGTATAGGCTGGGTCTGGCATCATCCACGTGAAGCATCTAGTCATCTTTTCCCTGCATGTTACTCAAGTTATTGATACAGTTTTATTTTAGTGAAAAATAAGTATATTTATTATGGTATCACATATTTCTTTGAAAGTTGTTACAGGTACTGAACAAAGATGATTTTGCAGTTGTTCTTCTCCTTCTGTTAAGATAGACATGCCAGAGGGGATGTCAGTGCAGAATTGTTTATGTTTTTTGTTTATGTTTTTCTATTTATTTATTGTTTATGTTTGTGCTGTTGGCTATAGAATACTGTGCCAATTTTGAGCATGAAGATTCTGGCAGCAGAGTCAAAAGCTATTTACAAGCAATTATTACTAGTACAGAAAATAAATCCAGTTCAGTGCCCCATATATAATTTTAATTTTAAAAAACTATCCCTCAAATCTTCTAAATGAAAAAGTAACTCAAACAAAAGTCTATGGTGTATATATTACATTATATTTTCCATTTTCTTGCAATATCATAAGTCGTAATGATAGTGATAGCAATAAAGACATGTTCTGAAAAGCAACCGCAGTTCCAAATGCTTTTCTGCATAGATAACAAGGATTTGATGCGTGTAGGTCCAATATGCTAGCTATACCATGAGCTTACCTAACATAGATAGATGTATATTGTTGAGCAGTCGTAATGTAATGATTGTCCAAGCACAATAGTTGCATATAAAATAATAAAAGTCTATTATTGGTTGCTATGGCAGTAAACAAGTTCTTTTGCACACTGGGGTTAATTCATAAACATTGGGCACATTTGCCTTCAGGCAGTAACCCATGCCAACCAATCACATTTTTGTATTCCCTTTTTCACATGCAGCTGGCTGAAAAAAGGTAACCATTGACTGGCTTCTATAGGGTTTCTATATGTTTATATATGAGCCCCATTGTTGCAAAGCCAGATCATCAGCTGTTCACTTGTACATGTGCTTATTTTTTCTTTAAGGACTTACCTGTATGGGAAAAGGGAAACAGTATAAGGGCACAGGTCCCAACCTTGTAAATTCTAAACATGAAATGGGGTGAATTTTTATGGTAGTATTAGGTTTGTGTTTTTAAGTATTTTTCCAAACAAGTACTATTTTATTAAATGCATCTGTCATTTTTTAATTTTTAACCTGGACACATGTACCAAATCTTTGGGGAAAAAAGACTTGCCAAAACTGTGTTATGATCAAATTATATGTTAATCATAAGATGAAAACATTTGCTGTTGATTTATTTTATATTAAAGATTTTCTGTGATGAATGTATCTAATATAAAAGGAACTGGTATTTTTGGGTTTTAAAGCTGCACAATCTCTCTCATGTGCACAGTATGGTGCTCTTACTATTCTTTTTCTCTGAGCTGTCAACTGGCTTTTATAGCATACAAGGTATTAAGTATGGCCCAACACCTAGAGAGTATGTTGCTGTAGAGATTCTGTGCTTATGTCTTTCAAGTCCATTCACAGTAGTTTCCTGTGCTCATTGTGGTCTATTGGGCACCACATATGCCATGTGATATCTTGGGTTTAGAACATGGATTTTACACATACATATACTAGTGCATTACAATGTGTAAGAGCTGGTGGGAAAAAAATATCTAGTTTGCTATGATCAATTGCACATTAATGTTACTTCTGAACATTTCCAGCCAATCTGTAGATATATATTTTTTCCCAGCACTCACCAATAATTTAATTATGGCTTATCACATATGCAATTAGCTATATGCAACTCAAAGCAAAATTGGAAAGTCCTTAGGGGATACCTCGGTGCTTATATAAATAAATAAAGAAAGAACCGTATATACATAAATATTATATATATATATATATAAAAAAAAAATGTGCTCATGTCTTGATGCCACCGTCACATTCAGCATTTAGCTTCAATTTAAATAGAGATAAAGACGAAGAAGCTTTTGGTGGGTTGATGAAAAGTAATGGACATGCTCATCGTCATTGTCTTTGATGAGTCCTCAAAGGTTCCAATAAGAAAAATTATTTGGGATGCCATTTCATAATATCTGAGTGGGGCTCAAAAGCCAAAACATACCCTGTATAAAGATTTGGTATCATGTCTGTGTAACATGTATAGATGTATCATACCATTTTGGTTTGTGTATCGATTAGACTAAAGAATATATATACTGTATATTTATCACAAATCGAATGAGCCGCACTCTCAGGACTTACAAACTTGTGAATTACTTTATTGTAAATTAACAGACTAATGTTTTGGCCCAAAAAAATGTTTGTTTATTATTTTACAATAAAGTAATTTGCTATTAGGTAAGTCCTGAGAGTGCGGATCTTTTGATTTGTGATGGATACTATGGGGCAAATTTACTATTATTCCCAAAAATTCCCTCTATTTTCCTCGAAATTCGATAATGCTTATCGAATTGTTTTAGGCTATCATTTTGCTCGCTATTTGATTTCTCGATGAATTCATACGATCGGATGCCGATCGTTCGATTTCACGAAAAAATCGTGAAATTTCCTTCGAGTCTCTGAAAAATTTGTACGATTCCAACCATCGAACGCTTTGATCGTATGAATGGTATTCGAGCAAGACTTAGCCTCAGAAGACTATGGGGGGTTTCCCACAGGCTTCTATTTGGTAAATTCAATCTGGCGAAGTAGGCATTCGAACAATTTTAAAATTTTGTTTCCTCCGATCATCGAATGATAAAAAGATCCGATCATTCGATCTATTCGATAATTCGGTATTCGATGATCGAAGAGGCCAAATTAGAATATCCAAAAAAATTGTACTATCGGTATTCGATCATATTGGATCGAACTTCGATCAATTCACGTGAATTTTGTAAATGTGCCCCTATGTGATGACCCTGCACCCAGGCATACAAAAGGTTTATATTGTGAGTGCTGGTATTAACATGGAACTATATATACAGTATATATTCTCATTGTTTCTGCTTTTAGTCTAACAAACATTGAATGCATTTTATTTTTGGTTGTTTTGGCGCTGCAGGTTCCATAGTTGCTGCAATATTAGCAACTGATGATGATTCTGGTGTCAATGGAGAAATCACCTACATTGTTAGCGACGACGATGATGACGGCATATTCTTTCTGAACCCAGTTACCGGCGTGTTCAATGTAACACGCGCTTTAGATTATGAATTGCAGCAGTATTACGTTCTCACTGTGTGTGCACAAGATGGAGGTGGCCAAGACTCGTGTGTAAGGGTTTATTTCAACATCCTGGATGTAAATGACAATCCTCCAGTTTTCAGCTTGAATTCCTACAGTGCTTCGGTAATGGAAAATCTGCCTCCAGGCTCAACAATTCTCACATTTAATGTCACAGATGCTGATGGTGGTATGTATCCTTCAACTTCCTCTACAGAATAAATAAATCAGGGATTTCTATATAAAGGGATGCTGTCATCAACCTGAAGCATGATGAAAGCGTAAAAGCGCTAGACAAGGGGATTTACTTAAATGAAAACGTAGAGTGACTTCTTGCACGGTTCTTGGAAACTGCTATATGTTATTATTTCTCCCTGTCAGTTCACCAGTCATGTGGTGGTTTATGGCTTTGTCATACCTAGAAGGCAAGGGTTACATTCTCAGCTTTTCCACTGTTATTAAAACTACCCAAACTATGAACAATTACCCCATGTAGGCCATTCATGTCAGTGAGTGTGTCTTCCCAGGCTTTGGTCAGCATGAAATATAATATGAGCTGTTATAGAAACCTGATTGAAGGAGTCACAATATAAATATCTTGTTCGTACAGCAGAAATATGCAAACAGTACAGGTAACCCTGCAATAGGTCTTCCATTTTGAGATGTCATAGAAAAATGAAGCAATTAGCAATTTCTCCATATGTTTTTTTTGCCAACAAAAAGGGTATATTCAGTGTATGCACACAGAACATTCATTCTCCAAGCATTAGTCATGGCTCTTAATAGAACTACTTCATTATTGCTACAGAGAATGCATCAACTAAGATGAATAATATGACAGCTCCCACTCACTGGTATTAATTCAAACATATAAAGAAGAAACATTCTGTTTTGAATTAGTGTGTACAAGCGAGGGCCTCTTGCTACTCTGTCTATTTAACATATAAAGGGAGCAACAAACCATACTTTAATAAGATATATTATCTCTTTAGAAATTGTTTTTCTAGATGAGACCTTTTAAAGAGAGACAGGGTAATAAATATACAGTATATGTGCTTCTTTTGCTTATGTCACTACTTGTAGTTGTCAGATGATGGTTAAGTAAATTGTTTATCTACTAGATAAGCATCATACTAATTCTATACAAGGACAGCCATCATTTAGCTTCTCTGTAAATTGTTAGCTTGGATAGCTTTAAATATTTGTTTTAACAGATAGTGTGAGCAACTCATATGACATCTGTCTCAAATATTTCACCTATAATAATGAAGCTTCCCAACATGTTTTTTTTTTTATTCTAGAGAAGCTAAAATACAGAATCCAACTTGTGGCACTTTATTAGACATAATTTACAATATGCCATTGTATCACACAGCACATTACAGAGAATGCTTGATACAAGATGATTTTAAAAGTGAATCACCATATAATACACATGATTTCATGCAAGTCCAGACACAAACTCATGTGCATGATAAACTTGAAAAAAGGGTCCTCAATCAGGTATTACTGTTACTCACCACATTAAAGAAGTGGCCCAGATGCACCACCTTGAGCCCTCTGCAATGAGAGTGGACAAACCGAAATATTCAATGGAGCTGGCACTCAAATAAAGGGAATCTTCCACCAGGTTGATGAAAAAGAGTGAAAAGGATTTATTGTGTCCACAACACAAACTCATGTGCACACTATGGTCACTCCAGGTGTTCTTGTTGAGTTACATTTTGCAACAGGAGGCTTATAGTTGTACATCAGCAGCAAAGAAACATAATGTCCATCTCTGCCACTCAAGTGCTTGAGAAGTATGTCAAAGTGTAAAGCAGTAAGATTCAGTTCATATACAGTATACCATAGCTAAGGGCATTTGCACTCATACTAAAGTTTACAGCATGGTTGGTTCTCATGGTGTGGGCATCATTATTATTATTAGCATTTATTTACAAAGCGCCAACATATTTCATAGTGCAGGTATGGGACCTGTTTTCCAGATAATGGATCTTTCCTTAATTTGAATCTTCAAACCTTGTCTAGTAGAAAATCATGTAAATATTAAATAAACCCAGTAGGCTGGTTTTGCTTCCAGTAAGGATTAACTATATCATAGTTTGGATCAAGTACATGGTACAGGTGAAAAATCTGTTATCCAGAATGCTCGGAACCTGGGGTTTTCCAGATAATGGATATTTCTGTAATTTGGATCCATTTATACAAATCCTAAAATATCATCTTCTGAAACATACTCACGGGTTATTTCACTTCTTTATCAATACATTTTCCTGGAAATTTCAAGTGCGGAAAAAAACTTGAAAGAATTGTGGGGAAAAAAAACAAAAACATGAAATATGCAAAATTTTCTTCCCGAAAACTTACCATGAAATATTCAGGATCACTGTATTTTTGGGACTCCTCCCATTGACTTAGCAGACTTTATAGTAAAAAAATAAAAAAATTTCGAGTTTTTGGCAATCGGAGTTTAAATAAAAATTAACCCCCCTTAGTCTACTAGAATATCACATAAACATGACATAAACCCAATAGGCTGGTTCTACTTCTAATAAGGATGAATTATATCTTAGTTTGGATCAAGGTACTGTTTTATTATTACAGAGAAAAAGGAAATCCTTTTTAAATATTTGGATTATTTAGCTAGAGTGGAGTCTATGGGGCAAATTCACTAAAACACTAGCGCTAATTCGCCAGCGTGACGTCAGTTGGCAACTTTGCCGATTTACTAACAGCGTCCCTGACAAAAATTTGCTAGCGAAGTAGATTTGCGCAACTTCGCACTCTTATACCAGGCGAAGTTGTGCACTGACGAAGGGAAGTAACTACGCTAATTCACTAAGATGAACATTTTACTGAACGTTACCTCTTGCGCTAGACGTTACTTCGCCCCCTACATTTCCTAACATATGGCAACTCAACTACACAGTGGGAACATGTTTAGGCCAATAGGACAACTTTATTTTATTTATTAAAGGTTTCCTGGGCTTGTGTAGTATAGTAGTGGCTGTAACATATACCTCTATTATACGTTTTAGTTTGTGCCATATGCAAATTAGGCTTTGCTAGCATAAATGTGCTTTGCCTGGCGAAACTTTGCTACCGTTCGCCGCCCTGAGCGCAAATTCGCATTTTGCGTAACGCTGGTGAAAATGTGCCTGCCGAAGTGCGGCAAACGCCAGTGAAGCGCATTTTTCACGCTTTTATGAATTTGCCCATATGGAAGACAGCCATTCCATAATTCAGAGCTTTCTGGATAATGGGTTTCCTATACCTGTACTGTTTTATTATTACAGAGAAAAAGGTAATCATTATGAAAAATTTGGATTATGTAATTATAATAGAATCCATGGGAGACAGCCTTTCTGTAATTTGGGGCTTTCTGGATAACCGGTTTCCTAATGAGAAACTATACAGACAGAGCCTAATAAATAAGGTTTGAATTCATTTTAGGCTTTATTAAATGGCACAGCGCTGCTTAATCTAATTGAAAGAATCTATTGTGCACACACCAAAATACACTAGCATCACCTGGTGGCAGGTATTGCTGTATTCTTGCAGCCAATTCTTTTTTTTTTTCACTTACTGTACTGAGGGTCATCACAATCAAATGAATTCCATGACTTCACATATTTTTCGTATTTTACTCATTGCACCAACTTTGTATATTCAAAAAAACACCATGACATTGTAAAGTTCATTAGTAAAAGCTCACTGTTAACTGTGATCAGGTTTTACAGACACAGTTAGTACTAAGGCAGTTTTTGGATTCTTTCATTAATCCATCATGCTTCATTCAGCATTAGTCCCGTTAAGTTTGAGCCTGCATTCATCTTGTGTCTATCATATATATATATATATATATATACTATCAGTCTGAATAGAGGTGAAAATCTTATATCTTATAAATCTTATAAATCTTATAAGATGGTTGACTCACTTTTAGAGGTTTTAGCTTAGACAATAAACATGTATAACACGTTTTCTTAACTTTCTCTAAACAAATGGGGAATATGATTTAAACTTTAAAATACAATGACAGAGCATGATTGTCCTGTTTATTTTAAAAGAAGAATAGACAAATTTAAGGCATGGGATCCCTTGTCCAGAATCTCGTTATCCAGAAAGCTCTGAATTACTGGAAGGCTGTCTCCCATAGACTCAGTTTTAATCAAATAATTACATTTTTTTAAAGATTATTTCCTTTTTCTCTGTAATAATAAAACAGTAATTTGCACTTGATCCAAACTAAGGTGCATGATTGGTGGCTAAACAATCCAATAGGGTTTTTATTAAAGTTTACATGCTTTTTGGCAGATTTAGGTCATGAAGTGGCTATATGAGTGAGCAATGGGTGAAAACATCTTTAGTTCATGAGAGATGGCCTTATTTATACAAAACAAAATATCAACTAATGGCAACACTCAGTACAAAGTGCATAAAGTGCTGTCCCTATTATTGCAGGATTGACCACTGTACTGTGTTTCCACAATGTTGCACATTGTAACAATCCTGCATTATATGGTATATTATTTATTAATTAATAATAAGTGCCATAAATTACTATGGCACTTTACAATGCAGAGAATTTCAGACTATATATATATATATATATATATATATATATATATATATAGCCA
>CM044432.1:52284793-52304993 GCA_024363595.1 Xenopus borealis | reverse complement strand
GGAACTCTGTTGTAAATACTTTCCAAGATTTCCCAGTAAGATTTGCTGTCTGTAGTGATTTTCTAGAAGACTAAAGGTGTGATGATCAAATTATGGGAAGATCCATTATCCAGAAAACCCCAGGTCCTGAGCATTATGGATAACATGTCCTATACCTGTATTTATTATAAATCAATATATAATTTATATATTACAGCTATTCTTACGGCCCAATCCATAAAGAAAATCACTACTTATGTGCCCAAGAAAGGTTTATAATCAGGTTCGTTACAGTATCAACAGCAATGATATGACACAAAGATTTGAAAAAATACTAAAATAGTTGATTGATCTCAAAAGTGCACTGTTTGCCTTTTCACTAAGAGTTCTGTGGGGCCCTGAAACTTTGTTGATGTCCTTGTAAAATATTTGAAATCAACCTTGGAGTTCTGTGACCTTTATCTTTATATGTACATCCTGACGAGCTCTGCATAGGTTTGAGACTACTGTACCTTATGGTATGGATCATACAATGGAATAGCTGCAATCTCGTGCATATGCAGCAGACGTATAAGCACAGTCTGTTGAAAAGATATGGTAGCACATATAGTAATTAAAAGATTGTTTTTCCAATGAGACCATGTTTAAATTGGTTAACAATGTGCATTTTGTAAACAAAGTGCAGTGGAAACCAGGATGAAATATACTTCTAGTGCAGTAACAAAAAATTCAATTAGAAGTGGAAAAAGAAAAATGGTATTACCTTCACCATCAGCCTGTGAATTCTGCTCTCTTTTATTATACATGAGATGACAAGTTTTTTTTTTTACCCACTTGAAGTTTATGGCTGCTGACAAATGTGAAATTGGGAATTAATATTTTATATTTATGTGTTCAGCACATTGTGTATGAAATCAGGAAGACTGTCTCATTTCTGCAGTAAAATTATCTTGACTGTACTCCAAAGAATAGAAATGAAATGGACCTGACCAATAGGATTTCTGATAGAGAAAATCAAAAAAAGCCTTTAGGAGCTGATGTTCTGTACATAATGTCACTTTTGTGATTATGAATGTATTCATTACTAAATTGGGTAGCTGCACGTTACCTCAAATTTTCCAGCTATTCTTCTCTCTTTGATACACATTTTGGCTTTTTTTATGACCATATGGGCTGTTGTGGCCTTGCAGCAATAAGTGCAGTTGTTGGGAATGTGACGCACCATTCTTTAAAGTAATGTGTGTCTAAAGAAGCAACTCTTACCTGTGTATGGTTGTGCTCACTCCAGCAGAACCGTTATATAACTATATATGGGAAGAACCACGGAGGAGCACTCCCTATACTTATATGTAGCAACTTGCCCAAGTGCTGGTACATATGATAAAGTGACATAAAGTAGTACTGGACCTAATCGGAATACTTGTGAAAAATCTAAGTTCATTGAAAAAAAATCTGACGCTTCGAACACCAAGGGATAGATTTATCAAGGGTTGAATTTTACTCTTCATTCTACACTGGCCCTTTAAGAACTCAAATTTGACTATTCGTCACCTGAAACCTGCCAAATTGCTGTTTTAGTCAATAGGAGGTGTCCTGTGATCAATTTGAAGTTGTTTGCAGCCTTCCTGACATTCCAGTTTTTTTGGGAGAAAATAACTCTAATCAAGTTTATAAAACTCAAATCAAATTCAGTTGAAATTTGATTTGAGTTTTTGGGTCAATATTATTCCCCCGTGTTTTGGAAATTCAATTTTTTAAATAAATTTCAATTAGTAGAATTTCGTTTTTAAAACTGAACTTGCCTCCAAATGTGCCTCTAACTGTGCTCTTTCTCCTTCTATTTAAAGTCCATTATTTTGTGGTTGGACTATTAAAGGGGGGAAAACAACATTTGTTCATAGAAAAAAAACTTTTTTTTAATTTATTAAGTGATTTATTACTCCAATAGTGTTAAAAGTATGAATAAAATAGTACTCTAATGCAGACTGGCCGAGTTAATGTAGAAGTCAATGGCAGATGTCCTGCTGATATCCTGATCTTTGCAGGGTTTAGTTCAATAAACCACAGATTTTGTGGTTCAGTACCATGTCATTTTACAGTTCACAAGCAGGCACATTCCTATACAAATCATAGGAACGTGTCTGTATCAAAGAGATGCTGCATGCTAAGCATTCACCCCCAAAACTGCCTCCAGCACCACGAACCTTTGTGAAGTCAACCCTCCCACACAGGATCTTCTGCATTGTTTCAGTCATACTGGGCTGGGGGTGGAGCAATCCTTCCATAGGCTGAGTCCTGTTTTCATTTGTAATTAGCCTATGGAAGCAGAGTCTGACAACCAGGAAAAAACCCGGTAGGCTCCAACCCTCATGGGCCCCCGTTGGTTCAGACCCCCTCTCTGGATCTGAATTGTATTAAGAAAAATAAATTTTGGCGGCGCAGCGCCCTCTGTGCATGAGCGCCACCTTCATTCCGAGTGACGCTGTGTGGCGCTGTGTAAACCTGCACACTGAACAGCGCCTTGGTGAATGGTGCAGCGCATCAAAGTGGGGGGCAGAGGGCCACAGGGGGCCCTGGACAGCAGTCCTGGTGGGCCCCCCAGTCCGACACTGTATGGAAGGATTGTGCCCCAACCCAGAGTGACTGAAACAAAGGTTGGCAGGGCTGGTGCGGCTTTTGAAGATAAATATTTAGTGTGCAGCACCCATATGATACAGACAAGTTCCTATGGTTATGATAGGAAAGTGTCAGTATCGCTTTAAGTCTGGCTCAGGTACAACAGACCTAAATACAGCACACAAGTGAGTACATCCCACCTCCTATTTCAATGCGTGTGCAACTACACCTTTTGACCTAGGGGAACCCTGGATCTATCTCCACCTTTAAACTGTACTGTTTTGACACATGCATCAGAACGGGGAAAAACACTGTAAATTTCACATTGCATTGTAATGCATTGGTAAATGACCCCTCTTATTTACTTTTTGGTCATCTTTTATTAGAGCCAGAACAGGAAAAGCACGTTTTAAGGGTCATTTCTGATTTGCAATATTTTCAAAAACCGCACAAAAATAACACAAGACCTAATATTTTAATATGAGACTTTTCATTACTCCATAATGACCACTAAAGGCAAAGTCAGTTTGATTCCTCCAGTAGACGACTTGGTGCAACTAGAAAGAGCTGAGTAGTAATAATAATAATAATTGTGTAATAATAATAGTAAAAATAATAATGGGACAAAATAAATACACACAGATGATGAAAAAACGTACCTGCAAAACCTCTTTAAATAGGCTCTTTGTAAGTCTACCCTTAGATGCTGCCATTTATTAGAAGCATGGATTCCATTCTGGCTTCACCAAATTTACAAACGGAACTCAAGTTTACTGATTACAGAATGTACTGAACATACTCTATCCTGACAGCAGCATTTCCTTTTCATCAACAAATATCTTAGCTATTTATTCTGATCATAAAATGTGTAAATTTGCAGAGGTGAGAGAGTCCTGGTGTTTGTTGATTCACCAATCTTTCCCATATGGCATGATTTTTAATACATTATATGGTGCTGTAAAGTTATGCCACAGCATTTTGATTTGGAGAACATTATCAATTCTGCACTGGGGGCAGCTGATTTACTTTTGTTTTCCTAACAAACCTAACAAATGTCATATTATACTTATTAGGTCATTATTATACTGTTTCTCAGTTGAAGACAACAAAAGGGCTGTTTCGATTGGAAACTAGAATGTTTTTAAGACATATTGAGGAAGCTTGTTATTGAAGTTTCTGTTACTGTGTTTTAGGATTTCCAGCTCTAACGGGAACAGGCACCATCTCAATACAAGTGGAAGATGTTAATGACAACAAACCCACATTTGCCTTAAACCACCACTTTATAAGTATTCCAGAAGACGCCCCTACAGGGACAGATATTCTCATGGTAAACTGTTCGGATGCTGATGCTGGCCACAACGGTGTTGTGCGGTAAGCTCTGTAAAATGGCTAATTTTCTCACCAATAGTCACATTATGCTGGACATCTGTTCATCTTTTTTTTTTTCTGCCCATTGCTTCACTCTGACAGCTCTACTATTCTTCATGTGACAAACCATCATTTTACATATTTGCCACTACAGGTTTTCCTTAAGCAGTATAATGAGGATGCTAAACAGCATTGACAGGCAGAGTGCTACATACTGGGTGTGAAAGGAATTCAAACCTTTTTTTTCTTATGATGTCTCTCATTTTCACAGTAAGCTCCTCAATTCAGCATACGAGGGCTTTATATATTAACTATTTTGGATAATAAAGGACTAATATGTTCCATTTATATACTCTAAATTGACAATAGGGTAGCATTGTATTTTGGGCACATATCATTCCCCCACTGTGAATGAGCAGATGGCGCTGTTGCTTCAGAGCTTCATTTTAGAAAAATGTAAATCATGTAAAATGATAAGGATTGTTATATGTATACAGCTTTATATTCATGTATATTTTATATACTTACAAACAATTTATACATGATATGGTAGGAAACAACAGTGGTGATGACAAATATTAATCTGCTTGATCCTACGTCCACTCTCAGGCAACAACGGTGTCCTCCAACAAACATCCTTGTGCTACGTGTTAAATCCTCTGGTAATCAGTACATCAAAGATTCTAGTTATATTGAAACAGTTCCGTTTTGTCCAACTAGCAACAATTAAATAAAATGAAACAAAATACAGTAAAACTAAAAACAAACACTCAGTAACAATAATTAGATATTAAACTCAAAATTTTGTTATATAAATTGTATCCCCGTAAAAAATGATTTCTCCCATATTATATAATTATTAGCGCTTGTGGGCTATTAGTGGGCTGAGATAGATAGCAGTGTGTGGCCCTGTTACCTTTACTTAATTTGCCAAAATCTCTTAATAATATTTGCTCACTGGATGTACTTAATAGACCCTGCTGCTACTTGCATCAAAATTAATAATAATATTTCTGTATCAAACAGAATGATTTCTGTAAGCCCATTTCAAATATGTTGTTAGGTTTTAAAACATTGCCTTTTTGATTTGAAGTGCCAAAAGTTAGGCACCCCCAAGTGATTGAATGTACTTATCTGACCTATCCGGAGAAAACTGATTCTTCCAGGGATTCTTCCAGTGAGCACCACCGAGCAATCATTTTCTGGCTTCTTCTTTCTTCAAATTTCCGGGGCAGACACATGCGGAGTAGAATGAAATAGCTGGTGTTTTAAGTTAAAGTTCGGCTTTTCACTCTACTGAGGATGTGCAGGTGTGAGAAGAAAGAAGAAGCTGGAAGAAGATCACTCATTGGTGCTCGCTGGCAGAACCATGGGCTGGTGCAGTTTTCTGCTGATAGGAGCACCGGCCCAGGGTGTCAGGTAAGTAAACGCAATCACTTAGGGGTTCTTAACTTTTGGCACAGGACAGGACTTTCCTTCTGCTTTTAATAAAAAATTAGGTTAAGCAGTAGATGTTTATCATTCATTTTTGTGCTGAGTTTATGTCTTCCAATATCTGATCCCCCCCACCCCCCAAATCTATTAAAATGAGAGATCTTTTGATCATAATGTACTGCATTGGAAGCCATTATTCGGTAACACGTCTTTTATAAAACAAATTGTTTATTTTGGAAGCAATGCATTAAAGATTAGATTCCAGCCCTAATAATTGCAATACTAAAGTCATTTGGAACAATCCTTGGGACTTATCTGGATCATAAGCATCATTAATATTACATCAAATCTATTTCAGCAGAACTTCCTTAATGAAGTATTCATATTTTAATGAATGCTCACAAGCCTAGCAAGTCTTTTTTTTTCAGTAACGGCATTGGTGAAATATAAATGAAAAGCGTTAAGACGCATTTTCTTACCATAACTATTAATAATAATGTTACGTTTTGCTTTAATATAGCTACAGCCTGAATGGTGGCAATTCCCAGTTTACGATTAACCCTTCGACTGGTCAGATCATCAGCAGTTCGTTATTAGACAGAGAGACAAAGGATCACTACACATTGCTTGTCATGGCCACTGATGGGGGAACTCATCCTCTGACAAGCACAACAAATGTGACAGTCAATATTCGTGATGTGAATGATAACCCGCCAAGATTTTTACATCACCCCTACGTGACCCACATCCCTTTACCCACAACAGCAGGTAAGCAATTTTAGTTTATCTTTATTATTCACACAAATATTATCTGGTACTTTAACCACAAAAATTACCAGGACAAAATAATTATGACTTACCATGCCACACCCACCATTCCTGCACCATGGCCTCATGCATCTGTATTGTGTGGGTGACCATAGAGTATATTCCAAAGTGCTTCCATGGGAAGTTTAATGTAAAGAATTTTCATTTTTGCTGTATGTTTAAATATATGGAATATATATGTTAACACAACAAAAAAGTGGATAAAACAGTTCCCTCGACATGCTGCATTTTGCATAACTTGTTTGATATAATTGGTACATATTTTATGATGTGATTATGTTTATCCTCCAGAACTAAAGTAGTGCTGCCTTTTCTTCCTTGTTGTTATTTGTAATTCCATTTCTGCTTCTTTCTTTTGCTTCTAGGTTCTTTTGTGTTTGCAGTGACGGTAACAGATGAAGATATTGGTTCCAACGCTGAGTTGCATTTCTCTCTGAAGGGTCGAAACTCTGAAAAATTTCACATTGATCCACTACGTGGTGCCATCAGAACTGCAGGTGCAATAGAGGGGGCTTCTGAAGTCACCTTTTCTGTCCATGTTAAAGATGGAGGTCTTAACTCTAAAACAGACTCAACAACGGTGACTGTGAGATTTTCCAACAAAGCTGACTTCCCACTGATTCGAGCAGATCACAAGGCTTTCACTTTTCCTGAGAATCAAGAAGTGGGCACCCTTGTTTCATCTATCTTTGGCTCCTCATCAAGAGGTGGTTCCTTGTCTTTTTACATTGCTAGTGGCAATTTTGGCAACACCTTTCATATAGATGAATTAAATGGACAACTGTACATCAAAAATCCACTAGACTTTGAAACCATGCCAAAATATGAGCTCTGGGTTGAAGCAAGAGACATGGGTTTTCCTCCTTTTTCTTCTTATGAGAAATTAGAAATAACTATTTTGGATGTCAATGACAATCAGCCACAGTTTAAACAAGATCCTTTTATAGCAGAAGTAATGGAAAACCTTTCCCAGCGCAAAATACTTACAGTTTCAGCTGAGGATAAAGACAGTGGCTCCAATGGTCAGATTGAATATACAATAGTTGATGGTAATAAGGAGGCTTTATTTAGTATCAATCGAGTTAGTGGTGAGATTAAAAGCAACAGACAGCTGGATAGAGAGAAAGCATCTCAATACACCTTATCTGTTAAAGCTTCTGATAAAGGTTCCCCTTCAAAGAGCTCCATAGTCAAAGTCATTGTTTATGTTTTAGATGACAATGACAATGCTCCAAGATTTTCACAGATATTTAGTGCTTTTGTTGCAGAGAATGCTGCTTTGGGTTATTTTGTTACACAAGTTACTACTTCAGATGAAGACTCTGGTGCAAATGCAATCAGTAGATACACAATAGCAGATACAAGCCTTCCTTTTCATATTAATCTCAACACAGGAGTTATTACAGTGAGCAGACCCCTGAATCGGGAGGATAATGATCGCTATATTGTGCGGGTGTCTGCACATGATTCAGGATGGACAGTAAGCACAGATGTCACAATATTTGTGACTGACGTTAATGACAATGCCCCCAGATTTAGTAAACCATCCTATTATTTAGACTTTCCAGAAACATTGGTGGTTGGTTCAAAAGTAACCCAAGTTCTTGCAACAGATACAGATGAGGGCCTCAATGGTCAAGTGTATTACTTTATTAAATCCCAGTCTGAATTATTCAGAATCAACTCTACTACTGGAGACATTTTTAACAAGCAACATTTAAAGTACCAGAACCCAAGTGTTTCCGGCAATATAAATGTCAACAGACACAGCTTTATTGTTAGTGCTTCAGACCGAGGCAGTCCTCCTATTATGAGTGAAACTACAGTGTCAATCAATATTGTTGATAGCAATGATAATGCCCCCAGGTTTATGTCACAAAAATATTTTACTCCTGTTTCAAAGAATGCTAAAATTGGAACAAAATTAATTAAGGTCACAGCAGTTGATGAAAAGGACTTTGGACTTAATTCTGAAGTGGAATATTCTCTATCAACTGAAAACCTCAATGGAAAGTTTCAGATAGACAAAGAAACTGGCTGGATAACAGTGGCTTCATCTTTAATTATGGACATTAATAAAAACTTTGTGATTAAAGTTTTAGCTAAGGACAAAGGCAAACCCCCCTTGGTATCTCAAGCATTGGTTAATATAACTGTCACTGAGGAAAATTATCATACCCCAGAATTTTCTCAAAGCCATGTAAGCATTACTGTCCTTGAAAGCCTCAGTGTAGGAACAGTTATAAGAACCATCTCAGCAAGGGACAGAGATGCTTCTATGAATGGAATAGTAACATATAATATATCTTCAGGAAATGATGCTGAACTTTTTGCTATAAATGCATCCACAGGTGCATTATCTCTTTTAAAGAATCTTGATTACGAACTGTGCCAAAAACACTACTTAACCATTAGTGCTGTTGATGGGGGATGGGTGGCAAAGACTGGCTACTGTTTTGTTACAGTTTACGTCAAAGATGCAAATGATAATCCTCCTGTTTTTAAGTCAGATGAATATTTCCCTAGTGTTATGGAAAATGCCCCAAGTGGTACAACTGTGATACGCTTGAATGCAACAGATGAAGATTCTACTCCAAATGCAGTGATCGTATATTCAATTCAGTCCTCCGACAGTGATCTTTTTGTGATCGACCCAAACACAGGGGTAATTACAACCCAAGGTTTTCTTGACTATGAAACAAAGCAACATTATCATCTAACTGTGAAAGCATTTAATGTGCCTGATGAAGAGCGATGTAGTTTTGTCACGGTGACTGTTCATTTAGAGGGGGCCAATGAATACGTACCCAGATTTGTATCAAAGATGTATTATTTTGAAGTTTCTGAGGCTGCTCCCAAAGGTACAGTTGTTGGAGAAGTGTTTGCAAGTGATCGAGATGGAGGAATTGATGGAGATGTTCACTATTTAATCTTTGGCAGCAGCAGAAAAAAAGGTTTCCAGATTCACAAGAAGTCAGGGAAGATCTTTGTATCAGGCATTCTAGACAGAGAAAAAGAAGAAAGGATCTCTTTGAAAATAATAGCTAAAAATGTTGGGAGTATTCGAGGGGCTGATATCGATGAAGTAAATGTAAACATTACTATACTTGATGCCAATGATCCTCCAGTCTTTAGTTTAAAAGTATATAATGTTCAAATAAGTGAAGGTGTACCCCCAGGTACTCATGTTACTTTTGTAAGTGCCTTTGACTCTGATTCAGTTCCCAGCTGGAGCAGATTTTCATATTTTATTGGCTCTGGAAATGATAAAGGTGCCTTTTCCATAAATCCACAAACTGGGCAGGTCACTGTTACCTCAGAACTGGATAGAGAGCTTACTCCCCTGTATAACCTTACAGTGTTAGCCATTGATTCAGGATTGCCATCTGCTACAGGAAGTGCTGCTCTGTTGGTTACTTTGGATGATATCAATGACAATGGACCAACTCTTTCTACTACCAAAGGAGAAGTCAAAGAAAATTACAGAGCAGGAACACATGTGATGACTTTACAGTCAACAGATTTAGACCTTCCTCCAAATCAAAGTCCATTTAGTTATTATCTCCTCAGTACTGGGCCTGCTACCAGTTATTTTAGCCTCAGCCCTGGAGGAATTCTTACCACTACTAGAGAGATTGATAGAGAACAAATCAATGAGTTTTTCTTATCAGTTGTCACAAGAGATTCAGGATTTCCACAGATGTCTTCCACAGGAACTGTTCACGTGATGGTGATAGATCAGAATGACAATCCTTCTGAACCCAGGGCAGTTGATATTTTTGTACATTATTATGGAAATATCTTTCCTGGTGGGACTTTAGGCAGTGTAAAGCCTCAAGACCCAGATGTGTTGGATAGTTTCCATTGTTCTCTAACCTCAGGAGTGACAAGCCTGTTCAATATTCCAACTGACAGTTGTGACCTAAACTCTCAATCAAGATCAACTGATGGGACATTTGACTTAAGAGTTCACAGCAGTGATGGTTTACACAGTCCTGTTACTAACAATGTGCGAGTTTTCTTTGCAGGGTTCAGTAATGCTACAATTGATAACAGTGTCCTCCTTCGCCTTAATGTAGCAACAGTGAAGGATTTCTTAACAAACCACTATCTGCATTTCTTGCGTATTGCTAGTTCACAGCTTACTGGGCTAGGAACTGCAGTACAAATCTATGGAGTATATGAAGAAAATAACCGAACCTTTATTATGACAGCTGTGAAAAGAGGTGGTAATCAGTATGTAAATCCCAGTGGGGTAGGTACATTTTTTGAGAGCATCAAAGAAATCCTGCACAGGCAAAGTGGAGTATGGATAGAATCTGTAGATCATGATTCTTGTTCTTATAATCCTTGTCAAAATGGAGGAAGCTGTTTGAGGAGACTTGCTGTAAGCCCATTAACAAAAGTCCTGGAAAGTATTCCTGTAATTATTGTGGCAAATGAGCCACTTAAAACATTTATGTGCAAATGTATGCCAGGATATGAAGGAGAATTCTGTGAAACTGATATTGATGAATGTCTGCCACTTCCATGTCATAACGGTGGGACATGCCACAATTTGGTTGGAGGATTTTCTTGCAGCTGTCCAGATGGCTTTACTGGAATTGCCTGTGAGAGGGATATCAATGAGTGCCTGTCTACCCCATGCAAAAATGGTGCTGTTTGCCAGAATTTCCCAGGAGGCTTTAACTGTGTCTGCAAAGCTGGCTCAACAGGTAAGACAACATTTTGGTATAAGTGTGTTGGCCAATGTTGTAATATTTATATATTTTCAAGTTAAATTATGTTTAAAATTTTTTTAAATTACAGGATATATTATATTACATTAATTATAGGGAAAATTTGAATGACCCAAAATAGAAGAGTTTTACTTTTGCATCACCTGAAACAACGAATTTAAAAGGCACCCTTTTATGGACATAAATTTATTGGAGGGCAACATCTGGAATACAGTCCTCTAGCTGGACAGCCCTTAAGTTTTTTGTTTCATCAGCTAATACCACCAATCCCTGTTGCCCTCACACATACAGGGCATGGATAAGTTATGGGTATCCCAAGGAGAACCTCATATCTTGAGCATCATTGAGATATTCAGGCTAGGGAGAAATGGTCCCATAAAAACTGGAGAGCCTTGTACTTGCTGCCCTCTGTGTACTGGGTTCCCCTTCCCCATAAGGCTTTGGGCCCTGCATAAATCTATTATTAACAGAACACATCCTAAAAAGGCCTTTGGCCCAGTTTTGGTTACCTTTGCACTCATGCTTTGGGAAATAGTAATTAAGACCTTTATCAACATTAATTTGCTCTATAAATAGTGTTTAAACTATAACTACATTGTTCAGTGACTGCATGAAGTTTTTATTTACTTCATATTTTTTAATACATGAACTGATATTGCAGATGAAAAGCACTAATCATTTATCATTCTAGTGATATCTACAGAAAATGTATTTCTTAAGATAACCATTATACTAGTTCCCACTCCCATGAATAGTCACAGAGGTACTAAGCTTTCAGAATTGAATTATGCCATCTGGCACATTTGTTTCTTTTTATAAAATCTACCAAAATACTTACATTTTCAGTATCTTATTCAGTTTTTTTACAGGGCAGGAATTTATCTGTGCAATGAAAATTACCTACTGCCATATAGATATAAGTGGATTCATTATTTAAACCTTATTATGGGATTTATTTGGAAACTCTTGACTGCTCACATGGTCACCCCCTACATTTATCTGTGACATTATTTTGCAATGCATATGGTTTAAGTTTCCCTTAGTATTACACTTTAAGCCCATAAGTACTAAAAAAAAATACTGCTGCTAGGACAGATTTTAAAGTTACAGGCTGCAGCCAAGGTTGATGTGTGCTAATGGCAAATAAAGAACTAGAACATGTTAACAATTACTGTAAGCAAAGTTTCCCTGTGTTTCCTTTTGTTAAACATTTAGCAATATAATGGCTTTCAACCTCCAACCACTGAAACCATGTTTGAATGTGGATCTAGTCATGATATGTATTCATACATCATTGGACATAATTATAATCAATATGATAATGGCAGTAGTTCTACATGTTGGGGAATGTGAAGGCAGGTAAACGATATGTGTGGAAAGGGCAGGCAATGGTTGGCAATATGGTTCTGATATCTCAAATATTATTTTAGCTTGGTCTTTAAAAAGCCTGGTAATTGTTTGTCTTGGCAATATTTTCCCGTAAGTTTGACAGGTGAAGTGGAATGGAACCCTGTTGCTTGGGTTTTGTGTTGGTACTGGGAGTTTCTCCAGAAACACAAGATAAAAAGAAATATCCTGAAATAATGAAAAAAGAGAGTTTTTCATTTTTTATTATACTTTTGCCACTCATTTTCTGCCCTTTTTCATATTAAATGAACCCTAAATTGTGCTTAAAAGGGTAAAGTAAACTACAGCAATACATACATCATGTTTTTAATTTTTTGACTTGCAGGTAAACTGTGTGAATTTGCTGTTAACTACTGTGAATGCAACCCCTGTTTTAATGGGGGATCCTGCCAAAGTGGTGTAGATGGGTACTACTGCCACTGCCCATTTGGTGAGTACAGTAAAACTGCATTTTACTAAATCAAGCTTGCAAATATACAAACAGTAGTCAGTTGAGCCCTCTTGGCAGTTAGCCCTTACATTTGGGAACCTCCACTAAATATTTTTCAATGTTTGTAATTAAATGGCAATGACTTGTGTAAGTATAACCAATATTTTGAATGTCTAGACAAGGTTTCTCAAACTTTTTCCACTTTGGGCTCACATATTTTATTATAGCTAGCAACAAAGCATCAACCATTTGAAGCATCACTATTGAAATTACAATAGGGGTACATAGTCCAATTTTACCATTAAAGCACAATATCATAAATAACCTACATAGAAAAAGTCATAATAACACAATTATAATGCAGTTTTTTATTGTTAGAAATACAAAATAATGTATGTTGGACAATACATAAACATATAAGCAAGTCCACTCAAGCTTTACCCAAATTGCAAGTGAGAGTGGCCTCATAGAGAAGAAAGTTCATCAGGATAAAGAAAGAAAAAAAAAAAGATCTTTGAGTTATTACTTCAAATAGCTCTCCAGACTTCCATTTATGGCTAACAACTTACTCTTTGCATGAGGTCACATATTTCAGTCTCACCTTTATCATATCTCATATTTAATTGTGAATAATATGAGTTCAGTTTGGAAGTTCATTTTTGAAAAGTGCCAGCAAGATTGACTGCTGGAGAGAAAACAGTTGAAAAGTTTAGCAAGAGATATCTTTAAATAATTAGAATGATGTCTTCATGTCTTTTTGGAACAGTAACTTGGTCAAATCACTTGTTTCCATTCTCTTTGAAAGCCAAAAGATATATTGTCTCTGTAATACAGTTACCTCATGACAAAGTGAGTTTTCCAGGTTTTTCCACCAGATTATAACTTTATTTATCAACAGCGTGCTTGGTATTTCTTGGAATACGGAAGAATACAACAGTCAATTAGTTATAGTGCAGATGTTGTTGAGAGCACAGATAGTTGATGCATTCCCTCTAAGGAAATGATTATTAAACCATAGTCTTATAATATCTCTCTAAAGGAATACTGGCAAAGGCAATATAAGTGCAGGGTCACCCTAAGGGCTAATGCGTGCACATTTTCATGTAATTTTGGACTTACATGGAAGGGATATGTAGTCAGTGTTCTTCAGTAGTGCTGTCCACATCAGCTTCTTCTATATATTTTGCTCTTCTTTCTGGTTTTATTTATTTGTTTCATGTTTCCCATGAACACAGTATTTTAAAAAAGCCTTATGGGAAAGGGAAATTGTAAATTAAAAAAAAGAAACATGAAACAATAAAATATACATTGTTACATCTTTATACTCTTGCTTGAGCAATCATAATTGAAACCCTGCGCAAGTTTGATAACTCACAATGGGTTTCAACCCTGACTCCCTCTGCAATTTCCCTCACAAACTCAAGCAAGAAATCATAATTAGGGCTCTATATTTAAAAAAAAATCTTAACATGCTCAATCTCTAATTTCTCTTCTGAAGCAGTGGTGAAAATATATTAAAATATTGAATATATCAAAATGAAATTACAGGGCCCTATAGCAAATTACTTTTCAGGCTCCCAAAATATCTAGAGGTTGACCAGTTTTACCAATATTTATTGAAATTGTAAGGTCTGCTTCTTTTGTAGTTACTCCCCTGGTTGCTGTAGTTTACTGGACTGGACCTTTTCTTACATTGCCCAATATATCTGTTATCCAGAGCACAAAAGGCCAAATCAGTCTCCTGCTGCTTTCCTTTTTTAATCTCATTGGAAACCTCGCTTTGCTGAGCATGGGCTAGGCAACTAGTTTTTGTCTTCATTAAATGGATTCTCCTACCCTTTTGAATAGCTTTATTGGGCAATTAAAATGATAGATTCTTTTCTGTGTGTGCTTTGTTGAAGAGATAATTGATTTCAAACTGCAGTGCCTTATATATGTAACACAAATCAAACGTTGGGTGCCGTTGTATTGTAGCCCTGTGGAAAAAAAACTACCTTTATCCTAAACTGGCAAAAGCATTACTGTATTTAATAACATCTAAAACTAATTTTCAGCATGTATAAGCAATGGTTATTTCTCCATATTATATTAGGTAGTTATTAAATAATTGCAAGGATGTTTTTCTCCAGTGCATATGTCTTGGTGTTCTCATAGATTCAAAAATCTTTACATGTTGTGGTGCTTTTGTGCTCTTTTATTTTTCACAGACATCTTCTGGGCACATTCACACTTGTCCAATAGAAGTTTAACTTGGACTATATTTTTAGTGGTTTTTCTGCAAGTTCACATAATTATGTAGCCTTATAAGCAAAATAACATTGTGTTGGGAACATAATTAGGCTCAATGAATACATTAGCACCTTGGTAGTAACTTGTAACGGCCAGTCATATTTTTGATTTCATGAATATGCCTGTAGCTGGCAGAACAAAGATAACAATTGTAAAATAAAGGGGATTGCATTCCTTCATTCATCTTTTTCTTTGCCTTTGTTTTTTTCTTTTTACAATCTACCAATTGATTGGTTGCTCTGGGTTACCACCCAAGTGCAAATTAAGCCTGTTAGGTTCTTCCATAGCATAAATGTCAGGAATGATGGGAGTTGTAGTCTTATAACAGTCGGAGTACCAATGCTAACTATTTCCTGCCATAGACAGTGTTTACATTATTCATATATTGTATGCTGATATCATTGGGATTTACAAGGAAGTATAGCAGTGCATATTCTTATTTAAGATAAGCCAGACCTGTACATTTCCAGATGACCTTGCTTTTGAATTTTAACTAGATGATTTGATGTACTTCACTAAAATTTATAGGAACAGGATTTAGGATTTAATAGGACTGCATAAAAAGGTAAGCCAACTTCCTCAGCTTTTGTGCATCATTAAAACTCGTTTTTTTGGAAAATACGCTGAAAAAGAGCTCATGCAAAACACGTTGAGATGAAAAGTATAGCTTCAGTTTTTTGGCTTGAGATCCATTCCAGTGGTTAACATGTGAAAGTTAACTTAAGAAACCAGAAGGAATGAAAGACACTGTATGATTAATGAAGTGCGGGAAGCTGTGTTTGACTCTCATGCAAAGGAAGAAAAACAGTAACAAATACCTGCCTAGTGAGGCCATTGCTTGTTCTCTGTTCTTTACCTGCGTATTACTTTTAAATTGGTCTCCTGGATATTTAGCTTATTATACCTCTGAAAGGAGATTAGAATCCATTGAAGATAAAAGGAAAATGGGAGTAGTTAAAGTAAGGGCTGTACAGACCTCATACAAAATCCATTTGTCAAAGCCTTGCATAGAAATCCCATAAATCCCTTATATACAGCAGCTCAATGATGCCACTAACATAATTCTTGTATATGCATGAGCATTGGGGGAGACTTTTACTTGCACAGCTGAAAATGTACAAAATGCTCAAAAGGGACAAAATATGTGTTAGGCCACCAACTCACGGATGATAGAGTAGGTCAGATCCAACAATATTTGCAAACAGTTTACCAAAATCTTAGTAGTCGCTAAAAGCTTTTTTGTTTAGTGTTCATCCAAAGTTTTGCGGAGGGTTTGCTATCCCAAACGTATGGATGCTATCTGAAAACTGCAGGCTGTGATATCACTTATAAAAGGTTTGCAGATTTAAAGCTTATTAGGCAATTCATTGATTTGTTTTATACCTGGGAACACTGCATTTGTAAGAAAAAGAAAAAATGGTGCTACAGACTACCAATTTGGATAACTCACCAACTATGACTAGTGGTCCAGGTGCACCAGCCCCAGACCCTCATCATCAGGGAGTGGCAATCCGAGAGTAATCAAATAGAACAAATGGTAATATCAAGCACTCAAAGGAATTCACAGGGCCAAAGAATTAAGTAGAAAATATTTATTTGTAGAAACTAAAACTTAAATACAGTATCTTCTTATTCCCTACATGTTTCATTTCCTGCAGACTTACGAAATTCACGTGAATAGATCTAACTTCGATCGAATCTGATCGAATTCCGATCGTACGATTTTATTGGATATTCGAATATGCAAATTTGGCCACTTTGATCATCGAATACCGAAAATTTGATAGATCGAATGATCGTATATTCGATAATTCGACCATTCAATGATCTAAGTACTTTAACTTTAAAAAAAATTTCGGCTGCCTACTTCGCCAGATTGAACCTACCAAATTGCAATAGAAGCCTATGGGAAGCCCCCATAGGATTTTTTTTCTATCACCTGCTCGAATACCATTCGTACGATGAAACGCCTCGATCATTCGAATCGTAAGAATTTTCTTGTGAAATCAAACGATCGGTATTCGATTGTACGATTTCATCAAGGAATCGAATATCGAGGAAAAAATTGCCTAAAACTATTCGATAAGCATAGTCGAATGCTTATAGAAATTCAAACAAATTTGAGGGTTTTTTAGTGAATAATAGTAAATCTGCCCCTTAGTTTGGCTGCATTGGTCCCATCAATGGGCATACTGCATTGGTCCCATCATTTCCTTCAGTGAGGTGCATCAATAACTGTATTCTGCCAGGTTGCCCTTTCAGGAAATTCATACATGCAGCCCTCCAGCTTTCACTATCAACAGTTCTAGCATGTAGTTTAAAATTCCAACAGATAATATACTGTACTATGTTTGCCATGGGAAGCTCGCCTTCTACTTCTACTAGAATACATATTTATCTTTACCTATACATATATAATAATCCTTTACCTATATAATAAACCTGTTATGTGGTCTGGACAACAGAATGGAGATGATTTTGCTGCTCTGGTTTTGGTGTTTTAACTCTATTTTAACAGTAACATTTTTTATAAACTAAAAAGTAGGTTTAACTGCTGAATGTATTCGGTGGTAATATCAATATTTCCTTGCTCTAGGTGTCTTTGGAAAACACTGTGAATTAAATAGCTATGGGTTTGAAGAGTTGTCCTACATGGAGTTTCCTAGTTTGGATCCCAACAACAACTATATTTATATCAAGTTTTCTACTATCAAAACCAATGGCTTGCTTCTGTACAATTATGATAACCAGACTGGAGATGGTGCAGAGTTCCTTGCTCTGGAAATAGTAGAGGAGAGAATGAGGCTGTCGTACAACCTTGGCAGTGGAACATACAGGCTAACAACAATGAAGAAAGTATCGGACGGACAGTTTCACACTGTGATTGCCCGGAGGGCTGGAATGGTAAATTGCTTTCTCTGAACATTTTCTCTTTGGATAATGTATTTTGTTTACCTCTTATCACTCTGTTGTTAGTTCAATGAATCATTTTGAGACAATAGATTACTAACAGTCATGTTTCTGCTTCCTTATATTTTGAGGGCAGATTTTAGTTTTTTTCTTTCTATACCAGACAGTACAAACACAATTCATCAACTCAATGTAAATCTAGATTACAAAACTCTAGTGAAATGATATATAGTTTGATAATAATATTTCAAATATACACTCATAAACTCTCAAACCATGATCGTCATTGAATTTATAAAAAAAATCCAAATAGATAAAATGCAAAGGAAATGCGCTAAAAAATACGAATACCACAAAAAATTAAAAATTTTTCCAGACAATTAGTAATCCCCAAAAAAACCCATTTGATTAATAAGATTGATTTCTATGGCATCTCAACAACTTTTACTTGGCTAATTTTGGTAACTAAATTTAAAATTTTTAGAGCTTTTTAGAAATATACGAAGACCCGCAAATTTTTTGAGATTTGTGAAAAAAAGTTAGTAAATGGGTCCTAAACTGTAAGCAGTGGAGTGCCATCGTTGTAGTTGGAATTAAGAGGTGTTTTTTTTAGATTATTATAAAACATTTAAACATATATATATATAAATTCTATAACTTTTTTGATCAGTTGATAAATCCAGGCCTATTTGCCCATGAGAAAAGATTGCAAACTTATGGAACATATATTAAAACTTAGTCTAATGGCCTTAGAGCACTCTTGTGAATAGCAGCAGAGATAAAACATGGGCAGGGACTGCAAGTGCCTTGTTTTACAGCAATACACGCAGTGTGTCAGTTGAGGAGTGTCCCATTGCACAAAATGGGAACCAACCCAGGGTGATTTCCCACAGCTGCATTCTCTGGAAAAGTGGTGTAAAGAAAACAAGCAGTGTCTCACAGGCCTTAATAACATTCAGTATTCTAGTATCAACAGTATAACAGAATGAAATATAACCTTGTTGGGAGACATGAATAATGGAAAAAGACTGAATCATGTGAAATTTTGCTGGTTTTTTTTTTTGCTTATTAAACGATTTCTCACAAGAGCCACTTACCTTACTTATGATAAAACTGTTTGTTTAACTTTATCTTTGCACTGTTAGAAAAACACATAATACCCATAGGGGCTTGTTAATTTAAACAAAAGGAACGATTCCCAATGATAATACAAACTTCACTGTAATTTGCAGTTTCTAGTATACATTTTTACTGTATCACTTGGCTCCAAATGAAAAAATTCAGAACCAATTTTATGCACATATGCATTTCCTATAACCATACTGGTCATATCAACTTATGTTGGTAAGTGTCAGGATTTACCAACCGTGTGTGGTTGGCAGGTGGGAGCCGAAATGCATGGTAACTTGGTGATACCATGTTTGGTTTAAAGCTCACTATAGATGCAAAGATCTTTCTCTGCCGAACGACCAATCTTAGGGAAGTCTGACCAATCTGTCAAATTATTGTGCGGTTAGTGGGATACCAAGGATCGTACATCTTACGATTTTTTGTCCGACATCGGTCTGAAGATTGATCGGCCAGGTTAGAAAATTGTTTGCAGGGCCAAGCAGGCAGTGACCCTTATGTTTTGCTGGCAATATTTCCTGAAATAGTCTTTTTAGTTGGTGGACACATCGGACATTTAAATGATCGTTTTGAGACAATCCTGGTCTCACGATAACCATTGGATCTTTCAAAAATCTTTATGTCTATGGAAAGCTTTAGAACAACCAGGATATGAGAATGTGCTCAGAACGAAGTTTAATGGGTAGCTAGAAACAGTTGGTGCAGGTGAGACAGAAGACAAATGAGAAGGAGTATAATGTGAAGATAAGTCAATATACTAAGTCAATATAACAAGCCAAAGGTTGGGGGCAGGCTGCAGGCTGATGCAAATCCATGTCCACAGGCAAGAGGTCTTTGGCAGGCAACACAAGTACATGAAACAAGCAAAGGGACAAAAACCAGGAGATCACATCAAGAATGGGAGTAGGGACAAGGTATTAACAGGACAGTGGAACAAACAGTAATAGGGCAATTCAGGAACAGGGCAGATCAAGAATCAGGAACAGGGCAGATCAGGAACACTGGCACAAAGGGGGCTAGAACACAAATATAGGTTAATGACCCAGCACTAGCTGGCAGGAAGGTAATA
>CM044432.1:52187065-52208705 GCA_024363595.1 Xenopus borealis | reverse complement strand
ATATATATATATACAGTATATATAAGAACTGCACTAACGACAGCACTCCAATGACTTACAGCACGTCACAATATGTAGCAAAAAAGGGTTTATTTAATCCAAAGTTTCAGTTCCGGTACGGAACTTTCATCAGGGAAACAGAACAGCGCAAAAGGGAACGCTTAAACTAAAGTTTGGCGCCAACGGTGGTTGCTAAGCAACCAACGCAAAAGTGTTTGTCGATCTTTTACAAGTGAAAAACAGGTTATGTGACCACCTACAAAGACCCCAAACAACCCGTGAAAAGACCTACTCACAAACTCACCCCAGCCACGGCAGGATACAGCAGATAGCGCACAAGTCTTCCCCCAACAGTGAAGTTGGACGTCTGGGAGGTGTGTCTAACCACCCGTCCACGGTTCAGTAGAGGTGGGAGTAGCCACAAGGGCTGGGAGAGCCAGTGCTATAAGGTGAATTGCAACGCCCACCAGCCACGCCTTCTGGTTGCCCTGTAGAGGTGTCCTTAGCAACACAACACTACGCCATGTGATGCCAAGGATAACACCACAATCTTAGCTAGAGCACAGGGTCGGAGATAAACCGAACCTACACTACATGCTATTAAGATTTTTACTACATAAGACAAGGCACGCCACCATTCACACGGAAACATTCATAGGGCTATTATTTTCACTGCACCTGACTCCGCTCACCACATACATGACCAAACTGTGGGTATGGAGACATGTTCACCAATATGTGCATCGAGTCCAATCTGGCTCAAGAACAGGGGGCTAATCCTTTTGATATGGGGGGTCTTGAGTCATTGGTCAAAATTAAAAACAAAGTTATAGCGTAACTTACCATTAGGAGAAACAGAGCTAAAGGCAACTCTATAGAGACAAAGAAATATATGACACAATCTTAAAATGAACATAAGAAGCAGATCAATAATTTCATCAGAGAAAGGCTGTTGTATCAGCCGAAACGTCAGACTTAACGCTGAAAGAAATAAAGTTCTGAAATATTTTAAGCCCTGAGAGTGCGGACTTCCTCAATGTGCGTAGATATATATATATACCGGCACTCCCATGTGTAGAAAACTTTTGTCATTTATTGAATCATATCATAATCCAACGTTTCGGTCGCCTTTACGACCTTTCTCAGATCCTTGAGAAAGGTCATAATGGCGACCGAAACGTTGGATTATAATATGATTCAATAAACGACAAAAGTTTTCTACACATGGGAGTGCCGGTATCTTGAATATAGCATTATACATATTTTAACACCTTTTAAGATAATTCAATTGTGTATTTATTAAAATAAATAGAACTCGTGCTAGAAATGAATGTATAAAAGTGAATATAGAAATAGTTCATTTGTGACTAAATGTGGCATTTATATTGGAAATGTTAATACTGGTACTACTGAAGAAAAAAATTCTCTCTACTGAAAATACTTAAGAAGATTAAAGCTAATACGGATTATATATAGCATAGTAAAAGTAACTGAAACACTAAACTGAGAAACAGCATTATATTACAGTTATCCAGATTATAATAATACATCATTTGCATGAACACAAATTTGGCTCAAAATGTGGATTGGGAGCTAGATAGAACCCACTGCATGAATCAGTTGTAATAAAACACACAAAGATACTACAGGTGTATTGCCATTGATGCTTTGCTTGTGGGGACTGGAGACTGCTGTACAATATTAGAATTCTCCATTCAAATACATTTATAACCCTAAACATATTATTTCCATCTTTTAAGCAATGGTAGCTTTAGTTGCTGTATCCGATACCTTGACCTCTGTGATGGAATGACTTCAGGGTAGTAGTTAGTACAAAGTAGTATTCCTTATACTATACATATGCATCACCTGCATGTGCAGTGGGAATGAAGGTGTTAGCAATGGATAAACAAAAAACAAGAATAAGGGTGGAGTTGCCTAGAGAGATAAATGTACTGTCGAAGGGAGATGAAAGATTAACACGGGTAAAATGATAGGGTTCTGGATAACCTGTAGAGGAGATGTAGAATAAATCTGAATAGAAAATCTGCTCTGTACTGTCATGAGATAGGGAATAAAGGTGAAGGATCACAAGAGGTGAAAAGATGAGAGGCAGTTTAAGGGTGAAACGTAATGAATGGATTATGACAAAAAACAAGGGAAGAAATGGTGGTTAAATAATGGATTAACAAAATGCTGAGTGGTTTGAACTGGGGTGAATATCATAAATTTTCCTAAACAATGGATTAATAATTAATTGGTTGGGCACCACTAAGAAATAACATTCACAATAGTTCTGAACTACAAGAATAATTCTTGCCTTTCATTCATGTAATGTGGCATTCTAGATGTATTTATTCTTCAGCGCTATATAGAAATACTTCAGCCAAATATAAATGAGTTTTTGGGAGGGCTATAACCGAGTTATAGTTTGGAACACCACTACCTATTTACTATTATAATACTATTATAACTACTTCTATATAATCTCCTGGGATTCTTGAACTTGATATCCACTCCAAAATACAAATAACTGAATTGTGCTTTTTACCTTGGACCTAGCCACATTCCAATTTTTGTCTGTAGGAGGAAGGATCTCCTAGGGAGAGAACTTTCAAAACTAAACTCAACAATACCTCTTGCAGCACTCACATCTGAATTAGTCCTGGCACATATGCATCTATAATGCAGAGACAATTACTATAACCTGTAAACAACCACTTTAACCTGTAGAGCTTACTTGCTCAGATTTGTGTCTCTATGGGGCAGGGACCTCTTAAATATTAATGTAAAAAAATGTTGCATATATTTGTATTTTATCATTGTTTTGATCTGGTCTGTTCTATTGATGTACCTTTCTATTGTACAGTGCTGTATGCACAAATATGGGCAGATTTACTAAGGGTCAAATTTCGAAGTTAAGAAACTTTGAAATTCAACCAAATTTTCAATCAATCAAAAAATGGAGCGAAGAGGTCCGTTTTTGATCGAATAAAAATAGTTTGAATGCATCATTCAATTCAAACGATTTTGAAATAATCCTTCAATTGTCTAGGACTTTAAAAAAATCACAGTAAAGGTTCTAGGAGGTCCCCCATAGGCTACAATGGCAATTCAGCAGCTTTAAGTTTTTTTAAAGAGACAGTACTTTGAAATGCAATTTTTTTCAGTTCGAATCGAATTTTGGGCTATTCGATAGTCGAAGTAGCCCAAAATTGCGTCGAAATTTTAATTTTTAAAATTCTAATTTAATTAGAAAATTCATATCGACCTTTCGTAAATCTGCCCCTTAGGGGTATATTTAAGAGTGAAGTTCCACCACAAGAGGGAAATTCCGCCGCTCTCCATTCATTTCTATGGGATTTTTAAAGGCGTATTTAACTTCACCCATTGATAAATAGGCCTTTCAAAATCCCATAGAAATGAATGGAGAGCGGCGGAATTTCACTCTAGTGGCGGAACTTCACTCTTTGATAAATTTACCCCTCAGTGTGATATTAACAAATATATACATACATACAGCATTTTTTGGATTCTGGCACGATTTTTATTATGTACGGTAGTTTTTATCACTAAATTATATGGCACACGTTGTAAGTAATTCATCCTACCATTTATAAAAATATTCTTGAACCATTAAATGTATTTTTTAAAATTTTTATATTGATATGTAGACAGCCGTCTCAGTGCATTGTGCTTGATCCTGTGCTTTTAGAAAGGACTTCACAATGGAACTGCTTTCAGATAAGCTATTGTTTCTCATACCCAGTGTATTTCGAGGTGTTTCAGTAGGACTTTGGGTGTTTTACTATTCTATTCTCACTACTCATGAGAGAATGGGAGCATTTTAGCAATTCAGTTGTCAGGGAGCTGCTATCTTGTTATCTTCCCACTATTCTAATGATAGGCTGGTGGAGAAGGAATGGGTGATATAACTTCAACTTGCAGTGTAGCAGTAAAGAGTCACTGACATTTATTAAGTCCTATGGCTGGGTGCACCTGAGAAACATGTCTAGCCGCACTAATAATAAAATAATAAAATATTAAAAAAGATTGTTTACTCTTTTGAAAAACAAATTTCAGGGCATGATTCTGCTGGAGGGGCACTATAAACTGAAGCATTTTTTTTTCATGACAGAATCCCTTTTAAAATGTATATACTGTAAATTGGTAATAACATTTCAACAACAAAAATAGCACAACAAGTCTAATTATCTACTAATATATTGATTAGGATAAGTCATTCATGACTTTCTCTGTATGAATTCAGACAAACCCAATGTAGATGCAGCCTCTAAAAGATTTTCTTAATAAACAATGACCAAACAGTTTTTGTGATAGTACAATTTAAACACTGTAATGTTTGCTAGGCCCTCTACACTAAAGGACCTCTGCAGCATTAAATGCTGTTGTCTTCTTGTTCTCTTCTAGAAACCGGAAATTCACAGATGCTGAGGTGGGTGCACCAGGCACACCAGTCACCAGTCATAATATTAGAAGGGAGATTTGCCACAATCCAGCAGATAAGGAAGTGCTCAGTGTTTTTTTTGTTTCCCCCTTTTTTTTTAACTGTATTTTTATGTACATAAAAAGAAAAGAAAACGGTAGGTGGTACATTTCCATTTAAACACAAATACAGATTACTGTACATACATTATAGTGTATTCCAATTAAATATTTCCTTCTGGTTTCAACAGTCACTTCACATTTTTATTGCCTAGGACTTAAAACACATTTCTATGTATGCATGTGAAGTGCTTAGTGTTTTTAAGTAGTGATGGGCGAATTTATTCGCCAGGGGCGAATTCGCGGCGAATTCCCGCGATTCGCCGCTGGCGAATAAATTCACGAAACACCAGCAAAAATTCGCAAATGAAAATTCGCCAAAAAAAATGAGTCGCGCGTCGTTTTTGACGTGACGCAGCGAAAACGACGCGACGTGCGCCGAAAATGACGCGACGGAAATGACGCAACGCGTCACGGTTGACGCAACGCGCGTCGCGCTTCAAAAACGGCGCGCGACTCGTTTCGCAAATTTTTCCGCCAATTCGAGAATTTTGCTGGAAGCGAAGCGAAGCGAAACGGGTGAGATTCGCCCATCACTATTTTTAAGCAGCCCGACTGCCTGTATGTTGGTGACTCCTGCGCTGGGAAGGTGTACTCATTGTAGTTATATAATATTTAGAGATGATATGTGTTATAGAGAAGCTATAAGGTGAATTACAGTATTGTGAAGTGATATTTCAGGTTAATATATCAATACTTAGGGGCAGATTTATCAAGGGTCAAATTTCGAGGGTTAAAAACCCTCAGATTCGATCCTCAAAAATTTTCCCGAAGTAAAATCCGACGAAATTGAATTCGTAGGATTTTACCACTATTTGATCAATTGAACGATCAAATAGCAATCTTCCGATTTCACAAAAAATTCGTACAAATTCATCCAATTTCCCGAAAAAATCATACGATTCGTACAATGTTTTTCAAAAAATCGGATGATTTTCAATGAAAAAAAAACTTAGAAAAAGCCTATGGGAGCTTCCCATAGGCAAATATATAAACTCGGTAGGTTTAATCTGGCGAAGTAGGCAATCGAAAAAATTTTTAAAGGGCAAGTACTTCGACCATCGAATGGTCAAACGATTTTCTTATTTGAATTGTCAGATTTATTCGTATCATTCTATTCTGTTGAATGATTCATTTGAATCATTCAATTCAATCGAATTTTGCAAATGTGATGGTCGAATTAGCCCCCAAAAAAATTTGAAAATCAAATTTTTTGCATTCGAATTCTTCACCCGAGCTTAGTAAATCTGCCCCTTAGAGAAGCTATTACTGTATATATGTCAATGGAACTGGAATAAATCAGACATTTTTAAGGAAGATATATAAATATATATATATATATATATATATATAAATATATATAGCATCCTTTTCAGGCCAGCCTAAATATTTCTTAAATAATATGTATGTTTTTGTGGTGATTTTTTAATAATAATAGGGCTGCTTGTGTAAAAATGATTAACTGTAACCATTTTCCTGGAATAGTAATAGCAGTCCCTGAATTCTAAATTAAGCACTGTATATTTAGAAGTATTCTCTCCACAAATTATTAGCCTCCCTTCAAGCCAGTGCATTTCTTTCCTGCAGATCCCAAGTGCATAAAGAATTGCATTGTTCACTGTGAATACATTCTTAATATTTATATAATTGCACCATGAAGACTCATTTCACAAACTGGGTAAAAAAAATATATATTTTTTTACAAGTGATTGATTCATGCAATTAGCCCTGCTATAAGTATTTAATCATTAATTTAAGTTTTTTTTAGTCTGCTCCTGTGGAAAATTCAAAAGCTATCTGTGCATGTTCTGTGTAGTTTTTATAATTACTTTCTCCCCGTATCGCTTGGGATAATGATGACTGCATCATTAAATCTAATCGGCCAAGAAAGAAGGAGGGTCAGTCATTTCAGTTGCCCTTTCTAGATATGATAATTGGCTCACATGAATCAAAAGGGCCTCAGAGTTTTAAGTATCATTGTTCTTTCCCCATGAGATCCACTCACTCCAATTATTTGAAATGTGTTCAAATAGAAAAACCCCACTAAAATGTAGTTTGCGATGCATGTATTTTATAGAAAGTGTCAATTTATAAAACTGCTGAAACATTTCATGGATCACGAGTGAAACGGTAGGAAAAGAAAACAAAGAGACAGACTGGGGATTTTAAAAGAATTCTTGTCGTTTACAGAGTTTAAATGCAATAACTTTTTTAGTTCGTGAATTACTTACTTTAAAAATTATGTATAATAAATATATATATTGCATATGTATATATACTTGAGTGTCTCCTTTGCTTTACTGCCCTTACAAATTATGTAGGCTCAGTAAACTTTTATTTATTCTATTATAATTTAGCTCAGTACAGAAAAGGAGATCTTGGATCTGATTGGTAGCTTTCCCATGTTAAGAGCTGTGGAAAACACTTTTTGACTCCTTTAGGGTAGGGACAGACAGGGAGATTCGGGGAGATTCTGTCGCCTGGCGTTTTTAGCAGGCGACAATCTCCCCGAATTTCCTTCTCCCTGTCTGCCGCTAGTATAAGTGATAAAGCGCCAGCACCTGTGCACACGCTGCGCGGCCATTTCCGGAATCGCCCGAAGTTTCCTCAAGAAGTATCTTCGGGCGATTCCGGAAATCGCCGCGCAGCGTGTGCACAGGCGCTGGCGCTTTGTCACTCATACTAGCGGCAAACAGGGAGAAGGAAATTCGGGGAGATTGTCGCCTGCTAAAAACGCCAGGCGAGAGAATCTCCCCGAATCTCCCTGTCTGTCCCTACCCTTAGTGACTTTTCAGGACAAAACATTGCAATCCATGGGATATTATAATTAAAGGGTGTTATTTTGCAGTGATACTATTGTTTTAAAGGGACAGTAATAAAAAGTGTATAAACGTCTTTACAATTTAAGGCAAGTTATGTTTCTTTGCTACAGAACATCTAATAAGCTTCTTCTGTAGCAATGGAGGCTGCCATGGAGGGGCTAGAAGGTTCTGGGATAAATATACAACATTTTGATTACCTTTTCTTCACAAGGCAGATTTGTTTTACCGGGATTCTGTTTTTTTTTTCCAGAATGGCAAGTTTTTTTTTATTTTGTTTTTTTCAATCTGTGATAGGGCTGGTCATTTAGGGCTTATTCTATAGCCTGGTTTATTTAGAATCCATACATTTATGAAAGGAATAGCAATTTTCTGTAATTTGTGCAGAGAATAATGAAGGTTTTGGGGTGGATTATAAGTATATTGGGGTTGTTTTCTCTAGAAAAAAACAGGCAATTGCAAGGGGACATGATTACACTTTACAAATACATTAGAGGACATTATACAAAATATCAGGGGACCTACCAAGTACTTTGAAGCAACGTAGATAGTTCTGCATGGTGTGGACAGTGAGTTTGTTGAATGATTTCTTGTACAAGCATAATATCCAAGACTACTCTGATACTAAAATCTGTAATTTGTATAGCTATTGGTATATAGTATATACAGTTTACGTGATGTATAGGTTTGTATGAATGTGTGTGTTCACTGAGGTTCATTTGAAGGGGTTGAACTTGATGGACTTTTCTCAACCCAACTTAACTATGTAACGTATAAGCAAACATCTTAATGTTTGTTATTGGGTTACTAAACATAGGCAAACAGTGCCTTTTAGTACATACATTTTTATAGTATGAAAAAGTGCCTACAGATAACATAAAAGTAAAATGATCAATAAATGTTTGTGAGATTAAGGTCCATTTCAACTAAAGCAAGAGTGCAATATAAGGGAATTTGAAAGAAATTAGAAATTTTGAAGTACTGTCTCTCTTTAAAAAAATTCAAATTCAACACTTCACCACCTTAAACCTGCCAAATTGCTATTTTAGCCTATGGGGGACCTCCTGGAACCTTTAAAAAGTGTTTTTGAAAATTTTTGTAATTTGAAGGATTTTGGCCAAAATCGTTTAAATCGAACGATGCAGTCGAACGGTTAAAACAATTTTTATTCAATCGAAAACTGACCTATTCAATCCATTTTCGGTCGAAAATACCCTTATAATATTCCCAAGGGGGCAGATTTACTAAGGGTCGAATTTTTTTTTATTCGAAATTCGACCCTTAGTAAATCTGCCCCATAGGGAATTTTTTAAGGGTATTTTCGAATAGGTTAATTTGAAGGATTTTGGCCAAAATTGCTTCAATCAAACGATGCAGTCGAACGATTCAAACTATTTTTATTTGCCTGAAAACTGACCTATTCGATCCATTTTCGGTCGAAAATACCCATAAAAATTCTCTATGGGGCACATTTACTAAGGGTCAAATTTCAAATAAAAAGAAAAAATTGAAATTCAACCATCAAATTTGTTCAATTGAATTTTTGTTTGAAAACGAAACCATTTTCATTCAAATAGGTCAGTTTTTGAACAAATAAAAATCATTAGAATCATTTGATACAAATGATTTTGGTAAAAAAATTTAGATTATCAAAAAATTTCAAAAACACTCCATAAAGGTTCCAGGAGGTCCCCCATAGGCTAAAACAGCAATTTGGCAGCTTTAAGGTGGCGAAGTGTCAAATTTTAATTTTTAAAGAGACAGTACTTCAATTTTCGAATGTCACATTTTTTTTTAAAAAAATTCAGTTTGAATCGAATTTTTTCGATGGTTGAAGTAGCCAAAATTTACTAATTTTCCGAATTTTCACTTCGACCCTTGAAATGTAGGCTTCACTATACATTTGTTACCCATTGGACACCAGGTGATTACTTTGCCAGTGTATTTCCAGCAGATGACAACTTGGCACCACTGTTACCTTGCAAACGTCCACTGCTGATTCCTTGCAATCCTCCACTTTCAGCTTGCCCCCCCATGTTGTTGCGTCCTTAGCAGCCACCTATCTATGTATGTATATTTTTATTTGGATAGCACTCTATGCTGCCTATCTTTTCTAGACCTTAATGTAAAGCAGATCCCAAGTGCTTAGTGAAGTGTGGGTATTACACCCTTTGGAAATTATTCATTGCAGTGCATGAGACCCCTTTCTATGTAGGCCACACTGACATGACTGTCAGTTCACTGTAGTGATATTGTAGAAAGCAGATTTGTTACATAAAACCAATTTAAAAGGGAGGCAAATACTTTGCCAATTACATTTTCCCCTTGGTATAGTCATTTCAGTGTTTGGAAAGAACATATAATTTTTTTTCTTGGACGATTAGCAGTCTCTGTTTGGCGTTATGATTTTTGGCAGGCAATGCCAATTTATTTGATGCTAAGCAATAATTACATTAACGAAAACTTTAGCAATTAACCATAGCTGTACTTAAACAGATGACAAATACAATTTTTCTTAGAATGAACAGTTTGCCTAAATTTCAGCAACTGTAGTTCTACCAAACATAAACAATTATTTAGGATGCACAGACATGGTTGAACTAAAATGTCCATTTTGGTAATGCGGACATTTAAGCAGTGCTATTGTATGAATAATATGCTTCACCAAAAAGGCCTGGGCCAGGCAACAATAAAATATTTTTTTTTTACTATTTTCACTGAATAAGAATATAGTGATCAACATGATTTTTTTAGTCTCACTGCAAGTTTGATTTGAGGAGTCCATGGTTCTTATAGGATAGGATAAGGATAATAGTGGTAGGGAATTTGCAGACATTTTATTAATGCAGTGGTAATAGGCAATTAGCCAAAATGTGCTGTAGCAACACCTTACTTTTCTAAAAGTATAGGGAAGAATCAGTTTTAAACTCAATAGTAGTACTGTAATTAGTGCTCCAACAACACACACACATTCTATCCCCCATATATATAATAAAAATGCACATAGTTTGCCCAGGTGCAGTAACCTATAGCAACCAATGGCTTGCTGTAAATTACTAGATTTGTCACTTGTTAGATTGTTAACATTTGTGGTAAATATTTCACAAGGAAGCACAAGGTAATGTACTTTATTTTAATGACAAAGCACAACAGTCCATGTTTTGCATTAATGGCTAATGAAGTACACATAGCAGACTTCAAAAGAGAACAAAGAGAATAAAGCTGTGGTTACTCATGATGAGTTTTGGAAGTGAAGAAATGTTCAGCACATTAAGCTTCAGACACATTAGCTCAGACAAAGTAAACATTTTGATTAGGATTTCCGATGTAAAAGGAAAGTATTCCAACACCAACTCTGTTCATGTGCTGTGCAGCAGTCTGCAGATGTCTATAAGCAAAATTAGTTCATCAAGCTATATATGGCATGCAGTACATTAGTAGTATAAAAAATTAAGGAGGAATATAAATTTATAGAATCATTTCTGGTTATGGGAAATTGATTGGAAACGGATTTAATTGATTGGAATACAAATTTAATCTCACTGGGAAACATGCACACATACATCAGTATGTGGACAGACACAGGTCTGTCCAAACCTTTTGAAATTAATGTACCAATTGACAATTCAGAATTATCAGCCCCCACAGCAGGAGTGAAAACACAAAAGCGCTTGTCATGAACGGCACCCAGAATCCAGAACCAATGTTAGGCTCCCTGGTCTCGGCTCTTGTTTCTGCCTTTAACAGCCGCCTTTCACCTTGGGAGGAGCCCTTGGCTAATTCGACACCTCCAGGTCTTATAAAGAGAGGAGCCAAGCAAGGGGTTTGGACAAGCAGAGGAGCATGATCGTTTAGCAAAAGTCTTTAGGCAGAAGTTCATGGTACAAAGGATAGGCAAACGCGTGGTCAGACAGGCAGAGGTCGGATCAGGCTGAGTACAATCAAGGTCGGACAGGCAAGGGTCAATCATAATGGTCAGACAGGTATGGGTCAGATTACGGATTTCAGAAAACTCTGTTACCAGGCAGGGGTCAGGATCACAGAAGTCATAAAAGTCAATCAAGCAGGGGTCAAAACACAGGAATCAAATATCAGATAGACAGCACCCAGGAACTCACAAAGATGAACCAATAATGGGCAAAGATCACAGTGCCAGAGTCCCTTTAAATAAATTTGAAAATTTGCGCAATTGTGCACAAAAAAAACAGAAGTGCATGCCGCGTGCGACGGAAGGCAGAGTATTGCAGGACACCAAGGAAGAAGCACCTTGTGGCGGGCGTCTCTGCTGGCCCACTGGACCACCAGGGTGAGTGACCTTTACAGTGCGGTTGCCTTCACCACATTTTTTATGTTTTTTTTTTTGCTTGAGAGACTGAGCACTAAGTGGAAGTAAGTGGCTAGGGTGTGCAGGAGATGAGACAATATCCCATATGATTGCCACATAACTGCATAACAGTTCCCTAATAGTTTCTTCAGACTATCAAAAAACCTCTAGCTCATTGCAATATTAACAGAGATAGAATATACTAACATTTTAATTAATTCTCAAATGAATCATAGTTAAATTAATGTTACAACAGATGCATCATGGCAGTTTCATTTTGCCTGGTTATGCTTGCTATTGCACTGAAATTTAAAGGTTTTGTAAGGAAGACCAGACCCCTTTGGCACCTGACACACCGGAAATTAGGCTCTTAAAGTTACCAGGGGGGTGCAGCCGCCTGAGGCAAGAGTCTCAACTCGCCTCATTGGTGGAGTGCCCCATCTCCCATCTCTATACCCTTATGTGTTTCCCATTTCCAATTATGTACCCTTTATAAACCTGTCCCTGACCAGTGCTCTTTGTTTGATCATCTGAGTTCTTGAGCCCAATCTAGCCTCTGATTTCCATGACTTCTGTGATTCCTGACCCCTGGTTCCTGTGTTCCCTGCATGGGTCTGCTGCCTGCTTCACTTACTCCTGTTCCCACCTGGTTCTCGATACCCGTCTTATGTGGATTCCCTGGTTTGACCTTCGGCCTGTTTCTCGACCCTGCTTGACTGATGTCTTCCACTGACCTTGCCTGCTGTTCGGACATTGCTAGTCTTCCACCAGCTCTGACCTTCTTAGCCCATTACTAGATTCCGCTCTGTCTCTACCTAGACCTGCATTTGGTGTATCCGTTTGCACTCCTATTTATTGTTGTTTTCATTCTAATCATTAAATCTCCTACACTTTACCATGGCTTCTGCTGTTAATCCTGCAGTAAATGGGTGTTATCTGGGTTACCCAACATATAGGCTTCAAACTGCTGGACATTCACCAGCATTCAGACATGACAAACACATTCTGACGCACAGTGTGCATACCACATGCAATGAGGTCATTTGGACCCAAATTTGTATTTAAAATCCCAATCCACTTTTATTCTTTGCCCAGGCTGGCTTTGTGTTACAGTTATGTGTCTTTTTCCTGTGTTTGTTGCCTGGTTTGACCTTCTGCTTGGTCCTGACTAAGATATTTGCTGCCTGCGCCTGTTTTTTAATGCTATTTGAATACACTCTTTTGTATGTTCAGGTCCCATGTCCATCACACAGCTGAATATTCTGGGACCACAAATGGTGTTGGTGACAACCAGTGTTTGCAAGCCTGTCCTGCTTCACTTAAGAGGGTTTTGTCAAACAGACCCAGGGTTCCTGGTTAACAGTCTGTTACAGGCAACTACACAGAAATGTAATAGTTTCATCATTAAAATCAGCCTGAACTACAATCACATGGACTTGCTGTTATAAAATTTGTGGAGCTATAGGTGCAAGGGTAGAATGAACTTCAGTTGGAAAACATGATTATCTTAGGGTAAGGAATTTTTTTGCCATCTGATTTCTTGTTAGGCTGGTTTCATTGCTGAAGCGATTTAAAAACAAAAAAACAAATTGGTTAAAACATTTTATGAAAGTGATGTGAATGGAGTTCAGCATATGGCTCCTTACTATGGGATCAACAATCATTTTTGAAAAAGCAGTTTAACTGAGAAATTTATATTTTTGACAAATCTGTGCTAGAATTAAGCCATCTGTTTTGATTGCTTGAAAACTAAAATTACCTAGGAGTAATGTTACAATTAGAAGATGCCTATGTGTAGTCAAGCTATCGTCAAGACACCCCCCGCAAAGTCCTATTGATGAGAGTTTACAATTTGCCAAAGAAGAGATTGACTGGCCTAAAGAGAAACAGCGCAACATTTTGTAGACAGATGAAAGCAAGATTGTTGGTTTTGGGTCTAGGGGCAGCAGACACTCACAAACTGAATTCAGCAACAGAACACCATGAAGACAAAGTATGTTGGCACAAGCATCATAATATGAGGCTGTTTCTCATTCTACAGCATTGGGCCTATTTATTACATACCAGGATCATGGATCAGTTTCAATATATATTTTTAATGCCCCATCTATGTTTGTGGAGAATGGTTACAGGTATAAGTTTCACTTGTAACACATATGCAAAGAATGTGTCTACTATATGGAAGAGTATCTATGCCCTAGGGAGGAATGTGTTCCCATAGATATAGTGGGAACTGATTGTAGCTCCTATTCCCTAGTCTTTATAAGGGTCGGGCGTACACAATTCTGTCTCTTTGGACTCCACGTGGTGCTGGGGTGGATGGGGGTAGGTACTCAGGTTAAGTTTTAGTGTAATCCCTTGGATCACCCATGGTGAGTGTGAGTAATGTTCACTGTGTGTGATATGATATTATATCCTTGAATATTTTGGGGTATAAACTAAAATCTGAAAACTTCTATTTTCTCAAAACCACTTCCCATCCAAACCAAATTCCCATCCAAATTTTTACCGTATTATCGGATTATCACCTGAAAACCACATATCATTTAGATTATTCTACCGAACCCAGCACAGATCATGATATCTTCCAATTGTAAACAGGACATCTGCCATTAATTTCTACATGACCTCGGCAGGTTTGAGATGGAGTACTCTTTTATTTAGATTTTTAACAGAAGGGTTTAATAAATCATGAACAAAAAAAAAAAAAATAGTTTTCCCCCTTTAAAACTCTGACCTAAAAAAAAAATTGGAGTTTAGTAAATAACCTTCTTGGTGTACATGCAGGTGTAAAGCAGGTGTCATTACTCCAATCTCTAAAAAGTAAAACCCTGACAATTTAATGATTTTAATATTACAGGCAATTTTTATCTGAAAGTATTTTAAATTAAATATGTAAATTACAGGAATAGTAAACTAAGTCAGGCTAGGTATGCAGAATTGATGTGAGATTTTATGGTTACTTGATCAGAGTTACAAACAGTTTATAACACCTTACTGTGTGTAATAACTGTACTACATCAAAAAGCAAACAATCCATCCGACTTTTCCTATTGGTGTGCTTCGAAGAAATGTACCCACTGCAGGACCTCAAGCAGTAAGAGCATGTGAAATGATATACAGTTAAACAAAGGATTCCAAAGCTTTCAGCAAAAATGTCCCGGAGAAAAATAATCTCATGGAAGCCAAGAAATACAGACTGCCTGCTGCTGAAAACCATGTAACTATGGATAGTCCTGCATTTCATTTCTGAGAAAAGTTCCTGAATATTATCAGTAAAACAGTGATTGGCTTGTTCCCATATTTTTAATTGCTTGGCGCTTCACAGGGTGTTCAATGTACATAAGTGATGAGAAATACTGCCAATGGTGATGCATGTATACGTATTTATGGATTATTCCTAAATACTGATATGCATAACTATAAGAGACATATGGATATTATATTATTATTCTTTGTTTTTACACTATAATAATAAAATATGTGTGCGCACAGTAGTGATTGTGGGGCATGGAGAGGATAATATGATCCTATCTTATGTTTATTACCCTAGCTGTCATTGTACAAGGAAAATTATTTGGCATTATGTTGTCCATAGAGGCCATTGTAGTGACTGCATTTTAAAAGGAATGTCAACCAACTACAAAAGAAAACGTCATTTTAAGTAAGCAATAACAGCTGCCTGTAATGAAATCCAGGGATTCTGCTCAGCAGGGACAAAGAGAAGAAACACATCCATTAAATGTATCAATATCAGCACTCTCCGGGATATCCCCGCCCCCATGACCCATCAGAAAGACCCTCCCCAAGCTTTAAAAGCCACTCCCACCACAACGGCATCTTTGTGATGGGCTTTAAGACAACCATTGTAGAAGGGATGGGAATGTACTGATATGGAGTAAGTCCAGGAAAGGAAAATCATGGTAACTATGATACAATTTTCCCTTTTTCCTGGACGTACTCCAAATCAGCACTCTCCGGGACATAGCAAGCTTAATGCCCATTTCAGAGGGAAGTAGGCTATAACAGCATCTTGAATAATAAAGTAATAAATTACTGTTGTGTAGTACAGCAACTTATCATACTATCCACTCCATGTGCAGAACCTAGTAATATACAGGAGACCTCTTATAAAATAGTAGATGATCTCAACTCCAACCTAGAGAAAGAGATCAATGAACAATGAGCAACTGCGCTCTCTGCACTAGAAGAGCTGAATTTCCGCTTGAAAACTGGAAATAAGTGATGGGCGAATCTCCCGAGTTTCGATTCGCCGAAAAATTAGCAAAACGAGTCGCGGCACGCTTTTGACGCACGACTCGTTTTTTTTTGGCGAAATTTCGCTGGTGTTTCGCGAACTTATTCGCCATCGGCAAATCGCGGGAATTCGCCCCTGGCGAATAAATTCATCCATCACTACTGGAAATTAGTCTCTTAGTTATCAGGAGGGGGCACTGCCTTCTGAGGCGAGTGCCTCTAATCACCTCATTGGCAGAGCACCCCTGTTAATGAAACAAGTACCTCCAAGTACCTCCCCTGTTGCTATACCCTGGAAGCTAAGGTTTCACCACACCTCTAGCTGATCACATGATTACATTCAGCAGAGGCTGCTCGGGTATGCCACAATTAGCCAGAGACTTTACTGCGACAATCTATGTTGCATAATAAACATATACAGCCAGGTTGCTGCTAACTAGGCACATGAACCCTTCAAGCCTAATGCAGTAATAATTATGGCTTCTATCGCCATGAGTCAATACTGGTGACATTCTCTGGAAGTCCAGGTAGAATGTATACGCATATGCTATTATGCATATGTGTTTATATATCCTGATATGCATTACAGTATATTAAGCAGTTCTCAGAGGTTACTAAACTCTGTCCTAACTGCTATAACACCTTTAATAGCAAGAAAAAGGGGATTCAAGGCATTACCCAGCGTAGCAGCAAGCATAACATAAGTCTGTGGAAATCTTCTGAAAGCTCAGTTAGTGTGTAGCTGATTACATGATTGCAGTCAGTTGAGGCTACTCGTGTATGCATGCAGCTAGCCAGCTCTGAGAGATCATTACCAAACTCCATGGATTGATTCAATTCTTATGAAACTCAGGCAGTGTAGTGGAGGCCACTCAGGTGTGCACACCTGTGGATCAGTTCTCTGGAAACTCAGGTAGTGTAGCTGATCACTAGTGATGGGCGAATCTCCCGCGATTCGCTTCGCCTAGAGATTCGCGAATTTCTAGAGAAATTCGCGAAACGAGTCATGGGACGACTGACGCGCGACTCGTTTTTCGGCGAAATTTCGCCAAGCGAAATTTCGCTGGTGATTCGCAAATTTATTCGCCAGCGCCGAATCGCGGGAATTCGCCGCGAATTCGACCTAGGCGAATAAATTCGCCCATCACTACTGATCACATGATTACAGTCAGGCAGGGCCGCCATTAGGGGGGACAGGTGGGACAAGTGTTCCGGGCCTGAAGGGGGGTCCGGCAGTGTTGCACTTTTCGTAGAGCTGGGCCCCTCTTGCTGCCTTCCAATGTCCCAGCAGAATGCGGAAGTGACAAACAGTCAGAGTTCTGGAGCAGCGGAAAGACCCGATGTCACGAGAGGATCTGACACTGAAGCCCTGAAGTCACAAGTTCAACTCTACTGATACCAATGGGGTTTTTTTTAATCCCCTGGCCACCAATGTTTTATTTTAATATTTTAATATAATTTAATATTTTAATACTGCCACCATTTAAAAAAAAAAAAAAAAGTTTTGGGGTCCCAATTTTTTTTTAACTTGTAAGGGGCCCTTGTGCCAAGGTTTTTTTTTTTTTAAATATTCTTTGGGGCCCCAATTTTTTTTAACTTGTAAGGGGGTCCCTGGTGCCAATGTTTTTTTTTAACTTATAAGGGAGCCCTGACCATCAATATGTGTGGGTGGGGGGGTACTTTTTCAGAGCTGATGTCTGTGTGGTCTTTTGACTTTGATGTGGAATGGGCGGGATCAATGGTGGGGCTTGGGTGCCAGGGTGGGCGGGGCCCCCTGATTTCTAATGGCGGCCCTGCAGTCAGGTGAGGCTACTTAGGTGTGCATACAGTTAGCCAGTTCTCAGAGATTATTCTGTACTAGCTGATAACAAACAAAACAGAGCAACTGAAAGTTCAATGCAATACCCATTGTGTCTGTAAGTAGCTATAACGCAGGACTGGTGCCATACCCTGTAAGTCCAAGTAGAGACAATGGAGAACTGGATCCGTAGCTGAATACCTAATTACATTTAGCTAAAGCCGCCAAGGTATGTAAACAATCAGGCAACTTACCTTTCTGTAGTGCACTATACCAGCCCAAAGACTACAGGGTGGGCCCATTTTTTTTTCTCCTTTAATACCTCAATACACAACCTTAGGAAAGACTTTGTGAGGGAGCCAGTTGGCTCAGAATTCTGATTCCATTTTAAAAAATATCTCCCCACAGGGGAACCAAACAGAAAACAAAATGGAGACCATCAGACTCTACTGAGGACTGCTAACCTTCCACCTCCCTCCCCCATTCGCAAAAATACAAAGGGTGCATTGCCACACACCATTGCCACTGGGCACTTTTTTAGACAGGCCAGAAGGGCACACGGATGGGGTGGGGGGACAAGCACTTGCAGCTGGATGTTATCATGACAGCCAGGAAGGCACATGGGATCAAGCAAACTATAACAGCTTTCTCCTACCTTATCCAGCTGAACAGTGCAGAAGATCCCAAGATATGAGGGAATATGCAGGGGAAAAGATCTCATGGATAAAAAACCCCAGTCCCTAGGTGCCATTTTGGTCATACTTTCTCAAAGCTTTGAAAGGAAAGCAGAAGGAAAAAAAAGATGCCGTGGTGGTGGGAGTGACTTTTAAAGCTTAGGGACAGTCCTTCTGATGGGGCATGGGGGCGGGGATATCCCTGAGAGTGCTGATATGGAGTATGTCCAGGGAAATATTGATCTACACTGGGTTTTGTGCAATAATCCAAAAATGTTGCAGATTTTGGGCAAAAATCGAAAAAAAAAAAATTTGGGGTGGAAAATCCGAAAAAAATGTGTACGATTTTCTTTTCACGGTTTTTTGTTTCGCAAACAAAATTTTCGGGAAAGTGTATTGATAAATAAGGAGAAAAGAAACCCGTGCGGAATTGGTCAGAGTAGTTTTCAGAAAATATAGAGGTAAATTCGGACTTTGATCAATGAGCCTCTAGACTTTTGCAACATTGTTTAAATGTAACAACCAAGAGTTAAGCAAAGGCTGCTTTCAATATCAACTGTTTTTACAAATACATTTAAAAGCACTGACTATTTTTATTAAATGTATATAGGAAAGTTGCTTAGAATTATGTTTTCTTTTATTAGGCAAATTTTTATTTTGGGGTTGACTTGCCCTTTAATTAAATGTAGTTGGTTTGCAATCAATGCAGCCAAGCAAACTATATTAAGTATCCCAACCAGTGGTGTACTACAGCAGCAGACAGGCTTTCAGTGGGCAACAGCAGCTGGACTGGCAGACCATACAGCAGGCCTCGCTACCTCCTCCTCTCTACATGTAGTCGCTGTAAGGTAGTTACACTGCTGATCCCAACTCTTTCAAGTGATCAGCTAACTTTAACTGCAACCATGCAATACAAAGTTGAAAGCTTACAGTTTTCCCCCATAATAACAAAACAGGCGAGCAATATGAAAAGCAAGTAATGAATCTGGTGCTCGCTGAGCTCTTTTTGCTCTAGAAATTACATCTTTACCAAGGTTGTCACATGAGTGCCCCCTCCCTCAAAATTTTGCTTGGCAAACAGATCATAAGAAATAAAGAGGACATTACCAGTTAGCAAAGATTGTTTGTGAGTCTTGTTTGTTAAAGGGGTTGTAAATCCAACTATAATGCTGCCCCACAGCGCCCCCTAGTTTTGTATAGAAATTACTGAAAACCATAATTCTAGATGCAAGAAAATTCACCAATGAGAATTCTACTGATCAAAAAAGTCATTATAAATGCAAAAAAACTGACCTGTAAGAATTCTGATTGCCAGTACCAGGCATCTTGCTGACATGGTACTGGCATATAATACAATTATTTGAACAAGGAACATTGCATATTTTTGCAACCGTGAAGTGATGTCGCATAAAGTCAGTAGAGTACCCAAGATTTACAAGCACAAAATGAGGCCTGTAGTATAAACTGATGCTACAAGGCTGATTATTAAATTGTGATGCTAGTCTCACTGGTTTCTGTGCTGCCATGTAGTAATTATCCATATTAATTACTAATCCGCTTTATACTGTCACATTTCTATTCTATATGTACTGAATAGTGTGAGTGGATCCCTAAGCTGAGTAAGCGACAGCAGCACAGAGCAGGTGCAGTGAATCAGCAGAAAAGAAAATGGGGAGCTACTGGGGCATCTTTATTTGCCTGGGGCTGGTGCATAAGCACAAAACATAGGGGCAAATTCACTAAAGCGCGAAGCGTCTAACGCTAGTGCTAATTCGCCAGCATGATGTCATTTTACAACTTCGCAAATTCACTAACACGGACTCTGGCGAATTTTCGCTGCAAAGTAGAGAGACTTGCGCAACTTCGCACCCTTATGCCAGGCGAAGTTGCGCACTGACGAAGGATCATAAATTTGCAAATTCACTAAGATGAACATTTTCCTGAACGTTAGCACTTACGCTAGACGTTACTTCGCCTGTTCAGATCAGTCGAAGTTCAATACAATAGATAGGAGGTTGAAATTTTTTTAAAAAATATAAGTCCCAAAAAAACTCTGGTGTATTTTAGCATATGAGGGTGATAATCTGAAAAAGATTGATATTTTTTTGGGGGGTTACCCTCCTTCCCTCCTACATTTCCTAACATATGGCAACACAACTATACAGGGGGCACATGTAGAGCAATAGGACAACTTTATTTATTTTATTAAAGGTTTCCTGGGCTTGTGTAGTGGAAAGTAGTGGCTGTAACATATACTTCTATTATAATTTAAAGTTCCCACCGTATGCAAATTAGGCTTTGCTAGCGTAACTGCGCTCTGCCTAGCGAAGTAACACGAGCGCAACTATGCTACCAATCACCGACCTGAGTGTAAATTCACACTTTAGTGAATTTGCGTAGCACTGGCGAAAATTCGCCTGGCGAAGTGCTGTGAACGCTAGCGAAGCTAAATCTAGCGACTTTTCTGATCTTAGTGAATTTGCCCCATAATGTACAATATTTCTAGCCTACTTCTTTATTTCAACTTTCCTTGTCCTTTAAAGGGGAATTCAATCCATCGGACGCTAGATAACAGGACAGGACAGAAAGTGGGCTTTACACTTTAGAAATACAATAATGTATGTAATTCTGCATTTATATTACAAATACAATAATTACACAAACAAGGTAAAAGAGAACTAATCAGAAGCTGCATGCTTATGCAGTATGAGCATTGAATATCCAGTAGCCTGTAGAATTTTTAGGTTATTCAGTCCAAGGTCAGGTTCTTGCTTTTACTTCGGTGTCTTATTTCACAGATGTATGGCTTTGTTATTCTGATGTTTTCAGTAGTTTTAACTTGTAAATAATGATTAATGCATTCTAAGTTATGCAAGATCAGAAGACTCCTGCTCCCCAACTGATTTGGGAATCTTTGTCTGGGTTGGTGTATGTAAATCTATACAATATGGCAGGACTCCTGGGAAATTCACATAAAAAAAAAAGAACAGATAACTGTTTGTCTGCCTGACTCAATCCACTAAACATGAAAGTCTGTGAAAAATTCATTGTTTCTTTTCATTCATTCATTCATTACATTTTACTGTGAAAAGCAGTACTTCTGTGGAATTTCTAAAATGCAGGGTATACACTTTTGCAGCCCTTAGGAATTGCCTCTGGGTTCATGGTTCATGACCCTTTGTGTACTTAGACTGACAGTATA
>CM044432.1:52090172-52113423 GCA_024363595.1 Xenopus borealis | reverse complement strand
AGTAAGGGCAAGGGAAGAAGCCATAAGGGCCATGCTACTTATGGGTCCCTACATATACTTATACTGATTTCCAGTATTTCATAAAACACTTAATTCCACTGGTTGGTGGTTCAAACCAAAGTAAAAACAAAATTGCTCCAACAGCTGTTACTGTGAGAGACTGTGTTGAGAGGACATTGCTCAGTTTAACTGGCTCTCCACAACATGCTAAATGATAAAAGGTCTCTAATTATCCCAGCTCCACTTTCCCCTTAAAAAAAAACAAAAAAAAACTACCATATATACAGTAAGTCTGATTTGGATCCTTATGGGCGCTGCTGTATATGAATGACTTGTGGTTCAACTACATCTTGAAGCTGTGAGTTGATGAGTTGTGGGTTTGTCTTTCTGTGTGAACACTGAAAATGATGAATTCAACTTCTTATCCCAAAATATGAATGTATTTAGCAACAAATGTAGGTGGTGAAAAAAAAATTCAGCTGTTTCATAAAACAGTGCGCTACAGGGATTAATCTAGTCCCTAAAATGTCATTTTACTAATGACCTAGATAGTAATGCCCAACTATTTCCACATAATGGGCCAAATATTAGTGATGAGGGAATTTGTCCCGTTTTACTTTTAGCATTTTTTCTCGATCTAAAGGCGTTAAAATCAACGCCCATTTTTCTTGAGGCGACTTTTATGTCTCTGCGACTTTATTGTCCAAATGCATTAAAGTCAATGGACATTTTTTCTTATGGCAACTTATTTGTTTCTGCAGCTATTTTGTCTTGGCAACTTTTTTGCCACAGAAAATTTCTTTTTTTCAACTGTTTCGGATAAGAATTTGCAGATGGTGAAAGGCAGAGTTTCCGTGACTCCATGTCTGGCAAAAAAATTCTCCTTAATACCAAATATTAATTATGTCTGATGCCTGAGGCTGAATTATATTCAAAATGTGCTTCAAGGGATCCATCTCTTGATCTGGTTGAGATCCATCACTACCCTGTACCTTCCCCCTCACCTGTAGTCACCCTTGGTTGCCCACCAACCTTATGTTTTCCTTGTTGGAGCTTTTGGCAGCTACCTCAACTTCTAGTGAGGTATAACCTCTACCCCAGGGCCTTTTCCATTCTGAACTTAGTCTCTTAGCAACATATACTTCTCTCCATGGGTGGAATTCTAAATGACCTGATATAGCTACTCACAACCTTTTATGCCATTTGTGGTACACCACATTTTCCAATGGTGAAAACTTTGGAAATGCATGTAATTTATTTTCCTTTGCAAGTGAACAACCAACTCTGCAAGAACTAATTTTCTCAACAAAAACATTTCCTGATTATTGGACTTTATTTTCATGCTTAATTGAATGAAACAGCAATAATAGAGCAATCCTTGCTCAATATTCCCCAAGATAAATGGTATATTTAAAGGAAGCTATCATTTATTTTGCTGTTTAAGCACAGTATACAATTTGTGGTGAAATATTTTTAAGACATGTTAACTACAAATGTTGGCTGTTTTATTTATTTTTGATTTACAAGTAACCATGATGAACAGTGAAGTTAGTGGAAAAAAAACTTTTGTGCCCTGCTTTGTAAACATAGGTTGAATTGGTTAGGGCTTTTCTTGGTGATCTACAGCCTTGGGCCCCCAGCAGCTGCATGGTCTGCTTCCTCCTTTGCTATAACATTGATAAAGCAATATACATTTATCGGCAATACTTTTATCATATGGTATTGGGATAAAGGTGACTTTAAGGCTATGATTGGTGATCTTACAAATGCTCTGACATTATTAAATTTACTGCACATTGTGCTAAAGAAGTTCAATTTTTAGATTTACATCTACAATTAGTAGATAGTATTCTGTATTCTTTATTTAGGAGGGCCACATATTGAAAAACGGTACTGTACCCTGCTATCCCAGTTTTTCATAGTATTAATAAATTATTCAGATTCAGAAGTTTGTGAGCAACAATTAAGAGAAATGTAGGATAAATTTTTGGCCAGAGGATACCAGAGCAAGGTGCTTGAAGATATTTTAAGTAAGCCTTGAGTCTCTGTATGTGTTCCTTTGGTTTTCTCCACTCATTACAAGTAGTCTTATTTTAGACTGAGTAATATTATAGGAAAGAATTGTCAAATTGTTAAGGACAGTTAGGTTTTTGGACATCTGTGCCCAAATCTGCTTTTACTGGTTTTCAAAGATCTATTATTAAATAGTGATCTGGTTTATTGTTAGCAGAAGAAAATGGGCATGTAGCCTGAAAAATGGAAATCATTCAGGTTTTAAAGTGCATTCTTAACTGCAGGCCTTCCCTTAAAGCAGCAGGGTTGGGAGCTGGAGATGAACCACCCATATTTCCCTAAATATACAATGTAAAAATGTTGTCCAAGGTTCATATTAAACTGGTTATGAGCATGCACATGTGGTCTATATTCCATCCTTCCTCCCAGTCTGTCTCCCTTCAGCAGCAGGAAGCACATTACATACTGTATAACATCTTTATTATACAATGGTTTCAGTAATGATAGTCAATCACTTTAACAGGGTAACATCTCATTCCTGACTTACTATGCATGTCTTTGATGGAAACCATTTTATCCCAAACAGTCTGTCTATTAAGAAATATCTTGTTTGCAGATTCTGGTCATACATACATTTTCTGTAAATATACATAAACCATTTTTATGTTTTTGGTGTTCCAAGACCTTTAAGACCAAAGTGAGACCAGAAGAATCACAAAGCTACCATTTGCTGTAACTGCTATGGAAGACCATGTTCTATACTTTATATAATGGTTAAATAAAACATATATACTAGTGATGGGCGAATTTATTCGCCAGGGGCGAATTTGCGGCGAATTCCCACGATTCGCCGCTGGCGAATAAATTCGCGAAACGGCAGCAAAAATTCGCCACAAAAAAATTCGCCACAAAAAAATTTGCCAAAAAAAACGAGTCGCGCGTCGAAAACGACCCGACGCGCGCTGAAAACGACGCGGCGCGTTGGAAACGACGCGTCGCACTGGAAATGACGAGCATCAAAAACAACGCGCGACTCGTTTCGCAAATTTTTTCGCCAATTCGCAAATTTCTCTGGAAATTCTCGAATTTTTCTGCGAAGCGAAACACGGGAGATTCGCCCATCACTAATATATACGTATATTTACTGTATATATAGATATTAATTTATATCTGTCTTCTCGGTCTTAGTCTGCTGACAAGTTAAGTGTTGATGTTGACTTTATCCTGTCTTTGCTTTCAAAAACAGTTTGCAAGAAAAAAACTCATAGCTCTGAATGTCCAAAAGTCACAGACCAAGATTAACAGTGAAATACATTTCAGATGTACAGTAAAGCAAAATGCTTTGGGCTGCATTATGGGTTGATCTTCAGTGACTTGCGTAATAATTTGCACTTCTCTACAGCTGGGTAAACAGATACCATTTAATATTGCCTGCAAGATATGTGGTTTGTTGCATAGTTCCTTTGAGATATACTGTAATTTAAACCCTCACTCTCACTGGCGATGGATGTGAAAATCTGTACTAGTTCTTTATTTTAGTAAGCCTTCTCTGTTGGGTTGACATTCTTAGATTACCTAAAAAGTATTTAGTTAAGTTTCTATTTGAAGGTCTTTATTCAGATGCCAAATTGATTTTAAAACTTTACAATTCCATAATACTTTTTATTTTTTTATGAAATATAGAACATTTTCAGGCATCCATAGGAAGGTTTGCCCTTTTTTTTCTTGCAGAAAATAATAAAATAATTTACTTAAATGTATTGTCAAAATCCACTGCCTAGTTTGAATGGCAAAAGAGAATGCAAAGTGAAGGTAGTCTTGCCTAAATATGTGTTTTCATCCACAGATATTTCTAGCTGTCAATAATACCAGAGTTATTTATCAAAATTAAATTCTTCTGATTATTTTATTAAAAAAAATCCAAGCAAACTGTTTTCATCAGATCAGGGGAAAACAAAAAAATTGAGTGAAAATCTGAATTGAACAATTTTTTGGGATTTGTTTCCCAAATCCTTAATTTTTTTTTCAGGCTTTTTCTTGAAAAGTCCAGTTTTCTTATTGTTGCCTGAAAAGGCTGAAATACAGTAGCTGGATTTTCAGGCTAATTCCAGAGCAGACCACAGAAACTTCCAAATAGGATAGAAACCTCTCTCATTGACTAATATACAATCTTGGCAGGTCTGAGATTGATGATTTTCAGATTCAGACAGTTATAAGGTTTTATATATGTTCACACCATTATATATTGTCCTAGCATGGTTGGAACTACATAGTTAAGGGACAGCGGTGCGACAAGGATCACTTCTTTATATATTGTGCATATCTTCTTTAATCAAGTGTTTCATTTGGAAGTTTCAAGACTATAGGGTTAGTTTATGAATGCATCCGCAAATCCAGACAAGCTAAAATGGATGCAAATGTTGTGTTTATTGACACATTGGGGGGTTATATATCAAAATCTGAAATTTTCACACTATTTTCTGAAAACCACTCCAATAAAATCCACACAGAATGTACACCTCTATTTATCAGTACATTTTCACAAAAAATTATTGTGCGGGAAAAGACTCGATAAAATCATTAAAAAATCGAAATGCTATGATTTTTTTGGATTTGATGCCTGATAGGATTTGGATTTGATGCCTTTAGATTATAGCTCACAATCCACAATATCTTTGTATTATTGTACAAAACCCATTGCAGATGAGGATAAATTCAAAATGTCAATGGGACATCAGCCATTGACTTCTACATGAATTCGGCAGGTCTGAGTTGGAGTACTTTTTTATCCAGCATTTTAACACCATCAGTGTTTGATAAATTTGGAAAAATTTAAGTTTTTTATTTCCCCGAAAAAAATGTGTTTTCCCTTTAAGTCTGACCAGAAAAAAGTAATCCCATAGAACATTTGTGCCTAAACATACAGTCTGCACTTACATGTATTTTTGCCAAATTGCATTCCTTATAACTATCATGCAAAAACAGCTATTAACGAAGTGGAACCCTAGAACAATTACCACCCCGAAGGTGTTAGCAATTCCATTGTGGGCTGTATCAATGGGTGCAGAAAGAAGAGGTCATTTTAATTATTATTAACATGTATTTCTATAGCGCCAACTTGTTGCGTAGCGCTGATGACATTCAAATGCAGAACATTTTCATTGCAATTTTGTCCAGTTTGTCAAAAATAGCGCAAACCATTGTGCTTCCCCTCATGGCCACGATGGCATTGGAATTCTTAGCTTGTACTCTCCCTTCCAGTGTACCAGTCACCTTTACTAGTTTTACAAGTAGTTTCTGTGAGGCATTCCTCATATTTATTTCTCTTTTGTCTCAACTGGTTCAGATATGTCTCATGAAAAATCCTAGAAACATATACAGGGGGTTGGAATATGTCAAGTTTTTTTAAAACATATATTACAGTTATACATTTTGTGGTTTATGAATGTCTACAAGTCTGAGACTGAATGCATTTTTTGGCCAAAGCGTTAATAAAGATATAAAATGCGACAACAGTAGTTGCTGTTACAAGTTCCCAAATCACCATCAGCTCCAGAAGTGATATAATATCTAGCTAATATGCAGAGACAAAATGACGGGGGAACATCTGCGTGATAGCTAGCTAATACTGGATATATAAAACCACATGCTGTGAATGAAATAAACTAAGGAATTTTCCTTGCTGTGTTTATTTTTCTTAGCTAGTTAGTTCTGTTATTCTGTTATAGTAATCATGTGCATTCTATATGTTAATTCATCATGTGTAACAAATTTGGTCCATAGCCAGTTTCCAACCCTTTTTCATGCAGGGCAATGTAAAGACACTTCAGTGTGAAACACTTAAATAAAGTTATTCTGTATGTATAACGGAATTTCTTGCAGTAATAAGATGAGCATGACAAAAATATTTCAAAAGGAATAAAAAATTATTCTATTGTATTTCACGCAAACAAAAAATGGGATTTTTCCCATAATCTATTTTTCAAGCTGACCTTTGTAGGGTGTAGGATGGAATAAATCATAACAGCCACCCCATCTAGTCTGCTGGTCCCATTAATATAAAGCATAAGCCAAAATAGAATAAGGATTTACGGCATAGATCTCTTACCTTCAGCCTCAACATTTAGCTCAACAACAGTGAAACAACAGCTCTGGGTGTGCACAAAACACATCTGGTTCTACATTGCAAGTGCTGGAAGGGTTAAATTTACTTTTCATTCTACTAGCTTATCGCATGCCACATTTCTAATATGGTTTTCTAATATTGACAATTACAAGAATAAAGAATAAAGGTAATGTACAGTATATAGGGGGGACAGAATTAGTCAAATAGCTAATTTATACCACAACATAATCATAAACATACAAACAATGGTGGTTGACTAGCTAATAATAGTATATTGTAAGCATTATGGAATATCTCTCTCTTTGTTATTTTTTCTATTAAGTGTCTCTGTTTGTATAGTTTTTGTATTACTGTTTTCTTGCTTTTGGGTGGAAGGAAAAGTCCCTGATACAAGCTGAGCCTAGCCATTAAAGGACATTAAAACCTAGATGAAATGAAACATCCAATGTTTTGTCTTCTGTAACAGCCCAAGGCCCCGACAGTGCTTTAGCAATGAAGATCTGTGATCTGTTTTTGTACTCTGCACAAGCACAGGGAGAACATATAACAGAGAACCTATAAAATTCCCTTGAACATAGTACCCAAGCAAAGTCAAATCAAGAGCCTAATGCTGATAGATAGATGTGTTATCCACTGAGCCATGGTGCTTATACAATATATATTCATTATATATAAACAATATAAAATTCACAGAAAAGGAACCTCCCTTTGTGGAATCTTACTAAATTTGAGTTTAAGGGGCAGATTTACTATTGGTTGAATTGCAAAAAAAAAATCGAAATTCGACCAAGGGAGTAGTGGGGAATAGTTTGGAAGTAAAATCCTTTGAATTCGACTATCGAATTTGAAGTATTTTACCGCAATTTGATCGATATTTTATATTAGATCAAAGAAAATGATACCCAATTCGGTAGCATTGATCTGGCGAAGTAGGTGGTTGAATTTAAATGGGAAGTTATTCGACCATCATACGAATCCGAATATTCGATGGCCGAATTTGCCTAATTTGCATATTTGAAGTTTCGAATTCAAATGTAATAAAAATTCTATCGAACTTCGATTCTTCACGTGAATTTTATGTGAATTTTGTAAATGTGCCCCTTAGTATTGTAATGAAATACAAACATAATCTACAGTATATATGTATTAACTGAATAAACATCTATATACTGTATGGGGCTCATTTTATAAGGGTCGAAGTGAATATTCGAATAAAATTAGATTGTAAAAAATTTGAATTTCAATGTCATTTTGGGTTACTTCGACTATCGTATAGCCCAAAATTTGATTCAAATTGAAAAATCTGAAAATTTGAATTTTCAAATTTCGAAGTACTGGCACTTTAAAAATCCTTCAACTATTCGCCACTTTAAAGCTGCCAAATTGCCTATGGGAGTCCTCCTAAAATTTCCTACGTTCTAGGAGTTTGAAGTATTTTGTGCAAAATCGTTCAATGTGAACGATGTGATCAAGCGATTTTTATTTGATCAAATATGGCTGTCTTCGATAAAAACGTCCAAATTCGATCGAAAATGACCCCTCCAAATAAATTCAATGGTCGAATTCAACCATTAGTAAATCTGCCTCTAAGTGTTGCCACTCACAGTGCAATTACACTAAACAGAACATTATATAGAAGGAAACATAGATATCTTAAATAGTGATGGCCGAATTTATGCTCCAGGGGCGAAATTCGCGAATCGCCAGCGAAATTTCGCTTGGCGAAAATTCGCGGGAAAAACGAGTCGCGTGTCGTTTTTGATGCAACACGCCGAAAACGCTACGCGCAACGGAAACGACGCAAAGCACCAAAGTTGACGCGACACGCGTCAAAATCGTCCCGCGACTCGTTTTGCAAATTTTTCGCCAATTCGCAAATTTCTCTGGAAATTCGCAATTTTTTCGGCTAAGCGAATTTCGGGAGATTCGCCCATCACTAATCTTAAAGCAACTCAAAATGAAAATCATAAAGCAATTTCTATTTGTACACGTAATCATATGAATACACACAAATTGAAAGCAACCAATGGAGGATTTTGCAAGTTAAGGGGTTTAAGAGAGAGAGAATTAATAAAATTGTATGTTATTCTATGGGAAGTGCAGGACTTTCTGCAGAATAAAATGAAATTAAGCCATTGATAATACTTGCTCTCCAACCATTTATTGAAGTTATTGGAAATTTGGCATACCTGTACGGAGTGTGCGGTTGTGGAAGAGCTACATACTAAACTGGGACCCTCTATCAATTAATTGATATTCTATGGGAAGCCACAATAAGAATTTTACTACTAGAGCGGCATCTTCTCATTAAGGGGCAGATTTGTCAAGGGTCGAATTTCAAGGGTTAAAAACCCTTGAATTCGACCCTCAAATTTTTCCCGAATTAAAATCCTCTGAATTCGAATATCAAATTCGTAGGATTTCACCACTATCGAATAGAAATCATCCAATTTCTCAAAAAAAATCATACGAATGGTAAGATTTTAATGATTTTAAGCGTTCGATCGAATGATTTCTGTTTGATCAAAAATACTTAGAAAAAGCCTATGGGAACTTCCCATAAGCAAATATAGCAACTTGGTAGGTTTAATCTGGTGAAGTAGGTAATCGAAGGAATTTTTAAAGGGCAAATACTTCGACCACTGATCAAATGTTTTTTTATTCGAATTGTTTGAATCATTCGATTCAATAGAATTTAGCAAAGTAGCCAAAAACATTTTTGAAAATTCATAGTTTTTGCATTCGAATCCTTCACCCCAACTTAGTAAATGTGCCCCTAAGTCTAGTGCCATACAGTGGTTGAAATTGGAATAGGGACTAGTGATGGGCGAAACTAGCCAGTTTTGCTTCGCCGAAACCGCAACTCGTTTTTTTTTGGCAATTTTTGCTGACGTTTTGCAAATTTATTTGCCAGCAGCGAATCGCGGGAATTCGCCGCGAATTCGCCCCCGGCGAATAAATTCGCCCATCACTAATATGGACCAAAAATCAGCCCTTACACAGCCATTAGCCTCTTCTCCTACCTGCACCCACAACCATTAATCCGCTCGGGTGCAGGGACACTGCAGGTTTTTTTCACCAGTATGCAAACTTATTTGCCGATATCAGAGGTGTGTGCCTTCATCTAAGCCAACACAGTGATTCTGTGTATGGAATGGGGAGAAGGCTAAGGCTAATGCCAGATGAGGATGGAAATCCTGCAGAAATATGCAGGCCAAATATGAGATCATATTTGGGAATTGTGAGATTAGAAGGGCACATTTACTTGCAATGAGCAACTAGCACTTTTCCCTGTAGTGAGTTGCATCTAAAACAACTTACATTGCAAAAATTACTTCGAAATTCAACTTTTTTTTCATTTTAATTCGAATTTTCACTTTGACCCTTGATTAATCTGACCCTAAGAGGCAGATTTACTAATGGTCGAATCTCGAAGTGAAAAAACGTTTTCACTCAAATTTTTTTTGGGCGGTCGTTTTCGATCGAATAGGCAGTTTTCGTTCGAAAATGACCATATTCGATTGAATGGAAAATCATTCAAATCGTTCGCCAAAATCCTTCGATTTCGCAGAACTTAGAAAAAATTTCTGTGAGGTCCCCATAGGCTAAAATGACGATTCACAGCTTTAAGCTGCCGAATAGTTGAAGTTGAAGGATTTTTAAAGGGACAGTACTGAATTTTATTTAAGTAGCCCAAAATAACTTCGAAATTAGAATTTAATTAGAATTTTCACTTCAACCTTTAGTAAATGTGCCCCTAAGTGTGTACTGAAGGAGCATGAAGTAACAGTATAAATGGAGGGGAAGATAATCCAGACCCACTATCTACCTACTTTTATATTCCTCCCACTGAATACAAAGTCCTCCCATATCCTACCTATCTCAGCCCTTCTGCTGTTCAATGCCTGTCATAGGCCTGCATGAATGTAGTGGGGAAAAAAATTCTTCAGATCCACGGCAAGGCGGATAAACCAAAGTCCCATACAAGCCAAGGTGTAAAGGTCCTTCATCCTCATTCTCAAAGTTTCAATATTGTAATCAATGAAATAATGATTTCATTTTTCATTCCCAAAGTTAATTTATACTGTACTGAGAAAACGATTGTACTTTCATTTCTCTAAGTTTCCCCAGGCTGCATATTGAATTGTATACATATTTACTGTATATATACATTATATTTTTTTATACAGTGCATCCGTCAAACTGAAAAGAAAATCACTAAACTATTCAATTCAACTATTCAAAATGACTAATTTAAAAGAAAACAACTGCTAATGTTCAATGTTGAATTTGATTAGGCGTTTTCTTTTCCTTTCTATTGAAAAATTAGTTTTCAGGTGGCGACACCTTTTGCTAACTGATTTATTTTGTAAATCTGTTTTCCAGCACTTTAGAACTCTCTGTTAAAGTATTAAGTTTCCTTTCTTTAAGAAACCATAGGTCATTTCTGAGGTTTCAACACCATTTCCTGTTGAAATTCAATTTTTTTCTAACTCTTTTCATTTTTTGACACTGAAGTAACCACAAAGGCATTTAAGGAAATGCACAAAATAAGCAGAAGTATAGATTTCACCCTTTTAATTCTGCCCCTTTATTGTTGACAAGTTAAAAGTGTTAGGTCAGGTTGCCAATATTCTACTCACTTTCTTTTTCTTTGTTTTAACACACCATGATCAGCATAATCATCATTCTTTGCACAAATAACTACAGTAGGCTGGATACATGGACAGTGGATGAAGAGGTTCAGTATACACTGCTTGAACTCATTTCATACATTCTTGCATCATATAATACTGTATATGTATTCATGGAAACTTTGAAAGCCCTTGGAGAAAGATAAAGTGAATAAAGTACCCCCTATTGTAAAATATAAGTATATTATAATTCACTGAGGAGTTCCCATAGACTTCATTTTATACAAATCAAATTTTAAAGAATGATTTCCTTTTTCTTTGTAATAAGAAAACAGTACTTTGTACATATAATTAATGCTTATTGGAATGAAAATCAGCCTATTGGGTTTATTTTATTTTTACATGATTTTCTAGCAGTGGCATAACTAGATATTACTGTTCCCCACAGCAAAAAAAAATGTTAGGCCCCCAAAATATCTGGGAATGTATCTATTTAACCAATATTTATTGAAAATGAATATGAACTAGGTCCTCATAGAGCCCCTATACCTCCTGGGGCCCCCTGCAGCCACAGGGTCTGTTTCCTCTCTAGTTACTCCCCTGTTTTCTAGTAGACTTAAGGTATGAGATCTAAAATATGGAAAGCTCAGGCCCAAGTCCTGAGTATTCTGGATAACAGGTCCCATACCTGTACTGTTAAATGAAAACTATACACCCAAAAGGAATAATCTCTGTGCTGCCTCAAAGATCATCTGACCAGAAATACACCAGCTCTAAGTGTAAAAGGAGGAAGTGTGGAAGCAAAAGACAGAACTCTGTCTGTTAATTGGCTCATATAACCTAACATGTATGGTTTGTTTGGTTGCACTGTTAATCCTAGGATCCCAGGGGGCTGCCCTTAATGAAAATTTTCTATTTATGATTACCCAATGGCATCTACTACTGAAAAAGTATATAATGATTTATTTACATGAAGCAGGGTTTTTACACATGAGCTGTTTTATACAATTTCTTTTTATATAGACCTATGCACATTTTTATGGGGGTATTGTTTTCCTTTAAGAGGCTGTTCAAAGTGCACCTCTGTGTCTGCTTTACCCAGAGGATTAGAAACTACAATGCATTGCTGATTCCCCCCACTGTTAAAAGAAATTGTTACCACTTGACAAATGCCATGTTTTTCTGATTCAGAGTTGGATGTCAATGAGAAATGTTAATATGCATATGTTGCATGTTGCATATGTTTAAGAGTAAACAAAAAAAGAAAGCACATATTTATTCAGAGAACAATTATACTGTATTCAGTAAATGTTCAGTTCAGATGGAAAGGGGCTTTTAATGCTATGCATAGTATGTCTGGGACCAATCAGATATTTATTCTTTTCTCACTTGTCTGATGTAATATAATGCACAACAAGAGCCTGCAAAATTCATAGACTCCACTAATACTATGTTTAAAGGCCAACTGAAATATAACAAATGAAGTGATGATTTCTCTTTGAACATACAGTGCTCATAGATTGCCCTGCCTAGCATAACATACTGACAGAGAACCATTTATTATAGTGAGGCCCCTAAGAAAGGTTTACTTCAAAGCATCCTATTGAAAATTACAGCTTCATTTTTAACCTTCAAAGAAATACTATATTGATGGAAATACTCCTGACCTCTTCAAAGATATTTTATTATTGGTGTTTTTTAAATCTGTTATGAACAAATAACTAATATCAGAGAGATCATGTGTCTTCAATAAGAGTGGCATCAAGAAGCAATGACATTCCCATTCTTGTTATGCTCTATCCTTATCTTCATAGCCAGCACTCTACCCCTACCATGAAAATCAGGACTGACCTCCCCATTCTCTTACTTGCCCCAATACTGAGTAAAAGAAAGCCAAAGCATAATCCAGGATCCTGAATTTTCGGTCATTGATACATCTGTGGTAAGCATTCATGCAACTGTTTGCAGCTTCTATTTCAATATTAGTATATATTCATGATAAGTATACAGTATATGAGTCAGTAAATTCTATCAATCTTGAATACTTTTCCCTACAATGTTTCTAGACTAGAAATTGACTGAATTTTTTATTTTTTTTGAAGTGTATATATTTATGTATGCAAATTACTAGCTGTATACTGCTATTGTTTGTTTTGTTGCTACCCAGTATCACCCTATATCTAAGCACAGGTTGGGCTCATGCTTGTATCAGTGAGAAAGGCATTTTTAGCTTAAGAAAAAGAAAATCACAGGCTCCGATTTTATGTTTCACTTTGGAAAACAGTAGCATCATTCATTGTGTATCCTTTAGTCCCAGACTAATTACTGCAGTCTTTTAGCACTCATAAATCCCAAATAGCCCTTATGGGCTTATATTTGAACTGTTTACGAGTGTTTAAAAGTTCCTTATCTATAGTCAAAATTTCACAAGAATACCTTGGGTGTGGGCTAATATACATTTTTCTTTTCATTAGCATTGCAGTTCGTGTTGCTTCTTTTATCACTGCTGTACTACCATATGGATATTTGATGCCCATAAAAGACTTATATTTATTAATCCATCAGTGTTTTATAACAGGTTGAGTCTCAACATGGTAACTTTACTCCAGTGCATTGGGACATAATGTATCTGAAGTTGCTTTACACTTCAGATACATTATGGAAAACATGGAAAAAGGCAATCTTGGAGATTTGATGTCAAAATCATGGTGCACCAGCTGCTGCCACATATGTTACAGACACACAAAATGTTAACAAGTAACAGTACAAGTATGTGACCTATTATCCAGAATGCGTGGGACCTAGGGGTTTCTGTACAACAAATCATTCTGTAATGAGGATCATACCTTAAAGGGGCGGTTCACCTTTAAGTCTAAATTTGGGGCAGACTTATCAAGGATCGAAGTGGAAATTCTAATTTAGAATTGTTGAGTTTTTTTTATGGCCAAAACTGTCAAATATACTAGGGAGTTATGAAAATTCAATTCAAGTTTTTTTTTAAAATTTCAGTTTTCAACATGTATACATCAAACACTGGCCCTTTAAGACCTCAAATTTGATTATATTTTTCAAAACTCCCATGAATATGAAATTCAACGCTTGATAAATCTGCCTCTTAATGTGTTATAGAACGGCCAATTCAAAGCAAATTTTCAGTAGGTTGTCATTTATTTTTTATATAGTTTATGATTTGCCTGACTCTTTCCAACTTTCAAATGGGGGTCACTGAACCCATCTAAAAATGCTCTGTAAGGCTGCAAATATATTGTTGTTCATATTCATATTCCAGTCTCTTAATAAAATCAATGCATGGTTGCTAGGGTAATTTGGATCCTAGAAATAAGTTGTAATTGCAAACTGCAAAGCTGCTGGATAAAAAACGACAATAACAAAAAAAAATCACAAATAAAAAATGAAAACCAAATGCAAAGTGTCTCAGTATATCAGTCACCGTACCATACTAAATATTAATTCAAAGGTGAACAACCCCTTTACGTCTACTTGAAAATTATGTAAACATTAATCCAACAGGCTGGTTTTCCTTCCAGTAATGATTGGTTATATCATAGATTGGATCAAATACAAGGTACTGTTCTATTATTACAGTGAAAAAAGAAATAATTTAAAAAGTTTGGATGATTTGGATAAAATGGAGTCTATGGGAGGCAACTTTTCTGTAAAATAACAGAACCCATACCTGTACAATATTTCAATAAACTGTATAAAAGCACAGTGGAGGGGTAAAAAGGTTTAAGTATTCTGCTGGCTGATGTGCTCTTTTGGTATGAGTGCATATCTATGCTTTTCCAGCTGTGGGTTTGGCCTGTCCAGTCAGACCCTATGTATGAAATTTGGGGTCCGACTAGAGGGCATTTTGAGCAAAATATGGTGGGAAGTGCTTGACAAAGATTCCACATGCTTAAAATTCTAATGGAAAAGCACGTTGCCACAGTTTTATATCATTACATGTTGTCTCATTAATTATAAACAAACATCAGAATACAACAGAACCCCCATTTTACGTTTTTAAGGGGACCAAAAAAATGGGTGCAAAATGTGGGAATGTAAAATCAAGGAAATGTATTGTGCATGATATATTGACAGGACCTCAAAGAAATGGTGTAAAAATTTTAATAAGGGGATACAAAAGTTTTACTTATTAACAGGCATCAAAATATTAATAAACATAAAAATACCGCAAATATCATTTAAGTTAAGTTTTTTTTACGTAAAATACAAATTTTTAGTTGAAAAAAACCTTGATTTTTTTGAGATTTTATATACCCTGAAGTATAATCCAGCATCTCAGACCTACCGAGCTTGTATGAAAGGTCCATAGTCTATCTGGATGGTCTGCCCTGGAATAGCCCAATTTGACTTTTCAGGCAAAAATCATAAAAAAAAAGTATTTGCCCCAATCTGATTAAATCGTGATTTTTTAAATAAAAAATATGATCCAATTGGGGATTCCACTTTGGTCAGACTTTTAAATTAAAATATGTACTCCATTTTGATAAATAAGTTCTACAAAGCTGAACATTACTAGAATGCATTAACCTTTAAATGACTGATCCATAAATGGATCCTAATAGGTGCCCATATAACTGTATCAGACACCAGCCACTTAACTCATGGGTCTTATGCAAGGTTAACATCTCCAATAAACTACTCAAGCTCAAAGAGGTCCTCCCTTCTTGCTATGACAACAATTTACTCAACTAACTAACCCTTACCAGCCCATGCTTATCAATTAGAAAACTTAACTTGTGTCCCATACAACCTGGCCACAGCTGTGACAAGTAAAATTTTGCACCACCCAAAATGTTTAACCACCTATCATCTGCAATGAAATTGCCTTCCAGCAAACAGGTATCCACTAGAATATTAAGCCTGTCTACCTCTTGCATTCCCAACTACTTTAATTGCCAGGGACCTGCCACTATATTCAGAATTGACTACACCAACCTGCACTTCCCTCCAAATATGAAGCACAATTTCAAAGTCCTCCCCAACGTCACTGAGATAAACTACACATTAAGCTAAAACACCTGGCACTTTCCAGAGCTCAATTATGTTTTTGTTAAGTCGGTTTGAGCCTGTTCCCATCTCATATCTCTATTGCCATACCAATGAACATCAATATCCTGCCAGGACAACCTAAAATACAAAACCATTGGTGTTAAGCAAGTTCTTTGTTCAGCCCAATAGTTGTAAAGTGTCTACAAACCCAGACTTTGCAACTGCCTTTGCCTAAATGGAAACAAGTTTCTGAAAACCCATCTAACCAAAAAAATCTGCTGCCTTCCTAATTTGGTTGGACCGTAAAAATGGAATTGAGTAGACTTCCATCCCCCTACTTTCTTGATGTCTGCATCATCCAAGCCAAAGTGTGATGCTGCTCAAATTCTAAGGAATGAACATATCCCAATAACTCCTTCAGGCCCCTGCCTACAAACCAAACAGAAAAAAAACACCAATTCAAAATATCAATTAAAAAACAGAAAAAGTTTATTCTGATTGTATTATTAAAAAGGTACACATGATACCCCGACTACCACCTAAAGTCTGCCACAATGCAAATTACTTCAGGACTGACCTATAGTACAGGTATGGGATCTGTAACCCATTATTCAGAAAGCTCAGAATTATGGAAAGGTCATCTCCCATAGACTCCATATAATCCAAATGTTTTCCAAAATTATTTCCCTTATCTCTGTAATAATAAACTAGTACTTATTTCAAGTTAATCCAAACTAAGATATAATTAAACCATTTTTTGGCTTATTTAATGTTTACATGATTTTCTAGTAAACTTAATGTAAGAAGAACCAAATTACGGAAAGGTCAATTTTCCAAAAAAACCCAGGTCCCGAGTATTCTGGATAACAGGTCCCATGCATGTAGCTCTTTCACCCTCAGCGCAATTAATAAACATTCATAATGATAATTATAACTTAAACAAAAATAGGTACAGACTGAAAGGCAGTACCTCAATGTTGCAATTCATTCTTATTGAATACAGTTTTTATTTTGCTTGTAACCTGTACTCTCTATTTTAATTGGCCTCTTTCCAGAATGTGGCAATTTTATTGCTGAGATGGTACATTTATCAGATTCTATCACAGGCTTATTACTATTTAAACTAGCTGCTATGATCCATATCTTTCTAGCATATTCAGCTAGCCACTGGATGATGGAGAACTCAAGAAACCAAAATGAATAACAGCTGTATGACACAAAGCTAGACACTCCTGCATAAGATAAACAGTATACAGTACCTTTACTTTACATAAAGCAGCAAACATTACAAAAGTATGTTCAACAGATATCTTCAAGATAAAGATCTAAAGGATGACAAGATTATTGTGTTGCCAATTAGCTGATAATTAACCTACTCATTCTTACAAATATACAATAACCATACAATTTCGATTTAATTCAGCATGTCAGAATACACTTAAAATGACCCTGGGATAAGTATCATAGTATATTAATTTTATAGTTCTATGTTGCGAAAATCTGATAATACAAAATTTGATTTTTCAGGATGAATTTCGGTCTAAATGATTATGTACACAAAAGTTTAGATTTTTAACACATTTTTTAAAAACTCATTCTTACAATAGTACAATAACCATACAATTTCGATTTAATTCAGCATGTCACTTAAAATGACCCTAGGATAAGTATCACAGTATATTAATTTTATAGTTCTATGTTGCAAAAAATCTGATAATACAAAATTTTTCAGAATGTATTTCAGTCTAAATGATTATGTATAGTAATGGGCAAATAAATTCACGAAACGCCAGAGAAAATTCGCCTGGCGAAAATTTGCCAAAAAAAAAAACGAGTCACACGTTGTTTTTGATGTGATGCACGGCAAAAACTACAATTTTTTTCGCCAATTTCTCGAATTTCGCTGGAAACTGGGTAAATTCGCCCATCACTAATTATGTACACAAAAGTTAATATTTTTAACAGTTTTGGGTGGGCTGTAGTAGAGGAAACATATTTCTTCTGTACGCAGATAAAAAAAAAATCTTTATATTTTTATATGTTTTGCCTAGGATTCCCAGTCAACATGTAGAATAATGAAATGGGTGGTCCCACTTATTTTAGATTTACAATAAATCCAGATATTTATGTAACATTCAGCTACTATTTTTATATGCCCCACAATTTAGTGTGATTCATTTCTCTAAGAACAACAATTTAAGATCTGGGAATATAACAAATGATTTGCAAAAAAAATTCTATTCAACACTTCTTAATTATTTGCTAAACTTTCCCATCATTGTATTTTTAAGAAAAACATAAAATAATAGTTTGCCACCCATTTGTTTATGGTGTGTTGGAATGTAGGTCACCAAATTGCTCTTTCCTTGCAGTGTCTCCCTTAGAAAACTGCTGATTAACCTACACAAAACCATATTATCCTCATTTAACCCAAATGGTAAATTCTCATTGCTTTGACAACTTTCATAACAGCACTTCATTACAGAGCCCAGAGTCAAGCCAGATGTCATCAACATCTTAGTTCTGTTTATTGTATTTTAGTGCAAGTACTATTCAGTTGCAGGGTACAAATGATTCTGAAAATGTATACTTTAAGATCAATATACATCAGTTATAATCTAAGGCAAAGTGATGGCACAGAAAAAAATAGAAAAGAATAAATCTTTCCTTGTACATTTAAAATATTTTTACTTTCAGAAAGGTAGCAATTTTAAACAATAAATCATGCTAAAGTAAAGGTTGGTCAGAAGGTGAGACCTTTTCCCTGTATACTCAATATCTACAGTGTCTAGATATCATTTATGTATCTATCAGCTATCATGTATGTATGTATGTATCTATCTATCTATCTATCTATCTATTTATCTATCCTCTATCTCTCATTCTATCTATCAATTATCTATCTAATCTGTATAATATCTATCCATTATCTATCTATCTATCTATCTATCTATCTATCTATCTATCTATCAATTTCTCAATATATCGATCTAATCTATCCTCTATCCATCTTTCTATCAATTATCTATCTATCTAATATATCTATCATCTATCTATCTATCTATAATCTATCTATCTGCCAATTAACTATCATCTATCTATGGTATCTATTTATCTATCATCTATCTATCATCTATCCCATCTTGTGTTCTTAAGGAGGCACTTCAGCTGTAGTGTGCAATCTATACCTTCACTATGGTTGTGGTTTACAGCAGAAATTACAGCACACCACAGAATCCATGCAGAGTATAATGCATGATTTAAGCAAGAATAATGCCTGAAACTAAATTACTACATCTAAGTACTGAATTAAATGATATACATCCATCCAGTAACCATGTAGCAATCCAGCCAGTTCAAGCTACGATCGCAACAATGTATTAAAACTTAACCTTTAATGATGAAAGTGATTAAAAACTATATAGGCTAAACCGACATCACACACACCACATGTTACACTCACAGCCGTGCAGGAATGTGTCCCTAAAAATAACATATACTAAAAACCAATTGTGTAGGTGGGAGAGGTAGAGGCTAGTAACGTAACACGGTTTACATTTACGGCAGCGTCGTAACCGTACACCGTACAGTCTATACATCAAAATAGTCCTAAATCCCAAATCCCCTACTGTGGGGTCAGTATCCAGATGTCCGCAACAGAATGACACCAGTGTGAAATGTTGCTTTTAGGCATGCAGCTGACAAGACCAAAGATTGACCACTGATCTCTACACATTCCTTATGACCGTTATCAGGCAATTATAACAATATGGCCAAAGGTCACTATAATATGTAACAAAGTATTCCGTTTGCTGATTTTAGTCAAGTCAATACTAAAGGTGCAGAATTACAGCAAATAAGAACTATTTTTAGGTATGGGATACCTTATACAGAAACCTGTTTTACAGAAAGCTTTGATTTACTGGAAGGCTACCGCCCATAGACTCCATTTTAAGCAAATAATATTTTTTTTTTATTATTTCCCTTTTCTCTTTAATAATCAAACAGTACAGTACCTTGTCCTTGGTGGAAACTAAGCTGTATACTGTAAATCTATATTGGTGAAAAATAATCCAATTTGGTTTATACTGTATAGGAGGTTATTTGATTAAATCTGAAAACTTCTTCAAAAATTATTTTAGTACAACCACTTCAACTAAACTCCCATTCACAAAACTCAAAAACACAAGTAATAAAAACATGAAAACTAATTGCAAATTGTCTCAGAATTTCATTCTCTACATCATACTAAAGTTAACTTAAAGTTGAACAACCCCTTTAAGAGACATTCTTTCTGAGACCTAATGCTATACATTGACCAGGAGCAAAAGTATATGCAGAAAGAGAAAAAGACACTGGGAAGGGATTGGGGTTGATCTATTAAAATTTTGTGAGGGTCTGATGGGAGAAAAGCAGTGGTATAACCCTTTCTGAGTGGTGACATGGAGTGGTTCAGAAAATATATTTTACATTCTTTGTTACATTATTATTAATTTTATTATTTTAATTAAGGAAACAACATCACTAAATTCCCATATTGACATGAACGCCCTATTTAAATAGCAGATTACTTACAATATCTTTACTGTACTGGAAATATTGTGCTCAATATAAAGACATTCAAGGCTGAAATTTAATATTTGTAAGAAAAATACAAAAAAAGTAACAAAAAATTCTTCACCACTCTCTGAAAGGAAAACAGTAGATGGAGGGATGTTTTACAGTAATTAAAGATGCAACCATTCCAAACCACAAATCTCTGCCAGTTTTTCTATTTTACTCCATACTTCTTGGCAAACTTTCTAAAAATGTCACATTGGGTGTAAATGTTTGGCGGACTGCAATTACCGACCCTTTCCATTGAATTTTCAAGCCAGAGCCAATTAAGAACATTCTTCACACACAACTTTGTGCCATGAGTAATAGTCTTGCTGAAAGGTAAATTTGCATCACAGTTCTAGGTCTTTTGCATATTTATTTCCCTTAGTGTTTCTTATTTTATTCTCAGTTTCTCAGAATCATGACAAGTTCATTCTCTTTGTTAAACAGCAGGCAGGTTTTGGTTGATTAAGGCATGCACACACACAAAATGAGGACTATTTGGGCACCAGGTAAGTGCTTCCAGTCACTGTGTAAGTAATCACTATGAACACAGTTCACATTATTAGAAAATAAATTGCCTGCACCACTCTACCAAATACAGTAATAGCAAAAATTATTAATTTTCTCAGTCTCAGATAATGTCATATCTTCTTCACCAACCCTTTGTTTCCAAAGTTATCCAAAAGCTATCAGACAAATTGTGAGAAGTCATTTGGTCTCCAATGCATGCTGCCAGGTTTGTCAATTACTGCCCTTCTGGCCTATCTGGCACACCAAAGGTTTTATCAATTAATTAATTTAGAATAATTTCAGTTAATCAAGAGACATCCCTGGCTTAAAGGAAAACCATACCTCTAAAATGAGCTTACTTAAGCAACAGATAGTTCATATCAAATTAAGTGGCATAGTCAAGAATCTTACCAAACTGGTAAATACATTTAAGTAAATATTGCCTTTTTACATCTCTTGCCTTGAGCCACCATTTTGTGATGGTCTGTGTGCTGCCTCAGAGATCACCTGACCAGAAATACTGCAGCTCTAATTATAACAGGAAGAAGTGTGGACACAAAAGACACAATTCTGTCCGTTAATTGTTTCATGTGACCTAACATGGTATGGTTTGTTTGGTATGTTTGTGTGCACTCTAAATCATATGATTATTTTTTAAAACAGTAGTTTTCCATTTATAATTACCCAATGGCACATACTACTGAAAACGTATATTATTATGAAAAATTTTTTTTACATGAAGCAAGGTTTTCCATATGAGCTGTTTTATGATTTTTATAGAGACCAGCGTTGTTCGGGGGTTTAATGTTCCTTTAATTCTTTGGGCAGATTTATAAGATGAAGCATTTTTAGCAACTGTTTCCATACTACTAATACTTCCAATATATCTCAGTTCTACCTTTATGCATATGGTTCTTTTTACCTGAAAAAATAAAACTACTTAAATGTCATTATACTTGCACTTTATGTGCAAGGATAATGTAGAAATGTTGTACTTCACATCTAGTGTTTAATGCAGACCATGGCAAGCCAATGACATATTCATAACTTTTAATTTACAGAACAATGCAGTGCTAATTAGAAAAACTCCTTTTATGCTTTCTGAAGTGAATCCAGAAGAATTTACTGTACAATACAATCCTAACTGGGAAAGTCATGTAATGGTTTCTGGATCCATAAATGTCTGTAAAATGTCTCATTGAGTTGGTTAGGATTTAAATTGCACAGTTTCTAAATACTGCTTGCAACTGCTCTAAGCTCCTAAGCATTGTACTTGATTATATATTTCTTTATATATTTCTTTTCTCCACTATGCTCTTTTGCGTTTGTGCAATATTAAAGGCCATTTTCTAAATGACATTATATAGGCAAATCTTGAATATTCCTCTGGCTTTCCTTTTTTGAACATTACTATTGTTTAAGTGGCTTAATAGTTCACATTTACATAAGATTAATGTTTTAAGAAAAGATAGCCAAAGCTGATCAACACATTATAAATCTTTAGAAAATCAGGTAACATTTCAGTTGGCAGTGCACAAACAACCATATAATCAAATAATAAATTTCATATGGGTATTCATGCTGTGTAAACCATGTTAGTTGACAAATAATTACATGCTGAATCCTTTCAAAGTCAAGAGAATTTTGTACTGATATATTATTTTGGAGGAGATGATGTTCTACATATATTAAATATTTATTGTTGCGTAATTATTATTATTATATAATCATGCAATGAACAAAATATATTTATACTGTTTATCCAGAACATATCTGCATATGAAATGTCTTTGATTCTGTAGCTGGTCATTCAACCTTGGCTTTCAGTTCTTGCAAATGTTACAACAGGTGTTCTGACAATTGCCTCTTGTAAAATGCATAATATTTTTGTTCACTGGCATACTGTAGCATTCAGTTCTGCGAATTTTGGGACTTAAATAATGATGGCAGTGTAAATTACATGTTAGTAATAAAGACTGTGTTCAAGCCCAGATATCAATCAACTATTCAAAAAAAATTGGCAGGTTTAATATGAGCATAAAATCCTTGTGAGGGCAATAAGCTATGTAAGGAAGATTATCGTTATATTTGAGTATAATTTCTGCAATTATAAGGGATGGTGAATTATGATGCTATAAGTAGTGATGGGCGAATAAATTCGCCCTAGGCGAATTCACGGTGAATTTCCGACATGGCGAAATGCTCACGAAAATTCGCCGCGTGTTTTGTTTCGCCGCGCATCTTGTTTCATTGCGCGCCGAGTTCGTTGCGCGCCGAGTTCGTCGCACGCCAAGTTCGTCGTGCGTCGAGTTCGTCGCTTCACTTCAAAACAGCACAATCTGTGCAG
>CM044432.1:52056171-52071455 GCA_024363595.1 Xenopus borealis | reverse complement strand
TTTTGGTAAAATGGGACAGTAAATTAATCCACGGGAACTTTTTTCATGGCACCTTGTTTCTGCTTTGGAAGGCAAATTCATATGCCTTTTTCACTGCTACACACATTCCCTACATTGTTAGAGGACTTCCTATCCACTAGGCTACAACTTTTCAATAGAAAAAAGTACACCTATGTTGCCAGTTTCTTAAAGGAGAACTAAACCCTTGAAATGAATATGGCTAAAATTGCCATGATTGTACAGATAATAAACCGGCTTTGACTGAAAACTGTCTCACTGAAGTACAAGCAGCAGCCATGTTTTTGGTTGTCCCAGATTTAAAGTCACATGGTTATGCATTCAGAGAAAGGACAAGTAACACTTCACATAACTATGGGGAATTTTTTTTACTCATCACTAGTGAAATATTATATAATACAAATTTAAATACTTACATAATATGAAGTAATAGTTTCCATTATTCCACTGAAGAAAGGGTTGCTTGGTTTGGTACTTTAAAGGATATGTAAAGTCTTTTTCTTGGATGGGGGAGTCAAAATGTTGATTGTTACACAGTAGAGAAAGTCGTAAGAAAATTGGGGAACTGTGCTGGGGCAAGTCAGTGTTTGGTTTTCTATGAACATTGGCCTGGGCAAACGACTTGGTGAAAATTCACCTGGTGAACAGGCACAAAACATCTCTTGCACTGAGCTTTTTCACTAGCAAAATGTCTTTTTCACCTTTGCCATAAATTGGTGATGTTCCTGTGACTTGTTGTCTTGGCAGATTTTTCCTTAAAAAAAACGGCTTTGTTTTTTAGTTAATTAGCCCCTTGGTGTATCATAGTTTTCACCTTACTTGAGGTGTTATTGCAAGGTATAGCTATTGACCGCTTCTACCAGCCTTGCCGATTTTCAACTTTGTGGATAATGGAGACAAGTTTAGGTCATCTGAAGTGCAATTTTATCAAGTTGCCAACTGGATTTTTTTGTCTGTTCATCCAACAGATTGTTACCTACAGTATACTGTGAATTTTTCCCATTTACTCTGGCTGAGCATGATGTGTCTATGTCACAAAGTTACTGGGTAACTTTCTATGTACAGTATGGTACATCCATTCATCTGCCTTTGTTTTTCCGGATTTCACATATGTTGTTCTGTAGTAGGACTTTCCTTGCGAAGCTCAATCACATTCACTTTGGTTTCAATTACATTCTAGTTCCTCTAAACCAGTATAGCTTTAGTCTGGCGGATTAACCGTCCTTCGTATACTTACTTGAATGTCCATATGGTGAATCCAGTCTTAGGGTTAGCTTGTTGATGGGGGTCATGTTGTGTAGGATGGTTGATTCTCTCTACATACTGTATAAATATGTTTTTTATTTGCAGGATGAAGACTTACTGGCTTTTTAAGTGTGATTCTAAGTATCTGCCTAAGCAGGGTCAGACTCTTCCAGGGTGCTCCCCACAAGAAAAATGCAGGTGTGTGTGTGTTTGTGCAGGTGGTGGTGGTTTCTGAAGGTGGCCTGGGACCCACAAGGGCTGCTGTCTCAGGGCTCCCCTTTGGCCCTCTGCAACAACCCACCTTCATCTGGTTGCCATGGTCCTGTTTGCCCTAGCAACCAGGTAGGTGAATGAAAGTCTGGAATATGAATAGGAGAGGGCCTGAATAGAAAGATAAGTAATAAAAAATAACATTGTAGGCCAATGTGTCAAAAATAGAACTATCCTTTAATCACACATTCAGGTAATTCTATATTCTACAAAGCAGGGTAATATAACTTTGCAAAATGGAGATAGTAATAATAACAGAGAAGAAGTTGGGGATGATTATTGAGGCAGCATTTTTTTACCCAGGTACTTACTATTTTTTTCCACATTCACACGCATTTTCACATTGAAGGGTGCTTGTCTGAATCAGACAAAGTAATATGAATAATATTTGGTAACCCTAGACATTACCCATGTGATACAGATGCAGTCACTTGGATTTGTAAGTTAAATGCGTTGTGACTCAGGGTTAATTGAAGAAACTGTGTTATCCAAAGTTATCTTAACTCATTTAATGCATTTAACCTTTTCATTAGCATACCAAAGCCCCATTGTTTTCAATGGTGAACTCTTTAATTGGATGGGATGCTGTGACACAATATTCTGTGATAAGTGGGATAAATGGGATAGATGAGTTAAGTCACGACGCATTTAACACACAATCCAAAGTGACTGCATCTGTATATCTATTACTGTTTTTTTATACTGCATATTATTTTTGGTAAATGAAATAAAGGTTATCCCCATATGTAATAAAAGGTGCAGTTGGCCATTTGAGATGCTTGAGGTGTCCAGTAAATTTTTCCTGCTCATAAATTGCATTCGGTAATTAGACCAGTAGCAGCAGCTGCACCTTTTATTATTACATTTTTCACTAAATAATGTATTATCTGTTTCTCTTTGCAGTATCTGTTTATTTTTGTTTAGTTAAAAACCAGGGTGTTACATGCTCTATGTTTTGAGAACGTAGGCTTCAGTTTCAATATTATATACTGAGTGCATTTAGAGATTTCATTTTTTTGTTTATTATTTGTGTGTGTGTTTTGTGCTTCCACCTGACATTATTTTGTGTGTGTGTTTTGTGCTTCCTTTAAAAATAGTGAGTTTGAGTGCAATGTTTGCATATCAATACTTCTGCTAGTCATGGGGAGAAGATAAAAACTTCTTGCGATAATGCCCAGGTTGGAATGAATTCTAGGACTTCAGTGCTGCAAGGTATTGGTGCTAACCAGTGATCTCTGGGCTGTCCTGGCAGTTACTTTTATTGTAAGAATAAACAATTAAAATGCCTGAGGCATGTAAAATATCGACCTTCACACATAGAATGCTTTTGTTGTAGAGCTTCTTTTTCAAGATTTAAAGCTTCCAGCTATGCTCCACATGCCTTTTCCATGCCATAGTGCCTAGTATAATCTCTAGTTGGCTACAGAGGGTGTAATCTAATGTAAGCAATACTGAATAGCAATTAACATGAGCATAACAGGTTTCAGATAACGTTTTTTGTAACGTGTTAGCCCGTTGAAAAAGTTATAGGGTAGAACTTTTGATATAAAGTATAACAAAAGTGCTGTGAAGGTGATAACTTTATTGGCAAACTAAGATGATGATCACAGCAAGCTGTCAGAACATTGCAGTTCATTCTTCAAAGCTGATTTCATACCAAAGGTAATCAACTTTGAAGAAGGAACTGGAATGTTCTGAAAGCTTGCTGTGATTATCATCTTAGTTAGCCAATAAAGGTTTCACCTTTACACCACTTTTGTTATTCTTCATATCAAGTGTTCTACCCTATAACATGAGAATAACATAAATATAACCTAACAGGATGGCTGTTGAACACTACAGCCCCATTCTAGGATTACTCCAAAAAAGTTTCAACATCACAACGTTTCTCTGCTGTTTTGGCTGAAATTAGCCCTCTGTTCTACTGCTCTCAACAATGTTGTACATTTGGTAGTAGGAAAGAAACCAGGGTGAAATATACAGTATCTTCCTTCATATTCTTCCCCAGCTACCAGCTCACAGTCTGTAAAAACGTAATCAGGATGTTACAAACTGGCCTGCCATTGACCTATAATTTGCCTGGCCCCAAGAAATTAAAGAGATTGTTAACAGATGCAATTTGGTTAAGTATGTTTAGAACATGTGAAAATAAGAAACCCATATTAATAAATCATGTCTTCTCTAACTTGCAGTAAACCTTAAGTTTGCACAGTCTCTGCATTGAAGGATATGCTATAAAGAGGAGCAATAACTTTTATGGGACATCTAAGCAGTTACACAGTTACCCATACTTTTCATTCATGACATAATTTGCATTTTGCAGTCTTTAGCCACATTGTTTATATATGTGTGTTGCTTTTTGTGCTTGAACATAATCTGTTAAAACTGAAGAATACATTTATTTATATTTTGGAAAACATAATAATTACTATTTTTCTTACATAGGTAGCATTATGTGTCTGTGCAACTTCTGTCACGTGATTTTTGAAACTGTAGCCACTGAACAAAACATTCAGTAGCTACTGGATATTTTTAAACTGGCTGTAGGAAATTAAATCAGAGATTTGTATGGGGCAGAGGAAGAAACAATGCAATCATTTTAGGCCCATGGCACACAGTGCTCTAAGGAGGAACCCCAGCTTATTTTCATTCACATCGTCGGAAACAGTGATGGCTATGGATAATTATTGCGTGCAAAGTTATGATACCAACCATTGCAAATTTGTGTTGATAGCTCTATAGAAGCAGGGCTACCAGGAGGTTGCAAACATTATTCCACTAAAGATGAGTGAAAACACACCCATTGACATCGCACACAAATGCACCAGTTGATGCAGTAGATCCCTAGAGGTACTGTCAACTCAGTGGTAGCGTTGGCTCCAGTGCACCAGTTGCAACCAGTTTCATCATAATTACACTTAAGAATTGGGCATATATGTTATTTTGACCCTACAAATTATACCATCCAGACCACTTTTCCTCCAAGAGTAAGCACAATTGGTCAGATGCTAATGTGCCTAGTCAACTTTCCCTTGTGAATGCAATTACAGTGGAATCATGAGACACAAATGCTGCATTCTGGGTAAATTATATTTGAACTTCTAAAATGGACACACAAAAGTTTTTGACATCAAAATAACCTTTACAAAGGTCTCTGAAGAGACAGGAACATCTGCTATACTTTTTTTGTCTGTTAATCCATATAATGTGATGTAGACAGACAGATAGCATGATTATTTTTTTATTATATATTTATTGATTTTAAATTCCATTGGTTATATATTGCTCATTATGCTGTTCTAGAACTAACTATCAGCACCTCACTTGTCAACTTTTAGTATGACGTAGAGAGTGAAATTGTGAGGTCATTGGAAATTGGTTTTCATTTTTTATTTGTGGTTTTTGAGTTATTTCAACTCTTGCTCAGCAGCTCTCCAGTTTGCAATGTCAGTTCCAATTACCCTTGAAACAGTGTATTCAAATCATAGTATTAGGAATTGATATAGACCAATTTTACTATTTTGCCTTTGTTACATTGTACTAGGGGCATGGCATCCCATCAAAGGTTTGTATTTAAAACGCTCCAATCCCTACCATACATTATCCTTTTTTTTCTGTCCAAACTGACTTTCATGTTGGAAATATTTAAACTCGTCACATACTATACAACTAAGGCAGACAAATCAAAGAAGCAAATCTTGACATAATGATCAGCGTATGATGGCTTTGCAATGACAAATATCTGCAGACAAGAGATCTAAGTTGTTCGTTATACATTAAAGCGGGCAGACCAATAAATCCAAGCAGTTAAGATGGCAAATTATGAACAAGTACATAAAATAAAATATTTACATTTAGAAACATTGTTAAAGTTTTATGAGAATTTTAAATATTTCAAAAAAGTGGATTTTTATGTGACTGGGTTGAAAAAAAAATATAAAACAAATATATTACAGTTTAACATGATTTTGAAGTAGATATCTAAATTTGCTGAGTACAGACTCTGTGTTGGCTTCCTTATTATATATTGAAAGCTTTAAAGGATAAAGCTGTGACTCTTCATAATTACTTAGTTTATTGGAACCAAGAGAAATGCTGAAACAGTTGTTTTGAACAAAACTGACAGGGTTTATGGGATATCTCTACCAATAAATATTATACTACTGGAAACGGTACCAACAGTGTAGTTCTGGGACTTTCGGCTTTCTTGATGGGGCTCTGATCCAAAACTGGAATTAGCTGGGAAAGTAAACATTAAAAGCTTAGTGAAATGTAGGAGAAGCTTGAAAAATTAGTTATAGTTAGCATAGAATCTGCAAAATGCTACTTAAAACAGTTACATTACAAACATGAGATTCATTTTCTGGGATTTATCTGCAAATCCAAGAAAATATGTTTTAAAACCTGTTCTTGTAAAGGATATACATTTGTATAAAAATAATTGACAATGTAAAATTGAGCGAAACTTTTTTTCACATACTGCAACTTGTAACATCACGTTATTTATGTTTGCCAGCCATGTATATTATATAGCATATGAAAAGCAATTTAACCCTACAAATACATTTACTTTAAGTACTAAGATGAATGGTAACACCAGAGGAAATAAAGAACTTTGTGTGCCATTGCATATAATTTATTATTACCATGCACCTGTCAGGGGCACCCTGATATATATATATAGGCTGCTGCACCTCCTGCTTGAGCCACTGGAGGCAGTGTTTAATCCTGGTGGATAGCCTCCATTTCTTTCCCCCTGTCTGTATTTCCTAGCCCACCCCCATGATCCATCTGCAGGCAATAGTCCAATTAAGGTTTTTTTTAAAGGGGTCATTCACATTTAAATGACCTTTCAGTATTATGCAGAGAGTAATATTCTGAGTCAATTTGCAACTGGTTTTCATTTTTTATAATTTGAGGTTTTTTAGTTATTTAGCTTTCTAATCAGCAGCGCTCCATTTTGCAATTTACACTAGCAACCATGCGTTGATTTGAGACTGGAATATAATAAAAAGATAAGTAATATAATGTAGCAGTAAGTTAATGTGTATCCTTAGAGAGCATTTGTTTTTTAAATGGGGGCAGTGACCTTCCCATTGAAAGCTGGAGTCAGAAGAAGAAGGCAAATAATTCCAAAACTACACAAAATAAATAATAAAGACCAATTGAAAAGTTGCTTAGAATGGGCTATTCTATAATATACTAAATGTTAATTTAATGGTGAACCATCCCTTTAAGGCTGCCTCTTCCTACAACTAGTACTGGATCATTAGCCCGTCTGCTGTGTCCAAGCTTCAAGTTACTGTTCTGATTTCGAGTTCCTGTCCTGATCTTGTAAACCCTGTTTCTAAACCTCAGTTGTTTGCAGTGGTTATTCAGCAATTGGCTCTGTACAAGCCAGCACAGTTAAAAAAGTTTGTATTTGTTTTAGTAGCTCCAATACCATGCATATAGAAATCACATTTATAGCAGTGGCATTATTCTAATCTAAATGTATGTATTTATCCCTGAGAAATATATTTGTAAGGCTTTCTGCAAGATGTTGGAAAAGGAATATTGATGTTGGTAGTTTGTTCTATTTCAAACACAAGAGCCAGAGCCCTGACTGCCAATTGACTTTCCAATTCAACTCACTAGTCCTCAGTTAGAACTTAGTGAGCCAGTCAGCTTTTTCCACTTCAGTCTCAGCAAAGGAATGCTGCTAGGTCTCTGCTAAGTGATTATTGTGCCCACACAGAAATTACCTGTCCCAAACTGCTGTCACAAGGCAGGAACACAGAATATACAGAAATCATAGTTAGAAAAAGGCCAAGGTCAGAACTGGGGAATCCGCAGTAGTTGGAAGGAACACAGAATTATTTAGCTTTTTATTCAACAGCTCTCCAGTTTGAAATGTTAACAGCTATCTGGTTGCTAGGGTCCAAATTACCCTACAAACCAGGTAGTGGTTTCAATTAGTGATGGGCGAAACGGCCGCGTTTCGCTTCGCCGAAAAATTCGCGAATTTTTCGCCGATTCGGGAAACGAGTCACGCGTCGTTTTTGACGCGCGTCGCGTCGTTTTTGACGCGCGTCGCGTTGTTTTTGACGTGCGTCGCATCGATTCCGACACGTCGCGTCGTTTTCGGCGCGTCGCGTCAAAAACGACGCACGACTCGCTTTTGACGCGGCGAATTTTTGTTGGCGAATTTTTTTGCCCGTTTCGCGAATTTATTCGCCAGCGGCGAATCGTGGGAATTCGCCGCGAATTCGCCCCTGGCGAATAAATTCGCCCATCACTAGTTTCAATGAGAAACAGGAGTATGAGTAGGAAAGACCTCAGTAGAAGATTAGTAATAAATACCAATAACAACAAAATTTAATCTCTTAACAGTACACCCGATAGCACAACAGTTTATGTGCTGCCGGGGGTCTACTCTGTGACCTCCATTTGAAAGCCAGGAAGGAAAAGTCAAATGAATTAAAAACTATGAAGACTGAAGGATGAGCACAGTAGCAGTTCCATGTATAAATACCCACAGAATTTGTAGTAGGATGGCAAGGGGATATTCCATGTATAAATACCCCCCAGAACCCACAACAGGATGGCATGGGGCAAATCCATGTAAAAATACCCCCCCAAAAACCCACAGCAGGATGGCAAGGGGCTATTCCATGTAAAAATACCCCCCAGAAGGATGGCAAGGGACAATGCCATGTATAAATACCCCCAGAACCCACATCAGGATAGCAAGGGGCAAATCCATGTAAACACCCCCCACCCCCCCCAAAACCCACAGCAGGAAAAGAGACAAGCAGATGAACACATTGACTCACCCTCACCTACAGTAGATTCATTGAAGGTGCCTGGTGGAGTCGTGGAGAGGTGGGTAGCTTCATGGTTGTGTGAGTGTACAACAAGCACCGCAGATCAGGAGGTTTTGGTCAGTCTAATCTCAACTTGAGCAGCAGGCACAGACAGACCAGCAAGGCCAACTCTCAGCTCTGCTGCTCAGTTCTGCCTCGTGCTCCCTCTCTGCAGACTGCGGCAGCCGACAGGCAGGACTTCCTTTCCTCCTCTGGCCATTTCCACTTTACTGGGTTGGAGGGGGGTGCGAAATGTAAGCGGATCGACCAGAGGTGCACACACCAGCACAAGTACTCATTTAAAAAATAAATTAATTAAAGGCCAAAAAAAGTTTAAAAAAAAAAAAGCCTGTAAAAAATTTTTTAAATCTCCCTAAGCCTTCAAAAATGCACACGCTATTCCCTCTCATCACGCCTTTCCCTTTGCCTTTTCATATTCTCTTAGCTTTTCCCAACAAATACTATTCTGTATCCCTGCTTATCCTTCAGATTGGATAAAATGTAATATAACGTTCATTTTTAATTTTTTTCCATTTTTGTTACATAAATGAATTTGCTTTGGTAACTGTATAATGTTGCAGAGAATAGACTGAACTCGTGACACGTAAGTAACATTACCAAGATCAGGTTTGCTCAGGCAAATAGCTTCACCATGCAATGGCATTTGGTCTTAAACTCTCACATAATTATTCCCAAATAAATGTTCAAATGGCTACAGAACACCTGCTTAAACTCTGCTTTATTCCTTTGAGTGTAATGGATTTGTTCAAAGAACACTGAGTGCAAAATGATGACTCTTCCTTAACACTATCTCACCTCCTACAGGGGTTCTTTCAAAGATCAGATTTCCAGTAAAATAGAGGTCAAAAGTATTCATTTCGGCTTTCAAAAAGCAACGTTTTAAGAAAGATAAAAACATTACCCTGAAATAGCTAATACTTGAAACTTAGGGGCAGATTTACTAAGGGTCGAATTAGGTCAAAGTGAAAATTAGATGCGAATTTGAAAATTTCAAAATAATTTTGGGCTACTTCGATTATTGAATAGCCCAAAATTCGATTCTAATTGTTAAAATTTGAAAATTCTAATTCAAATTCGATTTTCGACGTACTGGCCCTTTAAGAAAAATTCGATAGTTGATTAAACCTACCGAATTTCTTTAGAATCCTATGGGAAGCTACCATAGGATTTTTCTAGGTTTTTTGACCGAATAAAAAAAAAATTCGACTGATGCTTAAAATATTTAAATCTATCGATTCAAACGTTTTTACAGCTTTCACATTTATCTTTTCTTGATGCGTTACGGTGGAATGTAAGGCATTATCAAAATAAACATTTGCACAATTAAAAATGAAATAGAACAATTATTGCATCATGGATTTTAACTTTGCATTGCCTTTTTTTAAACTCACGGGAAACGGCGGCTGTCCCCATGACTACACATCGGCTTGTTTACATAAATCATATTAGAGTTTGTGACGCAAAACACACCGGCTGTACCAGTGCAGCACAATAATACATTATATTTTCATTACTTTAAGACACCTTAAAATGTTGGTGTTACTGTTCCTTTAAGTGTTATTTTCTTTTTGACAAAAATTGCTAAAAAATCTCTTATAGCTAATACTTACAGTTAGGAGAAAATGTTCATATGCATTAAGTGCTATATCATATTTCTCCTGCGAAGTGCAAGTATTGAATCAGAACTTTACATGGAAGCATTCTAGATAGTAGGCACTGAAACATTTTTTTAAAAACTTTTTTAAAAGCTATATTAAATTTATAGTCCATTCCTCCATTATTCACTATTAAGCAACTGGTAGTCCACATCATTATTTTCCAAAAGCATGTAATGTACTGTAATAATCTTTTTTGCTTATAAAGGCCCCTGTGAGCACTTCAGAAAAAGATAAATATTTTACAGTTACATAAAATTCATAATCCTGAAACCTCTCAACTGAAATGTAACTGTACAGTGAAAAACAGTATTCGTTTGTACTTAGCCTTCATAATTAAGGGCTGTAAAAATAATTTATATGATTGAGGTTGAAAGTAAATTACAGTATATATACCTCATTTGTCACCTTAAGCATAACATTTCATTTGCACCACCCATGGTGCTTAAGATTCTCGTGCCCACCTTGTTTTAGATTTATACTCTCATGGAAACCCATTATATCTAAAACCGTGTTTTTGTATTTTTCCTTTACTTGAATGTTAAGTACAAAAATGTTTTGTTTGAATCATTAAGATAAAATTTGAACAGTGATGGGCAAATCACTTTGTCGAGAAATTCGCGAAACGACGAAAAAAAAGCGCGAAACAGCGCATGAAACTCATTGAAGTCAATTTTGACAAAGCAACAATTTTTATACTATTTTTTCTAAATGCATGGGCATCCAAATAATTCTAATGTGCAACAATTTTGATGAGTAAAAAATTGTTTCCCGAAAACATTCGCTGTCATCAAATCCGGAAATTTGTCTTAAATTCATGCCATCGCTACATTTTAAGATTAACCCAACACTGTGCAAAAAGTACAAAATATTTCATAATTACAATGCTAGTAAGATGGAAAAGAACAGAGAGGAATTCTTGTTGAGTCTGTGATCATGGAAATCTCTACATTCTCTGTTTATGAGTAATATCATAAACGACGCGACGCGCGTCAAAAACGACGCGCGACTCGTTTCGCGAATCGGCGAAAAATTCGCGAATTTCTCTGGAAATTCGCGAATTTTTCGGCGAAGCGAAACGCGGCCGTTTCGCCCATCACTAGTCCCTGACCATACCAAGTCTGCTGCATGTCCCAAACTTTTCTTGTATTTAGACTACTCTTTTGGATTTTCCTTGTATTGTGATACTGTTGGATTTTGACCCGGCCTATGACCCTGACTATGTTTTTGTCACCTGATTCAGTACTGCTCTGTCTGTTTGGTATCAACCAGGCCTGTCCCTTGTCCATGCTCCTTATTCCCTTTGGTTCCCTTGCCTGCCCAGAACTCTCTTCTTGGTCCTCTTACATCGGATGACATTCCTGAATCAAAGGGTGGCAGTTATAGACAGAAGAGTGAGCCCTGGTGTTTGTTCTGGGTTTGGGATACCATAAGTTGCAATAGGACTTAACTCCTCTGCTCTGACATTTCTATGTTTAATGAAAAAGTTGCTTTGTGCTAGGCATCTAGAAGGTCAAGAACACTACTTGCTACTTTTATTTGCTGCTATAATTTAAAAATTAAAGAGTTGGCAACACCCCCCCGTAGCTGCTTTAGAAGGTGAAAATTTGAAAAATTTAAAGTAATTGGAAAAAGTCTTTATTTCAGGTGAGCAATCTGAAACCAACTGAGGAGAACAGCCCCTTAAGATCTAAGAATTAATTAAAGTGTTTATCAGGATTTCCCAAAGAATGTAACCACCCATAATCAGTACTAATATTGAAAAATTATGTGAACCCTGCAGTCTGAGCTCTTCCCTTGCAGAGGGTAAAAGAGCTTTGTCTCTCATTTCCATCTCCTCTTACATTTCTGCTTGGAACAACTTGGAACCATGTGTTGCACCTTGATAGTTCAAGGTAAAGCCTGTTCCATGAAATGTTCTGAATTCATGTATGTACAGATGCAGTCACTTTGGATTGTGAGTTAAATGCGTCGTGACTTAACTCATCTATCTCATTTATCCCACTTAGCACAGAATATTGTGTCACAGCATCCCATCCAATTAAAGAGTTCACCATTGAAAACAACGGTGCTTTGGTATGCTAATGAAAAGGTTAAATGCATTAAATGAGTTAAGATAACTTTGGATAACACAGTTTCTTCAATTAGCCCTGAGTCACGGCGCATTTAGCTTACAAATCCAAGTGACTGCATCTGTAGGTTTAAAAAATGCACAATGTAGTGTATACAGATGAAGCCATTTGTCTTTTTAACACAGAATATCTAAACACATTTCACCCACTTATACCATTTAAAACAGAAAATTGCATCACAGCATCCCATCTAATTAAAGTGCTCACCATTGTGAACAATGGTGCTTTGGTATGCTAATGAAAAGGTTAAATGCATTAAATGAGTTTAGAAGACTTTAAATAACACAGTTTCTTCATGACTTCATGTGTATATCCCTTGATATGGGAAAAGCTAGTAAAAGTCTTCAAATATCCTGTATTACTTATGACAAAGGAGATGATAAGGCTGCTTGGTGAATTGTTGGTCCAGAAATTTGTATTTGTTTTTAAAATATGTTTTGCTCAATAGATTAGAAATAAGCAAATCTGTTAAAGTGATTTAAACACCACTGACTCACATTTACTGAAAGCGGTTTGTTTCACTGTTAAGATTAAATGAAAGAAATGCAAAGCTGCAGCAGCTGTCAAACAGCCAAACAAACTACTGTATATCCGTCCCATGAGTTGACCAGTCCCCATGTGGTTTGTGGGCAGTGTTGGAGATAGCCAAAAGCCAAACCACACTAATTACATCACTAATCTTTTTATGAAATATATTGGTTAGTACTGCTGTCATCATAATAAAATGTTTTATTTGTGGCAGGTTCAGTTGGCCATTTTTATGGCAATTAAAAAAACGAATCATTACGTAAACTTGTTTGTGGTATCTATTTAATTATGTCTTCTATTCTATTTAAAGAAACAAACAGTTCTTTTTTGCTTTAGGTGAATGCTGCTATGTGTCTCCACTAGAATTGCAGACTAGTTTGTATATGTATTTGAATAGATAGATAGATGATGGATAAATAGATAGATTTACAGTCATTATGAGTGGTTGAATGTATGGCTTAATTAAAGTAAATAAGAAGTTATGTACAAATTAATAAATTTGCATTATTATAGGAGGTGTGGATTTACCTTAGTAAGATTGCTGCATTGGAATAGAATAGTCCATGTAACCATGCAAATAAATCAACCCACAGCAGATGCAGAGTAAACTAGGCTAGCAGCAAGTCATACACAGGACCTGATTTGTGGAGAGGCCACCTAAGCCCTGGTATGCTGCCCATCAACACCCACATTGGTTCAGAAATTTTAATTTCCTGTGTGCCAATTCCCATTGCTAAGTCCCAATGATGAAAATTTGAGCAAATAAAAGGGAGGGGACAGGGACGACAAACGACAGCGCCCACTATGTAAATCCAGCCCTGGTCAATCGCTGCAAACGTTTGCAAAAGCAGTTTGGTAGCAAACTTTGTGAGGAAGTCAGTAAGGTCTTTTATCTGTCAAAAATGGTGCAAGCATGGTTGCTAACTTGATAACGTTTGCATGTATGTTTGCAATCTTTTTTATGCTAGCAAAACATATTACATTCCCCCAAAAGTATAGTAAAATCTCAGTGTACTAAGAGCCATTTTACATACTAAAATTTCTGTGTACTAAGAGCCATTTTACAGCAGCTTGTACAGTGTAAATGTGGTAGAATATTTTAATATATAAGTCTATATATATATATATATATATATATATATATATATATATATATTTATATTTATTTATACAGTATATACTTATATATCGTATTATATTAAGGTGTTTCATTCTGATGTAAATTCCAGTTGGTTTCACTTTTGGGTATATGTGTGGTTAAGTTAAAGACATGGATGCCTTGAGAAAGGTCATCAGGGGACCAAAATGTCATGCAGCATGTTCATGCTACAATATATTTTCAATTTTTTTTGCTGGTGCTACCAGAAGGAGATATACAGTATATAACAGTGCTACTTTTGTTATTATATAAATAAACATCATATTATAATGCCCTGACATGTCTTTAGTGATGAACAAAATAATTAATTTATTGAACCATAGAGAGACCTCTATGCTGTACAGAGCAGACCTAAATAACCCACAAAGTCTGTTAGTTGCCAGAATAGCTATAGGAAACACCCATATGTAAATTAATGTGACATTGGAAACCAAAAGTTAATGGATAGAAGCAAAAGCGTTCTTGTCTTACTGAACATGTCAAAACACTCAAAATACAGGAGTACAAGGTTTAGCTTATATGGTAATGTCAACTTGATTATCAGTACAGAATCAGTCAATCAGTACAGTCTAGACCAGTGATGTTAGAGCATAGGCGAGGCAAAGAAAGATGGTAACCAAGTTGTGCTATAAGAAAGCATGGCTTTTCTATGGTACCAACGAGCTGTGTTTGTTTTTTACAGTGTCATTATGAAAATTAATATTGGATAGATTCACACTTGTGGAGTAACCTAAGCTACTGCACATTGATAGCAGTGTCAGAAATGCAGAGTGTCTGGGGTAAATAGTGGTCTGGGGTAAATAGTGGTCTGTAGATAGCAGGTGTCAAGTGGGAGTAGGATTGCAGACTAGGGGTTTGTTTGGGAGCCATTGAGAAAGAATTCTCCAACAATGTCTGTGTTTGTTGGCAATTGGTAAAGCCTACACTAGGAGGGCTCAGTTCCAAGATATTGCATTCCCGACTTAGGTCTCCTAGATGTTACTATACAGACACAGGTTTCACAGACTGGTAAGCCAGTGAAGAGGCTAATGGGACTCAAAGGCAAGAGCCAAAATGTACAATTCCAACTGTACTTCATAACAGTTACACTCACAAATGGTTATCACTTAATAGGACATCAGTGCAAACATACTGTGATAAGAGGCACCGTTAATAGAACACTGGTTTAAAGGAAAACTATACCCCCCAAACAATGTAGGTCTCTATAAACAGATATTGCATAAAACAACTCATATGTAAAACCCTGCTTCATGTAAATAAACCATTTTCATAATAATACACTTTTTTTAGTAGCATGTGCCATTAGGTAATCATAAATAGAAAATAGCCATCTGTTGCTCAAAAATTCATTTTCGGGGTATAGTTTTCCTTTAACCAACATGTCACAACTATTATGAATACTACTGGTCAT
>CM044432.1:52043261-52056161 GCA_024363595.1 Xenopus borealis | reverse complement strand
CAATATTCTGTGCTAAGTGGGATAAAACTCACAATCCAAAGTGACTGCATCTGTACCAAACAAACTGTCTGTTGCTCAAAAATTCATTTTCGGGGTATAGTTTTCCTTTAACCAACATGTCCCAACTATTATGAATACTACTGGTCATGGTTATTATTGGTTACTCCACCATACACTGAGAGGCACATGCAATTTAAAGGGTTGGTCACCTTCCAACACTTTTTTCAGTTCAGTTAATTTCAGATTATTTGCCAGAAATGAAGAATATTTCCAATTACTTTCTATTTGCAACTGTTGTTCTAATATTGAAGTTTGAAGATTAATTTTTCCCCTTCTTAAGTCTTTCTGAAGCAGCCCTTGGGGGGTGGTGCCAACTCTTTAGCTGTTCTAAACTGATACATTTAGTTGTTCCATTTATTCTCAGATAAAAAGTGTTTAGGTATTGGCAAATCAGAGCTTCGTGTGTCAAGGGCCTTTCATCTGATAGATATAGTGGATTATTTTGTGCAATGTAGGGATGCTTTTTCTAACGTAAAATAGCCTAATCCGCAAGGACGCCATGCTACAGTAGATAAATAACATGGTTAATTTAGGGTGAATGTGGTATTGTTTGCCCAAGAGTGGACAGGGTCGGACTGGGGGGCCCAAGGCTGACCCTGAGTGTGGATGCCTAAAGGTGGAACCTTCTTTGAGCCCACTCAATTTGTTGCAATTGCTGCATGGATAACAGCAATTTTTGTTGCATTTTGATAACCAGTCCTTGGCTGTCCATGTCTCTGGGGTCAAATATATCTTAGATAATATGTCCCTTAGGTTTCTGCCTCTCTTATAAGCAATCATAGGAGATGAAGAGACTTTAAAGGGTAAAGTCCTCTCTTTTTATCAAAGGAACCAGTTATCCTTAGCACTCTGTCCAATGGCCTAATTAATGTCATTGTAGGTTAGTGTGAAGATCTCTCTCTCTCTCTCTTCGGTTTGTAATTAACTTTCCCCTCCACAGCTTGTAGATTCCCTGTGAATACTCATGCCAAATGTATCATTTATCTAACGGGGTCATTGTTTGCAATAAAGCATTAGTTATATTTATTTGTGTTCTCATTATAATACATGCTTTAAGTCAATTAAATATATGTTAATTCCAGGTTTGAGGCACACTGTGTTGCAATAACAATGACTAAACTGTTATGTTCAATTTTTAGCAAGTAACTTACAATATTAACTGGGTCTGTCCTGCTGTGAAACAGTGGATAAAAATGATAATTCAATGCATGATTTAAATAGTGATTCATGGTAATTTCCTAGCAGGATCAATGGGAACTCCATATCTTAGAGAGGACTCCTCCATGACAAAGGGCCAGGGAAAATTACTTTGATGTTCTTCCACCCACTCAGAGTAGTCCTGCTTGCCAGAGGAGCAAGGGATACTGTTGGGACTACTTTTAAACATATTTTTGGGAAAACTATTACTAGCAGTTTGCATTGAAATGTCGCTGTTTTGAAAGGCAATAAATCTAGTGCAACACAGTGATAAAAAAAATCTGTGCATAATTCAGTATTGGGTCAGTTTTGGAAGTACATCTAACCCAGATTGTGAAAGACATTTGGAACCTCCTCATATAAACTGGGCAAGTTGTCAGCCACATTGACATTGCTGCCTGTGAACACATGGAATTGATGAAAACATTATTTCATTAATTTGTTTCACGATGTCTGCTAAGTTGGAGTTTTTGTTCTCCTAAGGGGCAATGCCACTCTTCAGCACTCTTCCTGTACATATTGCAAGACAGAACACGTGGACAATTAATCTTAGTGCTTCTGATGGCTCTGGCTCCCTCTGATGAAGGGATGACATAAATATAATATAAGACATATGTCCATCCACATGTCAGTCTTCCAGCTGTTGTTCAGCTACAATTGCCGCACAGTAGCAATGCATAGGGTAGATAATGCAGATGTAATTTTAATTTTGTATAAATAACAGTTTTTTAACTGAATTACTATTGGTCCTGTGGATCCTTTCGAGTGCCAGTCAGCCCTGTTTTCTCTACATATACTGTTTAGGTTTTTCACCCAGGGCCATGGTCCTCTAGTTATGGCACTGTTTATTTCTATTGTATATACCGAAAATATAAAATGCATTGTTGGCTCATTTACTGTGGAAAGACTTGCAGACAGATAAGACATATAATTAGCATGCCTGCAATTATGGCTACACTTGACCCCAAGTATAAAAATATAAACAGGACTTCTCTAAGCAGCCAGTGGCATAACATGCTGCTTCTTCTTTTAAAGGAGATTTCAAACCGTAATAAAAAAAACTGTACCCCCACCCCATGTAGACCCCCTCCCTCCAGCCTAACTGCTCCCCGGGGAATTGCCCCATACTTTATAGTTACCCCTTGGCACAGATTCAAGCAGCAGAGTTTCACGCAGCCATCTTGTGGGACTTTGGTAAGCTGAATGGGAGATTGTCATGGCAGCGCATGCACACTTGGAGCAATTTGCCAGTTAGTGACAACTGTGCATGTACCAAAATGGATGGAAATTGCAGATCTCCCAGTCAACTTACTGCTGCCTGCCTATTTGAACTCTTGCCTGGACTTGACCTCTCTACTGGATTCCCGTGAACGGTACCTTGCCTGGACTCGCTGGAAAAGGACTTCCTCCTTGATCCTGACATCACCCCCCCCGTGGGAGCCAGAGGCCCCCGCTGACATTATACTCGGGCCATGGATCCCGAGGAAGCTGCGCCGGACGTCGGAAGAGCCCTTCGCAGGCTGGCGTCCCGTATGGAGGCGTATGAATCCCAGCAAGTCAGGATTGGGCAAGTACTTGATTCCATTTTGTCCCGCATGCCCTCTACTCCCGCTGCCGTGGAAATCCCTCCTGCTGTGGTAGTTTCTCCGCCAGCTATTTTGCTGGCCCGAGTATAATGTCAGCGGGGGCCTCTGGCACCCACGGGGGGGGGGTTGATGTCAGGATCAAGGAGGAAGTCCCTTTCCAGCGAGTCCAGGCAAGGTACAGTTCAGGGGAATCCAGTAGAGAGGTCAAGTCCAGGCAAGAGTTCAAATAGGCAGGCAGCAAGGATCAAGGTCAATAGACAGGCAAAGGATCAATAACAGGAGTACAATGTTGATCCCTGGTTCCAATTATGCCTTAAGTAGTGCCTCCAGCTCAGCCTTTGTCCGGATCAGGCGTGTGTCAGTGAAGTATAAAGTAGAGCCAGGCACAAGCAGATTTACTGCAAATGTGTTTATTTCACGACATGTTTCGGGCAATCGCCCTTTAAAGGGCGATTGCCTGAAACATGTCGTGAAATAAACACATTTGCAGTAAATCTGCTTGTGCCTGGCTCTACTTTTGTTCTAGATCTACCAAAATATGGTAATGTTAACCATTTTGTACTCCAAAGGAGGCATTTTGGACAAACAAACTGAACTGTTTGGCACCTGTGGGTTCAAGTTTTGCACCCAGGTCCATGGATTTACTTGTTATGTTTCTTGTAATGTTACTATTTTTCCCTATTTATACACTGAAAAATGTTACACAATATGTTAATTGTGCTTTTAACAACTTCACTTTAAGGGTTCCCTTACATATGGAAGTTGTGACACTGTAGTATATGGATGCTTCCCCAAAAGTCTTTTGAAGGTGCACTTGGGCTGTAATGTTATTTAATACCCCCTTCCAAGCAGCCAGAAAATCTGATGGCAGAGAGACTCTTACAATAAGTTAGTGGCTAAGCAACTTAAATGTTAACCTTAATAGCTTTACTGACCGAGAAATGCAATTCTGTTTATCAAGATGTATATTTTAAATACAATTTTAGCATTGAAGAAAAAAATATTTGTTTTTATAGACATTGCACATTTTCTAAATTCTGTATGCAAACTTAATATGTTGCTCAATCATTGTATTTATTATTTTAAATTTACACAGTGAAAGTACCTCCATGTGCTCACAAGATGGCAGCAGTATTTACATGTGACCTCAAACAAACATCCAGATACAGTTTGCATGTCATGCCAGCAAGCTATAACTTAATTGAATGCATACAGTGCATAGTACAGAAAATACACTCTCTACTTTTTCCTTCCCTGCACCAATTTAAAGATTCTGAAACTTTTTCACACTGTATTTACTGATGATGGTATAGAGGTATTTCCCTGATATTACACATGCTTCAAAGTGCTATGCAATGATTTACTCCATTTCCCATTCATGCTATAAATCCATACAAATAGTGATGGGCGAATTTATTCGCCTGGGGCGAATTTGCGGCGAATCCCCGCAATTCACGAAACACCAGCAAAAATTTGCAAACGAAAATTCGCAAAAAAAAAAACAAGTTGCGCGTCGTTTTTGACGCGACGCGGCGAAAACGACGCGGCGGGCGCCAAAAATGACGCGTCACGACAGAAACGACGCAACGCACGTCGTTTTTGACGAGCGTCGCGTCGTTTCGCAAATTTTTGGGTGGAAATTCGCAAATTTTTCGGCGAAGCGAAACGGGTGAGATTCGCCCATCACTACATACAAAAGCAGTACTAAATATAATTCTGTGTCTAGGCCTAGAATGACAGAGGGGCTGCTGTAAGATGCTGGGACCTATTTTGATTTCCAATCTGTGTATCTACTGGTTTGTGTTTGTGAGTAAACCTGGTAACTTCTGCAGTGTTATGGTTTATCCACTAAGTAATATAACCCCTGCAAGTAAATAAAGTATTCATTTTCAGATATGACAATATGCTAAATTTAACTATACAGCAGAAAACAGAAATACAGAGTAGTTTAAAAATTAAGAAAACAGCTGCATTTACTCTAAAGTTGTTTCACCTCCTTACTTGTGTGTAATAATCTAGAGCCACAATAGCGCTAGCCAAGAATTATTGTAACGGTTGGCACCCTAAATTCAGAACCAATGCTAAGCACCCTGTTATTGGCTCTAGCATTGAACAGTCTGCTACGAGTTGAAAATGGACCTATGAGCAACAACACAACCCTACTGTTTTGGGCAGCTTGATATTTCATCTAACTCTACTGCTCAAGTGAAACATTTGACTACATTGCTACTTATTACAGTTAATCAATAATTTAACCAATAATGCAAACACAAGCCTCCGTAATTGTGCTGTGTTTTAACCAGTGCTGGAATTGGGAACAAAAACCTGAAGGGATGGGGTGTGGCATGTGTTGCTCTGCCCACAGAGAAAAGCAGTGCATATGGCACAGAGGCAATTACATGTATAAATACCCCCAGAGCGGGTCCCAATTCAAGCACTGGGTTTAACTGAACTTCAAATATTCTAGTATTTCTGGATATGATGCAGCCTTGCTTTCAATTTCTACTGATATGCAAAGGGGCCAAAAAAAGAACTACGGTGAAAGCATGTTACCTGTGGCATTTGTAACATTTTACAAACATATCACAGTGCAAACATCTCATCCAGAGGTCTGGGATTGAGAGAAGGTCTATAACTTTGCAATATAAAGATTCACACCTAATCACATATATAGTATAGGCAGCTACAGAGTTATAAACTTTAATGCAGTGGGTTTTTTATGTATTCGGTTTCAGACCATCTATAACAGATACAGTATTTTTAAGGTTACCCTCCCTCTTGTGCATATTAAGCTTACAGATACATCATACCTATTCTGTTTTTGCTTTAAGAATATCTAAAACAGTAAATATTTGCTCATCTCAATATACGTTCACCTGACTTAACAGACCTTCAAGTTGGGAGAATCTAGGGGAGTAAATAGGCACTCTTCCTATATCTAACACAAATTCCCATTCATGGTAGCACCACTGGGATAGGAGATTGGCAACCACTACTCTAGGATAATAGAGCTGATTGGACCATAGGCCAAAATGTTTTATATTGTTCAGCTTTCCCAGTTCTGAATGACTTTCTAAAGTTTCATACACTCTATATATATATATTATGGTAGAGCAGTAAAGAATAAATTATCCAAACATGACAACCATCCTCAAGGCCAAGCCAAGTCATTGGTGCTTCCAGGGCAGAGCTCTGTGGTCAACCTGCCATCCCCACCAATGTGCATGAGTGCGCACTCACTCTCAAAATAATGTGCTCCAGGTAAGGGAGACTGGAGTGCCTTGTGGCCAAACTTGGTGCCTCTTTACTATTGTGCGCTAGTTCTGGCCCTGATCATAGTATATAATCTATGTCCATCTTTCTAAAAAGAGAAGAGTCATTATACAATAAGAGGGAGTAGAAACTGCAGGCATTTTTGGGGGACATGAATAATACTTTGATCTAGAAAGTTGGGACAAGTGACAAATGTTTGAGAAATGTGGTGAAACTTTCCTCTGGATTTGGCATCAAGCCAAGGTTTTGTGGATTTTGTGCTTAGAGAAGAAGTAATATAGAAACCGCCTCATTAGAAACTTCTAAAAAAATACCTATTAAAGAAACAAAAATGCAGAAACTTAAGACATAAATGAGCACTGAAAATATATTCATTTTAGTCCTGCTTGAAAGAGTTTAGTAATACTCGACAATTGTTAGCCCTTCAATATCCCCTGCTGTATATGGCAATTTGCTAACATAAAATAGACAAATCTTTTTACCAGAACTCAGCTAAAAAGGGACAATGAAAGTCTGCCTGTGCTGAGGAACCTCTGTTGGTGGTCACAGAAACTGAAGTACCGGGCAAAGGAAATTCTGAAAAAATAGGATTATGCTAAATCCTTTCAAACCTTACCCGTTTTAAAGAGAGGTTTTGTGTAAAAAAAAAATGCAATATGATCTGATGTGCCTCCTCGTGTTTATAATAGAGATATAGAATAATCACAGGTACAGTAGTTAGTTTTATGGACATGCTGACTCACCCTATCAATGTAATATTCTGTGTTTGCTGCTGAATGAAATGACATATTTGCACTGATACAAAGATAATATTTAAATATATCACAGTAACATCAAGTCCAGTCCTTTATCAGCTTGGGGATATTTGTGTCTGTCTAAGAATGTACATTTTCCCAGATATCTGGCAAAGTTGATTAAGTTATTCTTACACTAGACTTTTCACTAGACTGGCTTTAGACAAGGCTAAACAACAGCACTACAATTCACTCATAAATAACAATAAATCCAACCAATGACAATTGTTTTCAACATTCAAATTATTACTTCATCCCTCTACAAATGATACACTAACACCTGACCATATCCCCCAGGACTTTGCTGACTTCTTTGAAAGCAAATTTGACTAGTGATGGAAACGCCAGCGAAAATTCATGAAAAAAACGAGTTGTGCGTCGTTTTTGATGCGACGCAACCAAAACAACACAACGCGCGTCAAAAATGACGCGACGCGCATCAAAAACGTACCGTGACTTGTTTTGCAAATTATTTCGTAAATTCGCAAATTTTTCGGCGAAGCGAAACTGGGTAGATTCTCCCATCACTAAAGTTGACCCTATCCACAAACAATTTTCCCATCCCTCAGATACCAACACTCTCATTCCCCCTAAAGCTTCTATTTCCATTTCAACTCTTTTGATTGTAAATCTGAGCCTGTAAATCTGAGCCTGTCTCTAAACTTTTCCTATCCTCTCCATCAACAACTTGCTCACTTGATCCTATCCCATCACCTCTACTAAAAGTGTTCTCCAGTCCTTATTCCAGTACTCATATATTCAATTCCTCACTAACTTCTGCTACTTTCCCCTCATAATTCAAACAGGCCTGTGTCAAGCCCATCCTGAAACAAGCTACACTGGACCCATCCTGTTTGTCTAACTACCGTCCTGTCTCTCTCTTACCGATAGCCTCTAAACTTCTGGCGTCTTTTACCGTATTACTTAAAATTTTCTGCACTGCACCTTATAGAAAGATGGTTACTCCAACCTTCTGGGATTTATTTAATCAAGGAATTTTTAATTATTTATTACAGCACTGCACATTATATCTTATTAAATTGTATTATTAAGTTATACAATCTAGTAATACAAGCTCATAATTGACAGGATAATAATTTTAATCAATTAAGTAACCGACTTAGCTAGATCGTATAAGTGGGGTACTTTTTCTCTTTGTTATTATTTAAGTGTATGTTACTGACTTATGTAGGTCAGATCCCTACTACGATCCAAGGATTAAATAAACCTATTGTTATTATTGGGATCCTTACTGTGTATTATTTCTTCTCTTGTCTCGCTATAAGTTCCTGGTCCTCTTCTCCACTCTTCTCAGAGCCACCTTCTCTTCACATAATCCACATCCACTGCCACCTCTTGTCTCAAACTCTTTTATCTTGCTGCTTCTTACCTCTGGAATTCCATCCCTGAATTCCTCCGTAAGGAATTCTCAATTTTTTCAAGGAAACATTAAGAGCCTACCCTTTAGAGCACTCAAACATTAGCCTAGTTTGTGCCTACTGACTATGCCTTACCATGTGCACTTTTTCATTTCCAATTTGTACCTGTATGTTAGCCTCCCATCCACTTAGACTGTAAACTCCACGGGCAGGGACCTCCTTCCCACTATTAGGGGAATATAATATACGTCGGTAACGCAAAAATAATTTGCAATGCAAAAAATGAAGCCTTTGCGCGAATGCAAAATACCTTTTAAGAAACCCGGAAACTGTTTAGCGACCACTTCCACCAGCGGAAGGCCGTTTGCGAATTTTACAATTTCCGCTAATGCGCTGTCAATGTAATAAAACTTCTTATTGAAAAAGTCGCAGTGTTTGCTCCAAAAGATTACGACACCTTCAAGCACTTCTTAAGAGTGCACAATTACAATTCGCACTGCGCAATAACGAATCGCAATGCAATAAATGTTTAAGGAACAATATTACATTGCGAGATGTGGATTTTTACTCTTATTGGAGCGCAATGTTTTGCTCTTAGCGACTTTAATTACATTCCCCCGTATGTCTCTTACCACATAGCACTTAAGCTTTGTCCTATGATTCTGTATATATTCATTATGTGTTCCCCACAACTTGTGGTTCCCTTTTCTAATATATTACAATTTTATATTACTAATTATTTTCGATTATTACTTTTTTACTAAAAAGAGTTTGATTTCTTTCTCACTAAGTTTTACAGCCACTGAACCTTGGCGCAAAATAAATAGTTTGCAATATCTTTTCCATTGGCAGATGAATACTCTGGAAACCATTGCAAGGCTCGTGCTGGCCTTTATTAAAACTGGGTTTTTCTTTCTTTGACCATTTGAGTGAATTCCCACAATGCATAACTGTTGGGAATGAGCAGTAGAATGGTGCAGAGCAGTAGAATTTATTTTTAGTTATCCATTCTTCCTATTTTTTTTACTATGTTTTATTATGCTCCAAGTAGAATAACCCTTCTTGACTGTCTATAACCTTAAAATTCCACCTTCCCAAACATTACAGGCATTACCTACAGCACTGTATCTGTTTACCAACAATGAATTCAGTAAGTGAGAACATGGTGAGAGGGCTTAGAGCAAACACCTACACAATGGGTAGGGATGTCGCGAACTGTTCGCCGGCGAACTTGTTCGCGTGAACATCAGCTGTTTGCGCTCGCGGAATGTTCACGAACGTCGCGCGACGTTCGCCATTTTGGGTTCGCCTTAGCTGGCGCTTTTTTTTGCCATTTCTCCCCCAGACCAGCAGATACATGGCAGCCAATCAGGAAGCTCTCCCTCCTGGACCACCCCCACACCCCCTGGACCACTCCCCTTCCATATATAAACTGAAACCCTGCAGCGTTTTTTCATTCTGCCTGTGTGTGCTTGGAAGAGCTAGTGTAGGGAGAGAGCTGTTAGTGATTTGAGGGACAGTTGATAGTAACTTTGCTGGCTAGTAATCTACTTGATACTGCTCTGTATTGTAGGGACAGAACTCTGCAGGGATTTGAGGGACATTTTAGGTTAGGTAGCTTTGCTGGCTAGTAATCTACCTTCTACTGCAGTGCTCTGTATGTAGCTGCTGTGGGCACTGATCTCTTCTTCATTCATTAAAACTCTTTGCGTTTTTTTGCGTTGCAGTAAGCGCCGCGTTTCGTCTTTGCGTGTGAACAGGCTGTAACCTTTACACGACTTGATTGGCATGTAGACGCCGGACGTTTTAAAGCAGTTTATTACACAGGTTTAGAAATGTAGTGTGATTTATGCCCTTTACAGCACAAAACGCAGCGCTGTGTCAACAATGGATTTTTCAGATACATTTTTGCCCTTGATCCCCCTCTGGCATGCCACTGTCCAGGTCGTTGCACCCTTTAAACAACTTTAAAATCATTTTTCTGGCCAGAAATCTCTTTTTTAGCTTTTAAAATTCGCCTTCCCATTGAAGTCTATGGGGTTCGCGACGTTCGTGAACCGTTCGCATTTTTTGACGCAAGTTCGCGAATATGTTCGCGAACTTTTTTTCCGACGTTCGCTACATCCCTAACAATGGGGTATATTAAGCAAGTGCTTGTCACTGTACCTTGAAAGGGAATATTTTCTACATACAGTAATTGATGAATGATGAAATGATAACCTCTCACTTTTACCATTTGATAAACATGGTCCTAAAAAATCCCATACAATCTGTACTTTCCCTCTGGCAGAGCTCACTGTTTGATAACTATGCAGTAATATGTTAAATTTTATATTTCTTTTTTAGGTCACAGTTACAGTTAAATATTTGATATCAAATAAGTAAATTCCAGAGCTTCAAAGATTCATGGTGAATGTAAAGGTTTACAAAACAATTTGTATCATCAAAGGACCCATTTAGGTAGAATGTTATACCACCCCCTCACATCTGGCATATTTTGGAATCAGAGACAATAATGCAGTACAACTGCCTCCTTACATAGCTGGTACTGAGCCTTTTGGAAGACTCCCACACCACATGCTTCAAAGTAGCCTGCTTTATTGGTCCTGAAAAATTGGCATCATACACTCTTTTCAGTGTATCCAAACCAAAACATTAAACATCAGCTATTTATCTATTCTGCAAAGTATTTGTGTTGGGTGTTTGGGATGATTAATTTCCATGTTAAATTTCCATGTGAATATAATATTCTATGTAACCAAAGGAAGTGTAAAGAACTGCAATTTAAACTTCACCCAACAGAAATGTGAATTATTTAGTATTTAAAGGATACTTATCAAGGATTCATTAATTTTATGGCTTAAATATTTAGAAGAGTTGTTGTATCCAAGAATAGCAGATACAGTTTCTATGCACACATGGAGGCTTTTGATATTTTTGAAACTACGGCTAAACTCTAAAATTGTGAATTTATTAAAAGTTCCCAATAAAAAAATTAAGAATGAAAAAAGAGCTGAACAATGCACTAGAAAATTTTAATATTCCTAGGGGAAAAAAAGTTCAAATTGATTAGAGTGGTCCAATAAGGTCAGTGCAGCTCCAATTAACTTTTATAGCACCTCTACTTCTTTTACTTTAAGTTTTGCAGTAAAGGTTTTGATGGTATTTACACTAAGGGGCTGATTTACTAAGGGTCAAATTTGACTCCAAATATGTTCTAGGAGGTCCCCCATAGGCTAAAACAGCAATGTCGGTAGGTTTTAGATGGTAAATAGTCAGTCAAATTTTAAAGAATTCTAATTGAATTTGGACTATTCCCTAGTTGAATTACACATAAAAACCCCGAAAATCTAATTGTAAGATTTGATTTTTCAATGTGACCCTTGAGAAATCTCAGATTTCATACTGTTCGAATGGTAAATTTGAATTAAAATGTTTGAAAAATTCCATTAGAATTTTCAGGTCGTGACTATTCTATCGAATATAAGAGGTTTGAGTTTTTTTCATAAATAACCTCCCATTCGAGTTGTAAATTCAAATGTATTAAAGTATCAAAAATTCAAATAAATTCAACATTTCGTAAAAAAACTCATAAGATTTTTTGGGGGAAATGTAATAAAATTCACAAAGAGAATAAAATTGTGAATAAAATTTTGCATAAATATGTTAATTGCACTGCAAATATTAATATTGTGAACCTTTAACTTCTGCTACAACATGGAGCAACTGGACATTGCTTTTGTATATAGCAAGAATGGGAAATTTTAACTTACCTTGAAAGCAAGGGACAGGTAAAACTTGGCTAATCATTTTCATTGTAAAAGTTTGTTTTAAATGAAAATTGTATAAATGTTGTAAATAAACCTACCTTTCACATGTTTTGTCAGCCAATTTTTTTAATTCAAATGTTTAAAATTTTCTTCATTTATAAAACTAGAAATGTGAATAAAAAAAGCTTTGAAAAAAACTGCATTTAACTCTCAACTTATCAAATTGAGAATAAGATCAGTATTCATAAAATGCATGTAACAGCTTTATCTTTATATGTTACTACTTAATGGTATATTTATTTAAATATCTTTCCAAGGTAGATTGTGAAATGTTTCATTGGTGAGTTATAACAGCACCATCTGTTCACCAGACTAGCCAAAACAAAGCAAATATGTGAAAGAGTTCAGACTGTACTTATTGGCTATAGCAAATCTGTTCTGTAAAAGAAAAACACAAGCTCATTTGACATTGATTCACCAGATAATTATAATACTTTGATTTGTGAACAATTCTGAGAGGTTGATTTTATTTTGACTGGTCAAAATTAAACATCAAAAACCTGAAATGTAAATGTTTTGTTTCAGGAAGGCAAGGACATAATTACAATTTTCAATTATTTTAGTAGTGATTCTAAAATTACAGCTTTTAAATAATATAGAAATATTTCTTGCTAAAGCTGTGTAAGTCACCAATTTAAAGCAACCCTCTACAAAATAATATAAAATTTCATCTCTATATTTTAAATCTACAGCATGCTTTACATTTCTAAATTGTAGACATAAAACTAGTTTAGAGATGTCTTTTCTGTGGAACATGCCCCTCTGTTTGAAGAAGAAACTT
>CM044432.1:51999279-52011403 GCA_024363595.1 Xenopus borealis | reverse complement strand
GAGTTTTGTCCAATCCATCACCAATCATGATTTCATCATAAATATTTTACAACATTAATTTATTATGAATAATCAATATTAAATATCACACACTATGAATTAATTAGAAAAAATATAAATAGATAAATTAGCTGTGCAATGGATGAAATGAATTTTGAATTCATATCTCTCAACATAGTTCATACTGCTAAAAATTGGAACGAAGGAGGAGAGTACTAGATTGTTCCAAACTAGGTGCAGTGTGTATAAATCCAATTAAGAGGTCACCGGATGCATTAATCAGCGCTTTCTTATAGCCATTCAATTAGTTAGCGAGCCAAAGAGGGACATACGTGGCGCATAATGTTAGTATAGCATATAGCGATCTCCATAGTGCTATGTCATCAAGAAAATGGTTGCAAAATCCTTCATATTTTCAAACAACAAGAAGCGCTCAAATAACAATAAAAGACTGCAGTCCCAGTGTTTAATATGTGATGTTAGTGGCAAGCTTGGGTTTCAACAGTGCAAAAAGTTAATAGCGCTCCATTGGATATGGCACCGAAAATAGCCAAGAAGCAAGCACCAATCTTCGCTGCCACAGCTTTTGTGCCTATTGTGTTTTTAAACAGTCATTTCAGCGGCACTAATCTCAGTAATACTCATCTGCTCATCCAGCCTCGTCCACACTCCAACCTTAGGTCTGTATCGCTCTGACTGCCGTTATCGTGACCATCCATACTCAGTCCTCAGGCACCTGTTCTCCTCCCTCGTGTACACCGCCTACATATGTTTCGCCATGTTTCACTTCCTCAGGGAACACTTACATCATCAAGGAGCGTCTTTTTAAAGCCCTCATTCAACCAAATACCAGAAGAATTGCTAATGAATCTTAACATTGCACAGCATAAAAAAGCATTAGTATCTATTCATAATGGCATTAATAAACATTAAGATTTTACTTTGGGTCACAAGACACATATCTGATGGTCTAAATCTAATATTAATAAAGTCAGATATTTACATTCTTGTAACCAGATACTATGGTTACAAAAAGACTCCAAACTTTCTATCTTCATTCATGCCTTTCGGCCACAATGTATCTAATATATGTATCCATCTAAGTTCCTTTTGTAACAGTAACTTATCTACATCACCTCCTCGAATGCCTAATGAAACGTTCTATACCAAACATTCTTAAGCTATTTATGCAACCATCATGTATATCGTTGAAGTGTTTTGCTACAGAACTTTTATGAGATTTACGTTTGATATCACCAATATGTTCAAGGAGTCTGGTACCTAACGCTCGTTTTGTCTTTCCAACATATCGTAAAGGGCAAGCACATTCTATTACATACACCCCTGCAATAGTTTTACAATTAATAAAACTTTTGATTGAAAACTCTTGCAATTTCTTTAGATGTTTAAAACCGTCACATCTTTTTATGAACTTGCATGCTTTGCAGCTGCCACATTTCCAGGACCCAATGACTTTTGTACTATTTAGCCATGTCGTTTGCACGTCACTTGCACGGTATGGCTCTGTGTTAGTTTATCCTTTATGGATGGAGCTCGTCTGGCAGTAATTTTCGGATAAGGACCTACTAAATCTTGTAGATCCGGATCAGCTAATAGAATATCCAAATTTTTTCTCAATACATTTTGGATGCTTCTCCACTGAGCATTATAACCAGTAATAAATCTACAAACCAGCTCACTTTGTGCTCTTTTACTCTTTTGCTTAAAGAGTAAATGTGATCTATCAGCTATTTTAGCTCTCTGATAACCTTGCTTAATTACACTATTACTGTAACCGCGATCTATAAACCTTCTTGTTAGATCTTTTGCCTGAATTTCAAACACATCGTCTGTACAGTTTCTTCGAATTTGAAGGAACTGACCTATTGGAATTCCTTTTATTAGAGACAAAGGATGGTGACTATCTGCTCTAAGCAGAGTATTTGTGGCAGTTGTTTTTCTATAAGTTCTTGTATGTAGTAGACCTCCTTGTTTATAAATCAATAGATCTAGGAAGGCCACTTCTTGTGTATGATAATTCAAAGTAAGTTTTATATTTTTATCATTATCATTTAACTCATCCACAAATGTTTCCAATAACCTAACTGTACCTTGCCACAGGATCAGAATGTCATCCACATATTTTAGCCACAAGAGGAAGTGCTCTCCGGCCCATGTCTCCTGGATCTGCTGGACTTCATGATCTTCCCAGCGTCCCAGGTGTAAACAGGCGTAGGTCGAAGGTCACATTTATAGCTACTTTCATCCATCAAAACAACATTGCCACCCTTATGGGCAACCTTCACTATCAGGCCTTTTATTTGGATTAAATCTGTTAAAGCCATCCTTTCTTGCTTTGTTAAATTATCACCATAGTTGGTCTCTGCAGGAAGATCTTCTATATCTTTCTCTAACGTTGTACGAAGGCCTTGATGTTGGGAACTGCCGACAAGGGTGGCATATATTGTGATTTGTTTCTTAGAGACGAGAATCCTATAGGACCATTTTTTGTCTCATTCGTTAATTCTTCTGATTCTCCTTATAAAGATTCTTAGATGTCGAGCCCGACATAATCATTAGTGGTGAAAGCAACTTTAGAAGGAACATGTTTATAAATCTTTTTTAATGTTAAAATACGTGCAAACAGGTGCAAATCTTTTATCACTTAAACTTGTCAAGTTTCTGTTTAGGACTGAAACTCAGTCCTTTACTTAATAAAGATAAGTGTGATTGTTTTAACTCAAAATAAGCTATTAAAACCTTTCATATACTGTAGTTACTTGCTAATGCCTTGTACATTTATATGGTCAGAGAACTATTCCAAATATGGTGCATTGCCTTATTTTATGGTCAACAGTAAACCTTTTAACTCATTTAAAATTTGCTGTGTATGGATGCATTCTATCGTCATTGCAGCAACATTTTAGAGAACAGATAGGGCCTGATTTAAGATTGCTCGAGCTTTTCAGAAAGCAAGCATGAGTTTCCTAACTCACGCTGGGTTTTGGGCTGAAAATACTCTATAATTTAAATAATTTTAGAGGCCTGTGGAATCAGGCCCATAATTGATTAGCATTCCTGTGCTTGACACATATAAAACCAAGCCTTGCATATGCTAGAAGTATAATTTTCTATCAATAATATTTGACATTTTAAATCACAAAAGATTAAAAAATCATCAAAAGATTAACATTTTTGTTTTTATTGGAGATGGAATGCTTTTTTTTGTAGAAAAATAAAACATATATTTTATCCGACACCATACCATGCTTTGTTTGCCTGGGGGAGCTCATTCAGAGTTTGTGGGTAGAAATTGTCACTTATCAAAGTACAGCCAAGAACTGAAGTCTCACTTTTGGCTTCAATTTATTCAACATGACTGTACTTTTAAATGAGCCCAAGACATTTCACTATGCCATAAATATCTGAGACATGCGTACCAGAAATCAGACTCAGGTTTTTTCGAAGCTGCAATTGCATTCTCTCTTCTACACATTATTTGTATAGAATAGCTGCAAAATTCAACATGCTGTGCTCCAGATTAATATTGAAAACATATTTAATGAAGCACGTGATGGATTAGCGCATCTTGAAAAGGGAAAGTATGACTAATGTTGCAGCTGTGTAGCATTCTTAAGAGTGTGCTGTGCTGCCAGACTGTATTAACTAGTCAATTATTTGAAACAAAACAATATACAATCCTTACACAACAAATCCAATAGGGTTGTGGTTAATTACATGTAGACATAAATACAGTATGTCAGCATTTATTTCTTTTAACTCTTTAATAGGTAGCCAGATTTCCATAACCCGGACAATTTTTTATTTTTAATCATCAACGAAAGAAGGAAAGTTACGTATGATTTTTTAACTGGAAATCTTAACTAAGGTAAATAAAACTGCATTAAAGAATGTAGTGAATAGGACCAATAATAGTAATTACACTCCAAGGAAAAAAAAACAAGGGGAGATTTCTATTATCTATCTATAGTTAGCTATACATAATTATCTAATTATGTACATTATTCTGCCGGAAAGACAGACTCAATAAATAGGTGCAATGTTGCACCATTGGTAATGCCCCCGATGAAGTATATTGTATACATAAAAGTTTTATTTTAAACAAATAAAGTAAAGATTTTATAAGTATAAAACATAGAGGACAACTCGGAACAGCTGAACGAGTCATAGAAACACCACAGAATTCAGCCTCAACCACAAGAATCACTGCATTCATCCGGAAGTTTTCACTGAGGCACACAAGCGGCTGAGCAGGAACCACCAACAGGGAACTCTCTCCCACGATCTCCTTTGGGAAACCTGCTGGATTACCTATGTGACAGATGCAAGCACAGAGTCCAACCGCTCATGGGGTCTGTAACTAAGATCCTGATGATACCTCATTGTTGAGAGCTTTCAGTAACAGGTATCGCATTGAAAACTGGATACTCTGTGGAGGCAACACTTTCATGTTATACATTCAATCAAGAATTTACATTGTAAGTAGGATCTCTTCTATGTACAGCTCATTTTATTCTAAGCAACTAAACTGGTATTGTGTGGATATACACACTACCAATCTATTTTTTCATATAAACAAAAGGGGTCCTTTAACATATCTTTTAATTCAAAAATGTTAAATATTGTAAGTAGGACAGACACAAATAAAATCATTTATGAAGATTTATTGTATTCATGGGGGTACATATTGCTGCTATTTTTCTCATGTCTGTATCTATAACCATTATTTATTTCTCCTCTACCCTCTTTTTTTGGCTTGTACTCTATATGATTTATGTACTATATCAGTGGGTTCATGCACATGTCTGTAGTGGAGATGTTGCTCTTTTAAAAGATTTGGTCGCTCAAATATGTAACAGCTTGTATTCAAGTATCTGGGCACTTTTCTACCTACTGTATTTGCCTATTTACTTGTCATTGACACTATTATTGTGTCACATTTGTCACCCTTCTTTATTCCAAGAGATAACTAAAGTGAAGTACAGTCAAAGATTAGGCTGAAGTGTAATCAATAAAAGACAACGGTCAGTGTAGGCACAAGGTGCATATAGAATAAAAGTAAGACACAGGCCTGAGGATTTAGAACCAGTTTGATACTGTTGCTCCATCCTGTTTCCATTCATCCCTTTCTACATCCTGCTTTGTAGTCAGTGCTGTTCTTTGTCTTCCTCCCCCATTTTATGACTGCTCCATCCACTCTGGTCAATCTTATTCTTTACTCGCTCCAATTCATCCTATTCTGTGCTCACTCCTCCTACTATGGTCTGTCCTGCTCTGCGCTTGTCAGTTCCTTCGAAATCCTGTTTAATATCCAGTACATTCTGCTCTGATCCTCTTCTACTCCTATTACAGTTTGTAAAGCAGGAGCCCTGGGACTGCAAATTGGTACCTCCCTTTAGTGAAACAGGAGACCCCTACCAACCCTGCAGTGATGACAGAGAACTTGATGATAGAGAACCAAAGTGAAGTACAGTCAAGAATCAGGCAGAATCAAAGTCAATAACAAGAAACCTGGAAGCAACAACACAAAGGCAACAATATAAATACAGTGCATTCTACTATGGTCCATAGTGTTCTACACCTGCTATTTCAGCTTGTAAAGCAGGAGCCATGGGACTGCAAATGTGCACCTCCCTTTAGTGTAACAGGAGACTCCTGCCCAACCCAGTCTTCACTGGTGCCCTTTTGGACCTGGAACTTTCTGCTATGGTGATGACAGGGAACCTGAATGCAGCACGTCTGAAAATGTTTTTTTATAATGCTAAACAACTAACATCAAAAAGACTGCTTAAAACTTTACTTTTGTTTTATCCTCTTCAGGGAAGTATTTGGAGAATTTTTCAGGTTTTTCAGGTAATACTATCGTTATCATATTTTTTGGTTTTGGTCTTGCAACTACTTTACTGTCATTACAAAGCTATCAATCACTCTTCTGTTGTTTTTAGACATTCAACAACAGCCATCTTTGCATCCTCTGTTTCAAGGTTCTCAATGTTAGATAAACTTATTTTTACAACTTGAATCGTTTAAAAGATTTCATTTGTAGGGACAAAAACTCACTCACAATTCTAAAATCTAGCTGCATTATATCTACTAATGAAACCTTGCATATCTTCTTTGACCTGCATTTAATTTTTCAGGCCTGTAATAAATGGATGGTTTTGGAACAGATACTTAGCTCTAGGTCTGTCCTTGTGACCCTTCATAAGACAGACTTTCAAAAATGATTTGAAAGATACTGACCAGAAAAAGATGCCATACACTTTCTTGTATCCCTAGTTGCATATTTCTATCATTGGCCTACAAGCCTTACGACAACTTCCTGCCACACTGTAACATACACAATCTTTGTTAGGGGTGGATCTTTCTCTTTGGCTTCTGGATGCTGATGTAGCTGGATCTGTTCCAGGTAACCTGGGTACACTAAGGCCCAGTCAAGCTGTTTTGCCCTAGAGGGATCAGTGCCTCTAGTGATAAGTCAGGGAGCAGGGACGAAGCTTAGCTAGTGACAGGGTAACTCTTTCATAATACTCTGTAGGAGAGTAAGATAGAGAGGTTAAATAGCATGAGCAGCCTGTTCTCCTGCTAGTATTGTAGTAGGAAGTAGCTCTCCCCTAGGCTCTAAGTTTGCTTATAGTGAAAGAACTGCAGCTGGATAGGGAATCAGGCTTATTCATTATCCCTGATCATTCCTCTGTATGGGATCCAAACGACACTTGAGTATGCCATCCTAGAGGTGTCCCTTCAACTACCTTAAAAGGCATGTAAAGGCAAATAAATAAAATTCAAGTTTTACTTTCTTTAATGAAAAGGAAATATATCTCCAATATACTTAAATTAAAAAATGTCAGCCCCCTGCACCAAATTTGAAAGCATAAATTATGCTATTAACCCTATGGATCTACTGACCTGGATAATAAACTTCTTCTGTTGTTTTGCTGCAAGAACCTCTAGGTGTCCTTTATTTATTTTTATGCACAGTAGTGTATGTGAGTTGTAGTTCAGCTACACCATCCTTTCTTTACTTCCTTTTAGTCCCATCTGTCGTGTTAGAGTCCAGTGTAACCATGCTCTATTATTATAACTGGACCCTTTTAGGCTTCAAATAGCCCAAAATAGTGATACATATATATATATATATATATAGATATATTTAACAAACTGAAGCTTATTGATTCTTGATCAATGTTCATATTTTCTGCATTTCAACATTTTGTGTGCAAAAAAATCCCGAATTTGAATAATGGTTTAAAAATCAGGAATTTTAAATAATTATGAAGGAAAAAAAACTTTAAAAATTGAATGTATACTTTGACATCTGAAAGCTTGAACGTTAATGCATTACAAATATAACAGTAGTTTTTCATACAGTATTCTGATTTTTTAATAAATCAGAATATGAAAGCAAACATTCTAGTTTTTTAAAAGTTCTTTTAAATTGCAATTTATTCGAAGTGTAATAAAAACCTCTAAAATTTTAATTTTGATTAACTGATCTCCTTGTCTCCTAGATGGGCCCTTTATTAGACCAAAAGCTGGAAAGTATTAAAGACTCTGAAATTCTCCACTGAAATTCTCCAACAAAATAACCCTTGAGGATGAACTTGACAAAGCCAAATACACCATGGATATGCAAGCACATTTAAAAATTCAGTTCAGCAACCTAAAAAATAGAAGCGAAAAACTGTAAGGCTATTAGGCATACCAGAGACGATAAGGGGACTTGAATTATCCTCTTTACTGAAATCTTGGCTAATTGAAAGAGGAGTGCCCCCACCCTCTCCCAATAATAGACAATGACAGATCCTATTGAAGCTTCTAAACTAAGCAGACAAAAAGATTATTCCGCAGGTAAGTTAAAGACATACATTATGACAACCATAACATTTTACTCTTAAGACTTTTCAGCATCCGTAGTCACTAATTGTAAAAAATCATACTGGACTCAGTCTCAGGAAGTTAAAACTATCAAACCATAACTGTAAGATTATTATTATATATTACCATAATATAATGGGTCACTTAGAATACCTCTTTTTTCCTATATTGCACCTTCTTTCTTTTCCCCTAAAATCTGTAAAACAGAGGCAAGTTTGACATGAAAAATGTTATTGCCATATACAGATGTATATAGTTTCATTGTTTTTACATTTTAAGATTTTATACCTGACCAACATTACATTTTCTCAATTCTCTCATTCTCATTATCTTTATGTAAAGTCATGGGACAGGCGATTAAATTCGCGAAACGTCGGCGAAAATTCGCCTGGCAAAATTCACCTGCAACACCCAAGATGCTCAACCATGCTCTCATCCTATGCCAACTAGATTACTGAAGCTAATTTTCTACTTCTTCCATCGCTACCCTCTACAGTCTGTACTGTAAATACTGCTGCCAGGATTATCCTCCTCTCATCTAAAAGGTTACAAGCCCCTCCCTCAGATCATGGCTTCCCATAAACAAACTCCTCATAAACTTTAAAGTCATTCCTTGGCACCTAACTTCCTATCATCTCTAAACTCTGTACATATTTCTGGCTGAATCTTACACTCCTCTCAAAGCACCCCCACTGCTAATGATGTTTCCACATCAACCCCCTCTGCCTTGCTGTTTCTTATAGTTGGAATGCCATTCCTGAAGTTCTCCGGAGATAATCCTCTCTTAATGTGGCAAATTCATTAAGTGGCGTAAATTCGCTAGCGTTGGCTTCACTAACGTTCGCCGTACTTCGCCAGGCAAATTTTCAACGGCACTACGCAAATTCCCTAAGATGCAAATTTGCGCTCAGGGCGGCAAGCGTTAGCGAAGTAGCTCTACCGTTAGTTCGTCAGGCAAAGCGCAGTTACGCTAGCGATGCCTAATTTGCATACGGCGTGAACTTAAGCGTATAATAGAAGTATATGTTACAGCCACTACATTACACTACACAAGCCCAGGAAACCTTTAATAAATAAAATAAAGTTGTCCTATTGCCCTACATGTGCCCCCTGTATAGTTGAGTTGCCATATGTTAGGAAATGTAGGGGGGAAGGAGGGTAACCCCCCCAAAAAAAATCTGATCTTTTTCAGACTGTCTACAACTGTAAAACACGCCAGCTTTTTTTTTGGGACTTCCAATTTTTTTTTCAAACTCCTATCTAGACCTGGCGAAGTAAAGTCTAGCGTAAGTGGTAACATTAGGAAAATGGACATCTAAGTGAATTTGCGTATTTACGATCCTTCATCAATGAATCTATCTAGTCTATCTACTTCGCTAACGAAAATTCACCAGAGTCTGTGTTAGTGAATTTGCGAAGTTGCCAAATGACGTCACGCTGGCGCTAGCGTTAGACGCTTCGTGCTTTAGTGAATTTGCCCCAATGTCTTCCTCTTGGAGCACTTGCATAACACCTGAACTGGGAAATTAATCTGTGTTGTATATTTGCTTCTACTATTGCAATGACCTCCTACTCAATGACCACACTCTGCTTTCCTTCCCAGAAATAACAAATAAGTCCCCCTTTACATGCTCACTTGTATTGCTGCAGCTGTAACTACATTTTGCAGCAAAAGTCCTGAAAGGCGCATAATGGCAAAGTTTATTAAACCAGATGTGGAAAGACACAAACTAGGCAATAATAACCCTATATGGTTCTGCTTGTCACAGATCTGATGTTTTTAACTTGTGCACTGTTCTCATAAATATGCCGCTCTGGTGGCTTCTCCCACAAGATTAGTAACATAGTATCATGGTAAGACACAAGTCTCTATATACCCTGCCTTACTGTTAGCTTATCCATACAAAGGCAAAAGATCCCTTCTGAATTCCTTCTCCGATTTGCCTCAGAGAGGGGAAGATTCCTTCCTTACTTCATGATGGCAATCAGACTAGTCCCTTGATCAACCTGTACAATGAGCTTTCTTCCATAAGCCTGTAGTTCCTCACTTGCTAAAAAAGCCATCCAAACCCTTTTTAAAGCTATCTAAGGTATCAGTCTGTATGACTGATTCAGGGACAACTTCACTGCTCTCACTGTAAAAAAAAACCTTCATATATTTTGACTGAAATTCCTTTTTTCATTCTTGTAATGGTACCCTCGTGTCTGCTGGAAGACCTACTGGTAAATAAAGCTTTGGAAATATTATATGATTCCCTTATATATTTAAACATAGTTAAGTACTTCTCAAGTGTGAACAAACCTAACTTGGCCAGTCTTTCCTCATAACTGAGATTTTCCAAGACAACAAGGATTCTAAATATAGAGGGAATGCTATTATTCATAAATTCATATTATTCATCATAGAGGTACCACAATTATTTATAGATGTTTGCATACACTGTATGCAGGGAAAGAAATATACAGGTATGATTAGGCATTGTAAGAGCTTTATTTTCCAAGTGTACACAGAAGCTCACTACAGAGGTCAGACTTGGCTCTCAAGAGAAATGTAGGAGTGACTGTTTTCTGAGTATCATTAAGCCAACACATTATTAAATTTATTTTTTAACATTGTTCTTTGGGATCCTCTTTCATTTTTATTGCCACATTTGATGGAAAAACTCCAAGTTAAATATTCCACCCAGAGAACATGGTCTGAGACTCTGTTATAGGTCAATACAATACATTTACTTTAACAGTGTAATTAGTTTACAATCCATGATAGTGAGGATGTGCACATTTCAGATTATGGATAATTGCTAACATAAAATACAGAGTCTGGACTCTGGAGTTTAAATAAAAATGGTAGCTACTAAACCAAAATGTGTGAAAGTAAAAAAACACACTTCAGTTCTTTGAATTCTAACAGACTGCCAACTTGAAACTATTATTTCATCACACCAACCACATAAAAGAACTATGTATATTTATCAAAGGTCATTTTAAATCCCATGATATGTATTCCAATGGAAAAGTTACTGTTATCGTTAAGTTGCATATTTTTCTAATTTATTTTTCTTTCCATAAAAATATTTCTGATTGCATATTATAAAAATATATTTAATTAAGAAGATGCTTAAACATGACTGTAAGTTGCTTTTCTAATTAAATATCCTTGAGAACTGGGAATATGCCTGTATAAATACTGCCTGTATAAATACTGCTGATTTATGCATCTATATGATGACTTTGGGGTGGAAAGAATGAAAACAAAAAAGGAGAAATAACTTAGATGAGGGAAATTTGCAGATGAAAACAAATCCTGAGGCTCCCTCAAAATGTGATTTGCAGTCCACTTTTCAACAAGATGGAATAATCGTGAGATGTTAATGTCACTTTTGAATTTTCTGTAGCTGTTGGACCATTTCAGATACTGTTATTGATTTAGATTTATCATCTTGAATTTATGTATTAATCTGTTAGAATATGGATAGCCTTAAGACTTGTTGATTCCCTAGGGTATTACAAAATCATAATTTACTGTGGACCCAGACCGGCTGAAATTATTATTATTGGATATCTACTAGCATGCAAGTGTACACCATTTTTGTGGCCCATCAAATTAGAATCAGTGATGAGAAAGTGGGTGATTTGCAAATTTGAAGTGAATGTGTGTTTTAAAAAGCTACAGTATTTTTTTGGTGCAAAACAGTTGAATTGAAGTTGATAATAAATTGATGTTTTTCCACACAAAATACATAGGGACCAGTGGGCTTTTTCACAACAAAAATCCTTTGATAGCAAAATGAAATTTCTAATGAAAAGTTTTGTTCATATAATGCAATTCAGTGGATGCTTTTCCCAAAATGTTTTACCAAAATGTTGCCTTAAAAATGCCCTCTGTACACATTATTTTAAATGAAATTAAGGTTTTTAATATACTAACCAAATGCAGTATCTAGTATTATTAATTTAAAAGCAACTGGATATTTACATTCTTTTCTTGAAAACACTCATCCGAGTGGCTTCTTCAGTTTAACTTGAACTGAAGAAAACACAGAATACATTATTCCTGGGAAGGAGATGTTGTAGGTGTGTTTTCTAGTTCATAGAATTTTTTTTTCACATAACAAAGACCAAAAACCAGAGGCTGTGCCTTCTGGTGTAAGAGACTGAACTTTATGTTGTATTGGCAGATTATTAAATTCTTTCAATTCGAGACACTGCCCTGGTGCCAACAGAA
>CM044432.1:51977433-51990936 GCA_024363595.1 Xenopus borealis | reverse complement strand
TGCTCTACCATATACTAGTTGGTTTGGTTCTAATACAGCCAAAAAGGGGTTACACAAGCATCCTGCAAACAGATCATTTATTAAATGAACCACAATTAGCAAATTGTTGCTGTTTGAGGGACTGTAAAATGGCTGGCCTGACAACCATATGCTTTAAAGATATTGAGACAAGGTATGGAAATTAGGACTCTCTAGAATCAGAAACCACAGTTAGCAGTGTTGTTATTGTAGATCTGTTCCGTGTTTTCCAATGCACTATTCTTGATTTGAAATGCATTCATTGTAAATGCTGATAACAATGTGCCGAGGCTGCAGTCTCTAGGGCCCAACATAAAAAGCTGGGATGAAATCCAGGAAAAACATATTTGTAGCAAGAATCTTAAAGGTACAATCCAAGCCTGTGATAATATTTGTTTCAACATCATATGATTCTTGAGATTTTATTTTCGAACAACAAAAAATATATTATTTTACAAAAGACTAAATTTTAACGTTTTTGGTTATAATAAATGTTTAAGCATTGGTAGTGGAGTCCATGGATTACCAAGTTAAACGACAAAGCTTAAAGCATTTGCAAAACAATTTTAAACATTCAGTACAATCTATTTGTTCTAAACTCATGGAAAAGTAAAAGTCACCATTCAATTCACTGTGATTGGGTCAAACTCTTCTCTTCTGTCTTCTGCATGACATATACACCAACTTCTCTTCTCTACAGACTTTCCAGTTTAACGCCACACTACAAGTCCCTGACATACTGTACATCTATGGCTACAAATAGGTGTGTGCATGCCTAGCATGCACATTTAATACAAATAGCTTCTGGTACTGTACATTACTGGAAACACAGTATATTTCATCCATAAAATGTATAATCTGTATTGGATATGGATGTGTAACCTAGTATGATTAAGCTTTTTTGCTGAGTTCGTATGTCCTGATCATATTTGGGTGGAAAAAAACGCTTTAATTAGCTTTGGATGAACCTGAATTTAGGTTGCATGTTTGTGTGTCTTGCAGAACTCCAGTTGAGCTCCAATTGATTTGATATGGATGTGAATGATTACATGTAGTGATGGGCGAATCTCCCGAGTTTCGCTTCGCCAAAAAATTCGTGAATTTCCAGAGAAATTCGCGAATTGGCGAAAAATTAGCAAAACGAGTCGCGGCATACTTTTGCGCGACTCGTTTTTTACGGCGAAATTTTGCTGGCGTTTCGCGATTTTATTCGCCAGCGGCGAATCGAGGCAATTCGCCGAGAATACGCCCCTGGCAAATAAATTCGCCCATCACTAAATACATGTTTTTTTGTGAAGTTTTTTATATAAATAATATAATAAAGACTGCCAATGTCATTTCTCAACAAACAGTGTAGAAATTAAGTTAATATTTGTAGTACCATGTAGTGATGGGAGAATCTACCCAGTTTTGCTTCGCCGAAAAATTTGCGAAAAGAGTTGCGGCACGTTTTTGACGCATCGCGTCAACTTCGACGCGTCGCGTCAACTTCGACGCGCATTGCCTCAAAAAACGAAGCGCGACTCGTTTTTAAAAGCGAATTTTCGCTGGCGTTTCGTGAATTTATTCGCCAGTGGTGAATCGTGGGAATTCGCTGCAAATTCACCCCTGGCGAATAAATTCGCCCATCACTAGTACCATGGCTGGTAAATGGAAGGAAGCAAACTCATCCGCTGTCAGCTGATGCTTCATTGAATGGGTCTGAGTGGTGATTTTTGTTAGGCAGTAAGATGTAATAATACAAGGATATTAAGGATTAACAGAGTATAAATCAACTAGTACCACATAGTGTCCTTAACTTATTCAAAGATAACTTACATCAGGGGCTGGCTGAAATCTGTACATCACTGGATTTTTGACCCAGCACAAAGTGCTAAAGCACAATACCAGTGGTAGTAAGTTAGTCTTGTCCTTACTACATGCCATAGGGCAGATTGTAAGTACAGGACTCTGCTGCGCCATACAACCACTAATGTTCCAAAATTCATGAGGAAGGCTCCAACATGCCTCTGCCCACCCCTCATAAATACAACACTTGAAAATGCAAGCAGCACTATATGAAACATGGGAACTCAAGTCTCTGTGCTCTGTTTGGAGTCACCTCTTATCTAGTCTGCTTTATAAAGGATGGAGGTCAGACAATTCCAGAAGAAAGATGACGTTAACACAGATTTTTTTATTGAATGGTGAGACAGGAATACCTTGTGCTCAATGGCCACGAATAAAGTATGCTCCATCTTTACATGTATTAAATGCCAGGCAATAGTGAAACCACATTAGATGACATGGTTTCATGCACCTCCACATTATCAGAGTAACAATATATATGATGTATCCAAAGCAGATGTAGAAAATGGTAATAAAATAAACATATGGTATTCTGTTTTAAATTATAAGTGTAAAGATCTAAAGGGGAATATACAATGTGTTACACCTAGTAGTTGGATAGTGATAGATATAAAATGAAAAGCATATGCTATACTAGGACTATTATAGGTCCCATTTAAAATAGGTAGCACTATTAGGAAAGGCATTGAAGCGATACAGTACATCTGCCTGTTTATGTAATCACTTATAACCATACTTATAAGTGTAATTTTGCATGTTGTCTACTGCTCTGGTTTTGTTGTTACTCACAAAGTGAAGTGCACTTGTGCCTCATTAAGAATGAGGAAAATACAACATTCTCATGGAAATAAGAAACATTCTAAATATAATCAATTGAATATGCTGTACCATTTCTGGATAATTGGCAGACAGCTCTAATACATTGTCAAGGAAAAGGGAGCAAACACTAATGATGTATTAGAGCTGTCTATTGAAATTGGACTCTGACTCATGTCTGAAGAGAGACAGATTGCTGATACCAAAACTGAGGGGCAGATTTACTAATGGTCGAATTTCGAAGTGAAAAAACTTTGAAATTTGACCATCAAATTTTTTTTAAAGGGCCTTTTCGATCGAAAATAGGCCTATTTCTATTGAATAGGTCCATTTTCGATCGAATAAAAATCGTTCGAATCGTTCGATTGAAGGATTTTGCGCAAAATCCTTCGGATTCCTAGGACTTAGAAATCATTTCAGGACAGGTTCTAGGAGGTCCCCCATAGGCTACAATGGCAATTTGCCAGCTTTAAGGTGGCGAAGTGTCGAATTTGAAGGATTTTAAACAGCCACTACAATTCGAATTTTAAAAATTAGTAAATGTGCCTCTGAATATTTAGTTGATTATACTGTATTTATAAAGTTCTACTTGCAATGGGAAAATTGAGGGAACTAGTAAAGTGGCAGTTAGGGCAGAATTACAGTGTAATGACTAGCAGGCCAGCGGGATGCGGCGCATCCTTTTTCCTCCACTGCCAGTTACTCTATGATGCGCACGTTGTGTACTTCTGGGTTTTGGTGCATCGTGAGCCTCATGACATCATCACAATGACATGAAATTAGAATATTTAAAGTGGTTTTGTGCACAAACTCATTGCCATTGCTAGTTCCTGTGTGTGATTTTCTTGAGTGTTGATTCCTGGTTTTGATCACTGCCTGTCAGACTATTCTGAACTCTGACAATATTGAACTTTACCTGCCTTACTATCCTGAACTCTGCTACCCTGACTCCTGCCTGCCTAACAAGGGTATTTGTGAACTGCTGACATTGTGAATCATTTTGTGATATGTTGATCTTTCAATAAACTCAGTATCTTTAACCATACTTCAATGGGTGCCCCATTACAGGTGTTTGTTTTTCACATCAAGCATCCTCACTGGATGTTGTTCTATCTATGTGCTTTTATACATAGGCAGAGGAAGAGTCCAGTGTGGCAGTAGTCTAAGGCATCTCTGTTTTGCCTTCTCTCACCTCCTCCTGTTATGGGTGTTCAACTAGTTGGTAGGCAACTACCATTACTGGGGGCTGAAGCAGGATGAGGAAAGACAGAGTGTCAAGCAACACACCCTTACAACACATTTTTACAAGTCAAATGGCATCAGAAACTTTATTGAAATGGTAGTGCAATATTTTGTATTGCTTCTTAATATTTTAATATTTTTTTTCCTTTCATGTGCAAATGCAAACTGACTCAACCATGATGGTTAAAGAGCAATAAAATGTATTAAGAACCAAATGTGTTGGTGTGAAACAGGAAGTATTCATCAGAGTATACAGTATGGGAATTTGTGCAGTTCAGAATGAGGAGCCTGAAATGCTCAGTACCAAATTTAACTAATGGCAGTTTTATGCTGCAAAAATCATCAAACATTTAACAAAAGCTAAACTCTATATGGAGCAGTTGTTGGAATGCAGTACTAACTCTAGCAAATCACTAGGCTTGCTACCACATAATTATGAGAAAGGTGATATTGTTTTATAAGAGGCATGTTTTCACTCATTTATTTACAATTTGTTCTTATAAATTCTTTCCTACAGACCTAATATTTTGTGCATTCATAAGTATTGTGGGATTCCAACTCACTGTGGTAGGAAAATGAAATACGTGGCACTTGAAATTGTCTGAACATTATTATTTTACACAGCTGCACATGACTTTTCTTCCTTTCTGTAAAATGACTTAATAATTATGGAAGAGACACATTTTTGCAAAAAATATCTGTTTTTTCCTATAATTTATCCAATATGAACAGCATAAGAAAAAGACACTTTTTTCAGGTCTGTAATGGGTCCTTTTACAGCATATAATAAATAGAAGAAAATGTTATCAAAGACATCTGGTTCTGATGACTTAAGATGTTCTATCATCTAGCTCCATTGAAATAGAATATTATCGCAAATTTTTTTTGAATAAAATTTGTTGGGACATGTTGTACCAAGCTGTACTGAGTACTTTATTCCAAATTATAGTCCAGGATCATTTTAGTGGTGTTACAATTGGTATCCCAAAACAATCTCCAAGGCCCCAGTCACAACTCTTCTTCTGCGTATAACAGCCACCTTCTGCTTCAGGAGGAGCCCTACGCTACTTGGGTTCAGCCAGGTCTTAAGGTGAGAGGACCAGGGACAGAGATCTGCTGTTGCAAAGGAACTGAGAACAAGCGAGATTGAGGGACAGGCCGAGTCAATAAAACCAAAGTTGAGCGGGTAGAATAGATACAGGAGATGAAGAGTAGCCAGTGTCACAGGCCAAAATACACCAATATTGAGGTAAAACGCAGGATCCAAAGGAATAGTCGAAGTTCAGGCAAGGATCATGACAGGCGGCAGACAATTCAGGAACAGGGGCAGTCATGGTCAAACACAGCTTAAACAATAACAAAACACATCCAGGAACTACCAAAATAGACCTACTGGGCAATGATGGGGTTTTATAGCAAGTCTAACTGCTCATGCAAATCACCTGTGGCCAGATTGGCAACAGGTGAAACAAGCCATGCTTACCAGCAATTACCAAGCCATAGGAGTGAACAAGGGCCTTAGCTTTATATAAAAAAAAATCCATCAAGTTCCCATACCTGAATCCCCTTTATTTACCAATAATTATTCTCGAAAAAATCAGTGAGATAAAAAGTCAAGACAAAATTTTGCAACAATTTGAATCATGTGACTTTTTCAATTTGTGGCTTGAATCATGAGACTTTTTCGAACTGTCACATGACAAACTTGAGTTTTTGAATGAAAACCAGCTTTAAACCCTCTCCAAAAAAAATCTTCAAATGGTTAAAGGAACTGACTTTTACATGAATGTGACAGATCCCATATTTTTGAATTCTAAAAAAATTTAAAAATTGTAGTTTTTTCTCTCTAAATAAACTTGACTTTTAATAAATAGACCCCTAAGTCTACTTAATGTATATACAGATACAAGCACCATAACACACTCATTGGATATTTCAATATGGTCTATAATAAACAGAGGTCTGTTCTATAACAATATTTTAAATACTGTCTGTAGCTTGTGTCGGATGCATTCTAGATCATTCATGTGATTTATGTATGTAGTTCATGTGATTTAGTTGTATAATCACATTCACTTTACAGCGCTACGAAACAAGTTGGCGCTATAGAAATACATGTTAATAATGATAATAATAATAATCATCTTTTTATAGATGGAGTTCTCAATTATTTATGGAAGCAAGGTTCAAAACTCAAAAAACAGGGCAAAGCCCACAGTGGACATTTCACTACTTTTTGGTTTTCTTTGTGCTATAATTGTGGAATTACAAAAAATACAGAATCCAACATGCAAAGTGCAAATTGCAATGGTTGATTTTACACTTTTCACACTGTGGTCTTCATTGTAAATTATCCCTGCTGTAGTTTTGAAGTATGCCATCCAGTTATTTAAGAAGCTAAGTATACAGGTATGGCACCTATTTTCCAGATAAGGGATCTTTCCATAATTTGGATACCTGAAGTCTACTATGAAGTCATTTAGTCTATAGGAGATACCCTTTCCATAATTTGGAACTTTCTGGATAACTGGTTTCCAGATAATGGATCCCGTACCTGTATATAAAATTGAGATTTACTTTCCACCAATAAAAATTTAGCTTTTTAGGTTACAATAGTTTATCTGAAGCAAAGGAATTATTCACTCAAATATATTTTCCTGGGGCACACAATCACTGCATTGAGTTTTTAAATGAAATGATTATTTCTTTGAAATCCAACCTCAGAAAAAAATGTTCATTGGCTTTAGGCTGTAAAATTATAAGTGTACATTTATATTAACTGCAGCAGAAACATTCAATCACAAGTTGCAGACACAGTTTGGTAAGTACACATCTAAGCTTCTATTTCTAAAAGAAAATGGAAGAAACAGAGAACGCTGGATTGATTCTTGATTTCCATATAACAGTTTTATTGTATTTGTTTTGTGTTTTTTCTTTCACTTCAATCAGTGAGCCAATGCATGAGGCAGGTATTTTACTGACAAGTCCAGACTCATTAACTAAGGTGTTTAAGCCTACTAAACACCATTTAAGGAGACAAAAGCATTAACATCTGCATTATATTGCTTATAGTTGCAAAAGGGAAGAGCATATATGACTGATGTAGACCGACTGGTTTCATCTTTTAAAATGTGGTCTTTTCTATTTGCTGTGATCGTGGCTGCATTCCAAGCATCTTTTAAATGGTATGTTATTATACCTCCATTTATATGAGAAGAACTGGAGAAACTGACAGATGTGCAGTTATATAACATGGGTCATCTACAAAGCAGGACGTTAAACCAGCAGACACTGGAGACTTTTGTGAAAGTGTTATGTTTTTATGAGTGGACCTTGTGTAGTGAATATTATATGGAGATGGTTAGTTACCATGGTAGAGAGGATATGGAAAAATCGCAACAGAAATGATAAAAAAAATTGGAATGTTTCCCCTCAATGTGCTTTACTATGTGTGAAAAATAACATACCCATCATTTGCATAAGAATCCTTATACCAAAAAAAAAATCTACATATGTTGCAAAAAGTAGCTTAGCGTTTAATGAAAACTGATATACCATTTGAAAGGGGCAGAGGTAAAAAGGCCAAGAACAAATCCACAAAATATAATACACCATTTAAGAATGTGTTAGGTAACTATTCCCCAAACTATAAATGTTCCTCATGTTACTATGGTGTAGAATATGGTGTAGAAGCTGCTAAAATGCTATCCTTTATTTCTTTACTACCATAAAAAGTCACACACGTTTCATGTCTTTGGTATGGTATAAAACCTAGAAGACATAAATAGTAATAGATCTTTTTTACCACTGCACTTTTTGAAGTAGATTTATATCATATTTACCCAGAATAATCTGTCATCATTTAGCAACAAATAGATGTAAAAACAATATTTTACTTGGACATACATGCCTATAGGGGAGATGTAATACATTTGTTAAGGGAAACAAACAGTTCACTACTTTGTGCAAACAATTGTCCAAATTGTTAAGTTTTAAGATTGTTAAGGTTTTGCAGAATATTTAACAACCTCATCTGCCAGTGAAAGAATTATTGCAAATGATTTAATTTTCACTTGTACAGTGTGTATTTGATCAAACTTTTTATTGAAAAAAAAGTGCAAAAAAAGTTTTATCACATTGAAGCAGACCTTGCAATGCACAATTAAAATTCTATACTTAATGCCTGTCTGATGAAGAATATGGCTTTGCAAAATGCACATTTTGTTAATTTTTGTTAACAAATTATATGCAAATTAGGCATCGCTAGCATTACTTTGCTTTGCCTGACGAAGTAACGGTAGCACAACTTCACTACCGTTCGCCTGTGGTCTGTGTCTACTGCTCCATAACTAGCATGTCTAAACAAGACACGCATTAGTGGACAGTTAGACTTTTTATTGCATTGCAACTAAATGAAATACTTTTGTTAGGTGTGTATATCTGCTAAGTGTTTTAATCATTTTCTGTGGCTCCTGTTCTGTTTTAAATTATATGAAACTGTAGTTTTATTTGATTTTTGGTGAGTATTCTCCCTGTGTATTAACTGTTTCTTTTCTGAGGGATGTGGAAAGATAAAGTCACACTTTCTCATCTGCTATTCTTTGGAAGCAGTTAAACATAAGGTGTGAGGTGTTTTGGACACCACAGAATCCATTTAAAACAATAAAACGACCTCCTGATTCCTACTAGTGATCCAACATCCCAAAATACTGAATCTTGTCCAAGTAGCCAAATGGGGTAACAAATGTCTTAGCTCCTTGACCGAAACATTCTTATGTCTGCCAACTTTTAAAATTGTTTTCTTATTGGATATTTCAATTTGTTTCCAAATGAATATAAAGCATGCAATGTTTATATTTTTTTTACTGTACTTATGTTAAAGCAGATGTATAGTACTGTTCAAGGAGCAAAGTCATGAAAAAATTCCTTTATATTAGTTATTGGATATCTCACACATATTGCAGAAAATTTTGTGTGTACTTGTAGAGAACATCCAAATAAACCCTTCTAAGTTTTAAAACATATTAAAAACTTCAAATAATATCAAGAAGGTTATATTTCAGTTATGTGATAATATGCTGATCGCCAACTTTCAGAGTCCTAATATTTTGTGCTTATAGAGGTTTCTGAAACCATAACTAAACTCACATTCGCAATACGGATGTCATGGAATTTATTAAAATATCTGAGCTTTTTTGTACAATTCCTAGCTGAAAAAAAACTGAACGTCCAAATTGATTGAAAGCGATCCAGTAAGATCTGTGCAGCTGCCATTGACTTCTATAGGACCTCAACAACTTTTGCTTGCTGAATTTTTGCATTAGAGGTCTTTGTGGTTTTTATACTTAATAAATCTCGATTTTTTTGAGATTTTAAGAAAAATTTTTAAACTCAGATACAATTGAAAAAATTAAGAACCTCTACTGGGAAAAACGAGAACAGAAGTTATGGATATTTTACTATGTAGGATTTCAGTATTGTTTTACTTATTTGACTAAAATGTTTTTGCTATTTGCTGTTGCTACCAGTTTCTTGAACAAGTGTAATTCTTTTTGTCAGAGCATGACTTCATATATAAAAAAAAAAGGAGTGCTACAATTCAGAGAAAAAAATACTACATATACGCTTTATAATAGCTCTTGCCCGTGCCTGTTGATCTATCCATGCTATATGTACACAATAAAAACACAACATGACAGATCAAAAGAAGACTAGCATGGAGGTACTTGTGCCATACAAGGTGAAAACCAATCTGGAATATATTTAGGGTTTGAATGCAGGAATCATTGAAATATTCATAATTAAATTAATGAACATATTGTATAATACATGGCTCCAATTAAAAATGATTCACAGCTGAGTGTAGTTTTCTAGGATGTTTGGTGTAAATGATACAGTTGCTAAGTTTTTTCCGTATAAACATTTTTAACAGTATCTTTTTTTCTGTCAGACAGACCTATTTAAACATTTCTATCTCTCAGCAACCAATGTGGGCCATCTTGAATTAATTGCTTGCAGCATCTTAAAAATATCTACATCTGCTTGTCGTACCTAGTGAAATAGAACAGCACTTACTGTCTCTGAATTACTTGCATCTCAGAAGTTATTTATAATATAGCACTTCTAACTTGAATGGAACGTTTGCAGACAATAATTTCAATACAATGAGGAGGCTCTGTTCCATCTATTTATGGAAAGAATAAAGTAGTTTAAACATCTGTAGTCTCAGTAGTTCCTAAATATGAATAAATGTCTGGCAATTTCAAGATTAGTAATGTCTAAATCAATTTGTATTTCAAAAGAGGTATGAAGTACACTAAAAAAAAAACATTAAAATGATCAATAATCTCTAAAAATAAAACTCTGTACCTCTGTATCCTATAGCACTAAATGAAACCACAATTAATACAGGTAAACAATCAATTAAATCAAAACTTTTAATTGTTAAGAAATCTGAAACTGTGCCTGGTATAAAGAACTTCTAGTATAATCAGTTTAACATTCCATGAGACAGATGCATGTTTAAAAATGTAAATAATTCAACCCCCCCCCCCAAATAAATACCAATGAAATATAATACCGGTGTTCTGCATACTTTGATTGAGTTAGTTATTTCTTTTTAAAATAGGTTGTGGGGCTGAAAACTATCTTCTATTTACACTGATAAAGATAACCTTAAAGGAAATCATGTTCCACCCAAAATTTCCTCATTGGCTGGTATGGAAATATGTTTTGTACTGTAGTTTGGGAATGCTAAGGTATGAGCTTCAAAATATTTTTCTCTAGAAGTCTGTATGTTTTATGTGCTTATTCTGTCGCTTTTGTGGCATAAATAATCAGGGAAAATCAAATCTGGAACTATGCGAAGGCTGTACTTATTGTTGTTATTATTCATGCCTCTTTATAAAGCACCTTCATAGTCCAAAGAGCTGCACACCACTGTGGATTAAAGGAAAATAAAAGAGAACCTTATCCCTCCCTCCAGAGCCTTCCATTACCCCTCCCCAACTGCACTGAAGGTGACCCCTGAACTGACCCATTTGCTGTACCTCTGATCTGGACCTATTTTTAACTGCACATACTTCTGGGCAGATTTACCAAGGATTGAATTTCAAATGCCAAAAAAATTCGAAATTTCGACCAGGGAATAGTGGGGAATTAAAAAAATTTGAATTCGATCGAATGATCGAATAGGGAAATTCGATCGAATTCGAATCGAATTTTCAAATGATTTTCAAACGATCGATCAAATTTTTCTAATTTGATTTTAGGGAATGATCCCCATTTCAGTAGGTTTAATCTGGCTAAGTTGGTGATCGAATTTAAATTTAAAGGGGAAGTATTCGACCATCAAGTTTTCAAATATTCGAATAAAATCAATTTAGAATTAGAATATTCGATGGTCGAATTTGCCTAATTTGCATATTCGAAATTAGAATTCGAATCTTTTTGAAAATTCTATTGAATATTCGAATCCTTCATGTGAATACATGTGAATTTAGTAAATCTGCCCCTTGGTGTTAGTGCTAGCAGAGAAAAAGATCTGAGGCAATGTAAGATGGTGTGCTACTCTGATGCTCTACTCTCTGCTTTTCAGAACTAGGTGGGGTCGTTCCCCTGCAGTGTAATTCAGGAAGGGGTGAGCTCTGGAGGAGTCAAAGGTATTATGCAGGTTTTCATTCTCCTTTAAACTGACTTTACATACAAAAGGTTACAATGAGTATAAATAATTTTTAAGAAGTATATAAGATGGTCTCTTTCAAATTTAAATAGACCAACCAAAATAAATTTGAATTTTTTTTTTGATCGAATAGCTCCATTTTCGATCCAACAGGTCCTTATTTGATCGAATTAGATTGCTCAAAATTCTAATTTTTCAAATTTGAATTTTCACTTCGACCCTTGATAAATCTGCCCCTTTGTCTGTATGTATGTTGGTCAAATTTTTAAATAATGGTTTCAAATGCCTGCTAGTGAATGTTTACCATATTGACTCATGAATGGAATCCTATACTGTTGCTTTTTACTTGTTTTCTCCTTCAAAAGGGATTTTTCTTGGTACCTCTTTAACTTCCTGTATTAATTTATCTATTACCTGCAGGGTGTATTCCGTTTCCAGGAATCTATTTTATAATGTCTGGGCTGTATCCTCATACTATTCATCTTTAGATGTAGTCCTTCTTGCTCTCAATAACTGATCCCTAGGTATGCCCTTAATAAACCTAGGATTGTGAAAGCTGCTTGTATTTAGCAGGTTGTTCCTATCTGTGGGCTTATTATACAGGTTTGTATTAATTCACCCGTCCTCAATAGTTATTTCTATGTCTCGGAAATGGAGCTTACTTTTGGCTACTTTTGCAGTAGATTTGATTGGAGGGTAGCTCTTATTAGCCTTATCAACCAATGCATGAAACAATTTTACTGTATGCCCACTTGCCATACAGTATAAGGAGGATGTCATGCACAAACCTTTGATACAATAAAATATGATGGCTATATTCTTGTGTAAGAAACATTATTTTTTCAAGCTTATATAGAAAAATATTGGCAAAGGATGGCGCTACAACAGCCCCGATTGAGGTCCCTTGGCATTTTCAGAAGTATCGATCCCCAAATTTAAAATTCGATCAATTTTGTCAATACAATATTTAGACAACCAATTAGGAAATATAGGCATGGAGGAATATCGGTTTCCAGTAATGCATTATCTTTATATTCTATACCTTCCTTTTGTGGGATGGCTGTAAAGATACTCAATATCTACTGTATACTACATAGATAGCACTATGGAAAGCACTAGGGAAGCCACTGTAATGAACAGTTCATACTGTGCTACATACAGTGGCACAATGCTACTAACTCTCCAGCAGTTTTAAGAGGTGTGAACAATGTGGGCACTCTCAGTCTGCATCTGATGTGTGAACAGTACAGGGCTTTAGAGGTGTCACAGGTGTGAACAATGAGTTAGGTAGTTGATCCTCTAAGGGCCCTTACACACGGGTGTTTGCTACCTGCACTCCCCTGCGTTCCATTTGGCTGCATTGAGCCGCAGGGGAGCGCAGGTCTAGACGCATAGTGAATGAAAAACTATGTAAACAATTTTGCCTGTCCAAAAATTGGAGCTATCAGATAAGAGGTTCTGGGATCCTAATACCTGTATATTGACATACTGTATGAAATAATGTGAACCAAGGACCCAATACAGTCGAATGCATATGATAAAACTGAATTACTTATTGTAGCTGGATTGTGTTCATCTCTGAAATTGGCAAAGGGATAGTTTTAACTCATTTATTGTAGGCTACAAAGTCAGATCTCATAAACAATAATAGGCATCTTCCTACTCTGAGCCTTGACATCTTGGCAAGTCAAAAAATTCTATGGAAACTTGTGGTCAATATGAAAGGGATTGTATATGTAATGTTTCTAACTGTGAGGTTTAAACTGTTAATAAAGACACAGGAAATATGCTTATTGTAAGGGATCTGTATTTTCTATCAGTCCAGCACATAACAAGATGGCTGCAGGACCTCCCACATCAACAAGTCACACTCTTTTATGTATAAAGCATTATCATGT
>CM044432.1:51962300-51974966 GCA_024363595.1 Xenopus borealis | reverse complement strand
GATGCAGAGAGATTCAACATTTTATGGCCCGTTTTGTGCTGTTATATTTTGATATTTATTTACTTATTCCTTACCTGAAACCTCAACCTTTACCTTAAACCTAATGTGTTTTTTTTCTGAAAAAAGTATGGAATTATGGAAATTCTAAGTATTAAACCTGAAAACTCTAGAACATGGTAGAAAGCGGAACATTGCTGTGAATAACAAATAGTTTTAGCTCATTCACTGCATGCTGGACACTAAACACTTGCATGGCCTTAATCTAGGGACTGTTTATAATAAAATAAGAGGATGGGTGGCCAGAGGGAATTTAATTACGACAGCTGCAAGTGGTTATGCTTTTACTGTTTACAATATTATGATTTCCCCTGTCTATGGCTTTCTGACCAGAGACTTTCCAAATGACAGATAAACAGATCCAATCCCAATGCTACATATAACTAGTCATTTAGTAAACTTCATCAAAAGCAAATATATTGCAGTAAACCAAAGGGCAAATGGAGAGCTACTGTCACAAACAGCACCCAATACCAGAACAATTGACAAACACCTTTGTCTCAGCTCGGCTTCACCAGTTAAGTGACCGCCTTTGGCCTCGGGAGGAGCCCTCGGCTTACTCAGATGCCACCTGGACTTAACAAGAGGTATAAAGCAAAGGTTCTGGCTAGCACAGGGGCACGATCGTCTCACCAAGGAATTGGATTGAAGAATACCACCAAGCGGAGTAGGCAGGCCGGAACAGCACAAGCTGCGTAGAATAGTCAGACAGGCCAGGATCAGGATTAGAGAGTGTAGAGTAGTCAGGGGACAGGCAAAAGGTCAGGATACCAGAGGACAGAATAATCAGACAAGCCAAAGTTCAGGATTGGAGAATAGCAGGATAGTCAGGCAAAGCAAGGGTCAAATACCAGTAGATCAGACAGGAATCAATCAGGAAACACACCCAGGAATTAACAAATAGAACCTAACAACGGGCAAGGTTCTGCACTAAAAGATCCCTTTAAATATTATTTGAATTTCGCGCCATTGCGCGTGACGTCATCACGCTGGCGCACATGCGCCTATAAAAGGCGGAAGTGCGTGCGCGGCGCGCACTAGAGAACCGGCACAGGAGAGAGGAGGATGCACACGGCGAGCGTCCCCGCCAGAGGCACGGCGGGCGCTCCCGTGTGCACGAAGAACAGCCGCTAGACCACCAGGGTGAGCGCGGGTCCTTACAGCTACTCCTTTATTAGTGCATTCTGCACAAGAAATTTCAATTAAAAGCTTCTTTTATGACTATGCATTTATTCTTGTAGATATGATTGGAGCCTTAGCAGGATGGATTTGCTTTTCCCATAGTGAGGGTTGACAGAACAGTAGTATCAGTTTAAAAAAAAAAAATTAAGCTTTTATTATATTCCAAAGATCATAGTGTATTTTAGAATAGTAAAACAAGATGTACATCATGAGCCAAACACAATATGTAACATTTGCCATATAGCATGATAGAAGTTTATGATAATAATCTAAAATGCTAAATATATCAGAATTTTAATGAAATGGAATATTTTTTCCATTATTTACTAGTCTTAATAGGGTTGACTCTATCTTGTAACTTAAAAACTGCTGCATGGTTGTCCTTTAAAAATGTTAATAGTTTAATAGCATTCATGAATGGGAGTACCATAAAGGAAGCATTTTAAATAAGCAGCTAAAAAGCAAGAGGAAATGGAAAATGAAAAGGCAGTTTCATTGTAAGTTATAATTCAATTGAGTTTCAGATGTGCCAATGTATGCTTGAGTCGCATGTACAGATGCAGTCACTTGGATTTGTGTGTTAAATGCGTCATGACTCAGGACTAATTGAAGAAACAGTGTTATCTAAATTCATCTTAACTCATTTAATGCATTGAACCTTTTCATTAGCATACAAAGCACCATTGTTCACAATGATGAACACTTTAATTAGATGGGATGTTTTGACGCAATTTTCTGTGTTAAATGAGACAAGTGTGAAGTCTGAGTTAAGTTATTCTGTGCCAAACACACAATCCAAAGTGGCTTCATCTGTATACCTTTTTTATGGCTGGGTGTTACGTATGTTAAAATGCTTCTTTGGACGGAAGCAGTGGTTGCTACTGTTTTGTTGTCATGTTAAAATTCAGTGGTGTCCATAAAAAATTAGAAAAAACCATAGAAGTGGAAGCAAATGAAACCCCTGCTGTAACTTGGTACAAAAGGAGATAGGAAGCAATGTGTGCAGGGTTCAGTATTACGTCAATTTCTGCAATCCATTTACTTGGAATAAAACAAGATTTGTTTTAATTGCATCCAGTCTCAAAGAGAAAAACATTTCAACTACAAGACTTTTACACTATAACCTAGTGCTTGTGACAAAGGAGGAGGGCATGTCTGTTTGGTTAGGCAGCATTTTAAAGCTAATATTTAGAAGGATGTCATTTTCTTTTTACAGTGTGAGCCGTAAAGTTCTTTCCGTGTGGCGATGACTGAGACATTAGATCTTTTAAAAAAAGGGTTAGATGGCTTTTTAGCAAGTGAGGGAATGCATGGCTATGGAAATAGCTCATAGCACAAGTTGATCCAGGGATTAGTCTTGGAGACAGGAAGGAATTTCTCCCCCTCTGAGGCAAACTGGAGAGGCTTCAAACTGGGTGTTTTGCCTTCCTCTGGATCAACTAGCAGTTAGACAGGTTATATATATAGAGTTAAAAGGTTGAACTTGGTGGATGTGTGTATTTTTTTAACCTAACTTACAATGTTACTATGTTAAACTCAATGGACATATCAAGATGTTAATCAAAAAAAGTAAATTTTTCAATAAATGAAATATCCTCCTCAACAGACTGACACACAGACACACCTGTCCACAAATATCAACTGTCTATGCACACATTTCTTTAGAAATAATCAATCTATCTCTCTATCTAGCTATTTATTTTCCTCTATCTATACATCAGTCTCGATCTACACAACCATTTTAACATAGTTTTTTTTACTTTTCAGTTGTTCGTATTCTCTACTTTGGCATATTGTACCTTACACTAATACTAATTTTAATCAATATCTGTACATCTGAACTGTTGTCCTACATTTTAATGTAATTATTATGCACATAAATACACAAATAAAAACTGCAAAAAATGTATTGAGTATTTAGAATCTGATGGGGGTCTAAAAAAGTTGCAATGGAGTAATTGTTGGCAGGAATATAATTCATGCTCTTGGGAAAAAGGGTTGTTTTATAGGAATTAGATTGGAGGGGGAGGGAAGATGTACTATGTCTTATGCACCCAGTTGTTAAACTTGAATGACTAAATTTTGCTTAAAGAAATACAGATGTGATTGGCAACAGCAACTCCATTCTTTTGGGTTTATGACTAAAGCTACTGAAATGTCCTGCTTTTATGCGGGCACATAAATTGCAATGCAAAAATGGTAATCCCTGAAAGCTTTTGTTATAATAAAAATGCTTATTTATTATACCTTTAATTTACCCATTCTGGGATATCTGGTATTTTGGAACTAGACTGCATTTTTTCACTGGTGAAATGAATAAAAATTGATAAGATAATCACATTTCCTTTTCCTATAAGTCAGGTTTAGACGTTTACAAATGTTGAAGATAATGGGGGGAATTTAGTATTGGTCACTTCGTAATGCAAATAAATGTATGCAAAGTGGAACATTTTCTCCTCACACAACAGTAAGATTGTGTCTTTTGCAGTAGTTTGCATTGTATGTAATAACATTTTGCAATCGCAAAACCATTTTTTGCAACAAAAGATTTCACGAAATTACAGAGCAGGTGTTAAAGATTTGCATTGCGCAATTAAGATTCACAATGCAATAACAGCCTAATGAAGAATATTACATTGAGATAGGCAAATTTCTATTTGCAAAGTGTAGCTCTTTGTGAATCTTATTACATTTCCCCCAATGTGTAGTGATGGGCGAATCTACCCAGTTTCGCTTCGCCTAAAAATTAGCGAATTTCCAGTGAAATTTGCGAATTGGCGAAAAAATTAACGAAACGTGTCGTGGCACGCTTTTGACGCGTCACGTTATTTTCGACGCGCGTTGCGTCGTTTTCGTGACTCGTTTGTGACTCTTTTTTTTGGCGAATTTTCACCAGGCGAATTCTCGCTGGCGTTTCGTGAATTTATTCGCCAGCGGCGAATTGCGGGAAATCGCCTGGCGAATAAATTTGCCCATCGCTACTAATGTGCTATAAAACAAAGAAAGTTGCTAAATTGCAAAGAGCAGCTGCCAATTTCATGCATTAAATCATTGGTTTAATACCAAAATACAAAAATTTTATTTGTTTCTGTGGACAACTCTTCTGTTGTAATTTGTATATTTGGCCCCATAATTTACATTTGTTATCTGTAAACTGCCCTCCCTTGAGTGTTAATATTGTTGTAAGAAAAAATTGAGCACTGCCTCCAAAATAAAGCAAATTTGAAAAGCTAGGGTTTCCTCGTGGTTAACTCCGGGAGGAGGGGGCGGGGCAGGTCAATGACGTATCAAGAATGGCCCAATGACATCAGAGGAAATGATGTGGCAATTGGTGAATGGCAGATTGCTGTATTAGTTTCTGGGAATCCAATTTTTGACCCAGACAGCCTTTCAAAATACCAAGCTTGGTAAGTTCTGGTCAAAAGAGCCAATGCATGTTGATGAAACAGTCATATGTTTCTACAATGTCTTAAAATATAGGTCTTAGATGGATACATTTAGGGGCAGATTTACTAAGGGTCAAATTCGAGGGTTAAAACACCCTCGAATTTGACCATGGTAATAGTGTGGGAATAAAAATCCTTCGAATTTGAATATCGAATTCAAATGATTTTACCGCTATTCGTTTGGTCGAACAATAGAATAGCGAAAATTCGATCGTACGATAAAATAGTTCGAATCGAACGATTGTAATGATTTTAACCATTCCATCAAATTTTTTTATTCGATCTAAAATAATGAAAGTCAATTCAGTAGATTGAAACTGGTGAACTAGTCAGTTGAATAAAAATTTAAAGGGGAAGTTATTCGACTGTTGAATATTCAAATAGATTTTTATTCGAATCATTTGATTCAATCGAATTTTCTAAATTCACTGGTCGAAGTGGTCTTCAAAAACTTTCGAAAGTTCGAATTCAAATCTTTTTGAAAATTCGATCAAACTTTGAATCTTTCCTGTGAATTTGATAAATCTGCCCCTTAATGTTAAAGCAATAACCTTTGGGTCAGCTTACATTATTATTTCAGTAAGCAAAAAACATTCCAGTGCCAGTTCCTTAAAGCTGTGTTAATATAGGGTGACTGCTTCTCTGCAAAATTGTGTTCAGCAAACACAGCATGCAGTTTGCAGGTGAATGTCCGCTATAGAAAACGTGTTCTGATGTCAAAACTCATTAGTGACTGGCTGTTCCAGTGGTATGTGAATCATGCATGTGATATATGGACCTTTGCACAACAGTTCTATGTAAATGGTGCACATTGCTAACAGCTGGATCCATATATTTATGAGTAACAGTAAAAATAGCAATATTAAACAACCCTGAATACTCACATTAAATGAGTGTTAAGAAGGGTAGTAAGGTCAGGTTCCACATAGTTACTGAGCAACACATGCTGTACATATTGTGTGTATGATAAATAATAAATTAGCCTTTAATAATATTCACTCAACCAAGTATTGGCTCAAGTCCAACTTAGTCTAGTTACTGTGTTTGCCTAGCTGTCATTTTGACATGCATCATATTGCAGGTTGAAAATGCTGTTTGATCCCTTGGTGTCTGTTTGTGGGAGGATGTTACTATATCAGTGAGGTCTGGTCTCGTAAAATTTAAAAGCCTTGGCCCATTATGTATGCATTAAATATGTCCCACATTGTGAGGTAGCCAGTGGTGTCTTCATTAATAATAGAATACTCTTGTATACTTTTGTCTAAGGAGGCCTTGTTGTATAAGACATGTAGCCAAGTTGGATTCAGTGACCATCTAGGGCAGGGTCCCCAATCTTTCTTACCTGTGAGCCACATTCAGAAATAAAACTTCATGGTGTGCCAAATAAGGGCTGTAATTGGCTATTTGGTGACCCCTATGTGGACTGGCAGCCTACAGGTGACCTTATTTGTCAGTACACCTGGTTTTTATACAACCAAAACTTGCCTGGAATTCAAAAATAAGCACCTACTTTGAGGCCACTGGAAGCAACATCCAAGGGTTTGGGGAGCAACATGTTGCTCGCGAGCTACTGGTTGGGGATCACTGATCTAGGGCATTGAGTTACCTGGAGCTGTTCTGTTACTTCTAGGTGTGTGTGTGGTCTGATATGCCCCTAGGGAGGTACATAGCTGCCCTAACCTTTTGCAATGCTGCACAATTAATAAAGGCATAGTCATTTGAGATAGGGAGTAACTTCACTACTGCTTTTCACAATATTCAGTCAGCCTTATTCCAGCCACCATTTCCCTCAAGTTTTTTGAGCGATGGGGGCACTTTAATGTCAAACTAAATCTAGTATTGAACAGGATACAAAATTTTGTATCACTCATATCATGTTATGTCATTATGAAGCAAGCTAAACTATGTAGATTGCATGTGATTGCACAGACATTGATGTAGCTCTACCGAGGCAGAGAAAGAATGTAGAACAGCAGAACATGAATGTGTGCTTGATTTTAAATCAACAATGGAGATGGGCACAACTTGCTTGTGCTTATTGATGCAAGGAAGGCATTACGCATTGGATTCCTTAATGGCATAGCTGACTCATAGAGAGACTTGGAATTAGGAGGGTTTTACTGGAGAAATTATTGATAAAACTCAGCAGTGGAGACATTGACTATGTGGAGACGCTTGTGGAAAAGCTTATGGAAATAGGAGTGGGCAGTGGCATCCTGGTGAGCCCCGGTAAAAGATGGGCACCTGGGCCCCCCTGTCAGGCCCTTACCTCTATAAATCGCATGCTGGATTGTTGATGGCATGTGTGCTGTAAAATCTCCCCCTCGATAACCACCTGCCATAACCATTTTTTGGCTCTGATGGGCTCCAAGTAGTTATGCTACTGGGAGTAAGATTGAGCCTGCTTTATTCATTTTGGCTTTTGGTGGATTTACTGTAACAGTGTATTGTAGAATGGTAGGGTAATGGACAAACAAACACGATTTCACATACTGTATCAATGTGTTCTTTGTCTAATCCTTAATGCATGCAATTGTGCTTTCTAAACAACTTGGCACACTGAGCTTTTTCAGCATAGACTCACCCACAGCACACTTATAGATCCCTTCTTATGCTTCTCTCTCAATACATGAATATTTTTTAAGAATCTGTGCCACAATTGAGAGCTTTTTATTTATCTTTTTGGCCCCAAAAATTGGCAAACAAATCTCAGTGTTAAGCACAATTATTGGTATATGCAGTATATCGATAGCTTAGCCAGATGCTTTTTGTGTTTGTTGCATAAGATCAATCATAAATCTATCAATCGCCCTTGAAAATATTATATGCTGCATTTATGTGTAAGGTCCCATTTCTGGTTCATTCGTGATGTGACTACAAAGGTGCAACCAGCAAAAGTGTTGAGAATGCCTTACAACAACCCATTCAGATTTTTGCCCCCTAACCCACCAACACTTGGTCCTGTCAAATTATAAAGGAACCCTAATAATCTATGGGCATTATTTACAGTAAAAGAGGATTTTTGATCTGTCTTGTAAGAGTGCAAAAAAGTTAAAGCACTTGCCTAATTGGAGACGTATTTCTTTCTCTGGCGCCACTTGGCCTCATGGTCCTAACACCCGCCCATTCACTTTCGCTTCTCCAAAAATCCAGGCCAGCACCTAATGCTGCTCAAAATTATTTATTTAACCAGTGTTGCCACATCATTTACCAATCGTTTACTTAAGAAACAACAAAATAGAGGTACAGTACATTTAATTGGAAAGTAAATCCCAATAGATTGTTATACCCTTGGGGTTTCTCACAATTTTAAGCCAGAAAAAACTTGCTATTTTTGTGCACTTTCTACACAGCCTTATCTGTTTAAATATTTGCTATAGGTCTCTGTGCTCTGTTTCAGCTACCACCATAAATACAGAGCTGCCTGCATTTAGCATCAGTGTATTCATTAGGGGTTGCCAGGGTCATGCAGATGTACCAGCTTCCAATCCTTAAACTTGAGTTAGGGAGCAGCAATGGACCCAGGGCAGGCAATAATAACAGGACTGACCTACACAACCAACGCACTTTTTGATTTTTTTTATCTTGCATAATGTGGGTGCATTGGGGCACTTCTGCTTAGGGACATAGTAAATGCCCCCCCAGTGACTGATTATGTGGTGGATAGACTGAACACATGATTACATATAAACATTAAACATTCTCCATATATATATATATACTGTATAAATATATTTCTTTTTTTTTTTACTTTGTATTAGGCCTGTTTTTATTCTTATTATGCTGGCAATGCACGTTCTGAACCATGAATCAAACATACACATCCTTTGCTTCAAATGGAATGTTATTTCACCCACAAGACTTTCACAGCTGCATGGGTTCTGAAATAAAAATTTGGTCTGTGCAAGACTAGTAAAGTATGATTCAAAGCTTGCTATGTGATATGCTACCCTTTGGGACAAGAGCGATTAAAGTATCAAGACTTATATATATCATCTGGCTTTAGACTATTCACAGGCACTTAAGGTGAATGGAGGAGGTCAAGTTCCACATGGTTTATGGATTGAAGAAGTGATCAATAAACACTTCATGCAAATGTGTCCCTGCCACCTCATGTTATATTAGCATCCACTCCATGGGCTTGCCTCATTTTCATAGTCTCAATATTCATAGTACAGAGATTTGTTATTCTTTGAACTGGAGCTTCATGTAGATCAAAGTATCCATACATCACCTCCCCTTGTTGTTTATTAAAAAAAACTGACTGAAATTGGTGCGGCCATGTGCCATTTTAAATACTGCTTTTCAGTTTTAAACAATGCTTAGATCATAAGATCATAACACTCTAACAGCTAACTATAGCCCCCATACTCTAACACCTGCAGTGAATTAAAACTTGTTATATCATTCTGTGTGACATAAATATTTCACATTTCTTTTTTAAATCTGTTTAATCTTTTATTCCTGTTTCTAATCCTTTACACTCAGCCTAACCCACAATCTGACGAGGCAATTTTGAGCGACTTTTAAAATCGCGCCGCTCCGTCTGAACAAGCGCAGGCGACTTCAAGCCTAGTGGGCGCGCAGCTAATCTCCCCCGAATCTCCCCGTCTGGCCTTAGCCTAAGAGTACACCCTTGCTGTCATGCTAATTAGAGAGTATGGTGATAATCTCCACATTCAGCTGCGCCACTTTTCTTAAGTACTGCTATTAATGCAGATCTTTTCCAGTTAGCCATAATATTATCTCACAAGCTTGCTGGCAAAGCTTTGTAGGTATAACTGTATGAGATTGATGTAAAACTATAATGGGAATGCCATCAATGCCAATCTCTAATGTTCTTTCAACTTCTTTAATCATAAAGAGTTCCTGATCACATGGTATAGATTTACATGGATGTTTGTCCACCTGATCTGTATAATGACTCATGGCAATCTTTCCTCTGTATAATGACTCATGGCAATCTTTCCACCATTTCTAGAACTTTTTACCATTGTTCAGCATTAAATATTGAGTGTTTCTAGCATTCCTATATGGACTAGAGTGTTTTTTATATGCCACATCTTTAAGAAAGATTGTTCTCCTGGCTCTATTTCCTTGCACATGCTTCTAATATTTGCTTTGCCTCGTGATGCGGCACAATGGAAATTTTTAGTTCTGCTGCTCTTTCTCTGCTTTTAGCTTTTTTTACATTTCTAAGCAATCCTGAGAGCTTCTGGATTCATGAATTTTGATTGTTTTGGATCTTTCAATTTATGCAGGGATTTTTACCAGTCTGTGAGAAGAAATTTCTTCCATAACTCTTCTGGTACTCTATCATTAGTATCATGTGGCAAATCCATTTTTCAAGTAGTAAACCTGGAGGCTTATTTATTAAAAGTCTGATTTAAGTGGTTTTAAAGATTTCTGAAACCATGACTAAACGCACAAACTCTAAAACCATGACTGTCACTGAATTTGTTAAAAGATCCAATTATAAGAAAAAAAAAGGGCTGAATGGTGAATTAAAAATGACCTCGAAAACCTCTAAAATGGGAGTTCTAGAGAAGAAAAAATCCAAAATCTCAATAACAATCTGAACTGTCCAATAAGGTCAGTGCAGCTCCTATTGAGTTATATTAGACCTCGGCAACTTTTACTTGGCACAGTTGTGCATCAGAAGTGTTCTTTGTTTTTTACACTTAATAAACTTAAAATGTTTAATGATTTTTAGAAATATAGGAAAACCACAAAAATTCTTGAGATTTGTGGAAAAAAAATCTGAGTCTGAAAATGGGCCCTTTCATGTTTGCATGCTAGTAGATCATTATCTGTACACAACCCAACTGAGGTTTTAGAGAATCTTTGATAAAACTCCTTAATTCATATATAATTAAGGCAAGTCTTTGTAATTATTTACTGAGTGCCAATATACAGTAAGTAGTGTATTGTATACAGTGTATATGTATATAGTGTATTGCACCAAGGTCCATTGAATAATCTCCTGCTTTATGCTGTGGCAAACTTAATTCACCTTATATTTTCATCAGAATGCAGGTTTACCCACACAATTCTAGTATATTGGGCCAGATTCATCAGAATGACTGCAACTGCAGGAGCACATTTTGAAAATCGGACATTAAAATAACCTCTGCCCATGATCCCCTAGGCCTCTATATATAGCTGCTTCGACACATCTAGTTGTGGAAACAATGGAACAGTAGCTGCAAGGCCAGGTTTGGCCAGCCAAGTGCCCTAGTCAAACTGATCAACAACCTTACTCCATTCTGCCCCCCCCATGAGCACGTGTTCGTTATGACGATGGAGGGGGGGGTGGAAGCAGAGAGATCGGCGAGCATAGAAGACTGGGATGGGAGAGACAAAAGCACTAATACTGTTCCAAATTGCACATATGAACATATGGAGGTTTATTTATTAGAAGACATCTTTTAGTGGTTTTAGAAGTTTTGGAAACTCGCAAACTCTAAAACCACAATTGAACTGAATTACAAAAAATCTAAATATAAAAAGTGTGAATAAAAAAAGGTCTGAATGATGCGCTAAAAAAACCTTGAAAACCTTCAAGTACTAGCAAAAAAAAATCCAAAAACCTCTTAAAGTCTGATTTGATTAAAGCTGTTCAGTAAGATCAGCACAGGTCCCACTTCTACAACACCTTGACAACTTTTACTTGGCACTACTTTTAAAGGTTTTTTTTATCTTTTGACTTAATAAATTTATAATTTTTAGAGTGTTTAGAAATGTATGAAAATTACCAATGTTTCAAGATTTGTGGAAAAAAATAGCAGTTCAGTTGTTAGTAAATGGGGCTCTTAGGGATGCAGGAACCCTGGAGTGCTACCTTTAAAAGAGAACTTTCATGAACTATAAACCATACATTTTTCTCACTGATTTATAACATTAATTAGTGCAATAAAATCTACACCCAACTGCATCAAATTTGTGTTATAAAAATGCTTACTTATCACTCATTTCTAACAGCTCTCCAGTCCAAGCATTTTCAGAATCTGAAAGTAGGAGTGTCTGTTGTAAGGCAGCAGCATTCACATAGTCCCGCCCATGTTCCCTGAGTAATATTTCCCCTCCCTCACCCTCTAGTTACATCATATCTGTGTCCAGCACAACTCTGTCTGCAGACAGGCAAGCAGTATTGAAGAGCTGCATTTATACCTCTGGTTTGGTTGACAAAGAACTGGAAAATAACTTTTCAAACTTATTGTAGAGGATCTGATTGTAGTCTGATTTTAGAGGCGCAATGTACATAACATTCTATGTCATACCTCCCAACATTTTGGAAGTAAAAAGAGGGACAAATGTTTTTTTTGCAAGTAGCTTGGTTTCAGTCCATCGCGAGTGTTGCTCCCCTCTTTTGCATCAGGTGGTAAAATTGTTTTAGAAAAGGTGACAACCATATCCTAAAGCATTCGTCGTATATTTCTAATTCAACCCTATATTAGAAAAGACAAACAGGTGGGGTTGTGTTTTTTTGGTACCTGCTGAGAATATTAGTAAAGTTTTAAAGGGGACATTTCATATAACCTTCATAATCAGATATATTACTGATCCTTCCTCAAAACATGTAATGATGCAGAAAGAAGAACATTTTGAAAGCATTTTACCTCCTAAAACTGTGAAACCTGTAGCTGTAGCAAACCCCAAACTCCTCCCCTCCCACCCTCTGTCCTGTGTGTTCCCAGCCTACACATAGCTGTCTTATGCTGCTGCCTGATCATTCACTTATCACTATATACCTTACATGCTCAATATAAAGCAATTGATGTGAAGGTTAATACAAACTGTAATAGTAATGCAATAGTAATATTTTCTTTATTTTTTTTTATTTAAAGTACAATAGTATGCTCCTGTGTTCCACAGCAACATCAGTCACAAATGTGCATGCCAGACTGGACATCATTAATAGTCCACAATACATTGTTATACACTGTGCAACTCCCTGCTTCTATTACATTATAAAAGTTAT
>CM044432.1:51913515-51926527 GCA_024363595.1 Xenopus borealis | reverse complement strand
ATATAATGTAGGTGTTGTCTAAAGTTAACAAGCACAAAGAAACAAGGGTGAATCTAAATGTTTAAAATACCATACAATAACTTGCGCATTGCCCACTTGCCAGAAGTTAATATCTCCCTTGTGTGTATAACTTGTAACTTAGGTGCAAGGTGCAGTATTCTAGGCTATAAGGTGCAAGAAATCTGCTGCTGTAATCGTAATCCCTCTGCTTTACACCATCTTTTGTCCAGATGCTATGCATACATAATAAAAAAAAAAAATGAAGGGGAGGACAACCATTCCTGGATACCCATGATGATGGAGATGCAGCCTATGTGACATACTGTATACAGCAGTATATTTTTGCCCCTCTTTTATATTATACCTTCCACCTAGCAATCGGTACAGCATTTTGCAGTTGTTTTCAGCAGGCAGTGACAATTAAATTCAGGGAATGTGAAGATGTTTATTAAAAACTCTGCCTGGATAGGAATACCCCTCAACAACTTAATAATAATACACACACTGAGACAGGGTTGTGGGTGAAGGTCAGATCCTTGTCGATTTTAAAACACTTCTAAGTTAAATGTCAAATATACAACAAATTACTTGTTTTATCCCGAATGCCGGCCACTGTGTGCAGTGGGCATTTGGTGTCCCCTATTTTGTTAACAAAACTGAATACAGGCAAAGGATCAATAAACCGCCACTAGGAGTTTGTGTAAAAGCTACACAGAACTCCGACCTCCAACCAAGAGCGAAATGCAGTGCCGGGCCAAATGGATCTGGTGCCCCAGGCGCCACATCGCTACACCCGCCCCCCCCATGCGCGCACATTGTGTGCAGATGTGCGCGTAATCTGCGTGAATGTCCCCAGAGCGGTGTCCCCAGGGAGGGGCAAGGGGAAAGAGCGCCGGGATGAGAGAGCAGTGAACATGGGGTAGGCAGAAGACAGGTACGCCCCCCTTTGGTTGCGCCCTAGGCAGGTGCCTCTTCTGCCTACCCCTAGTTCCGGGCCTGGTGAAATGGCCCTCTCTATACCATCTTGTATACCTGACAAAAATATGTCTAAACCAATGTCATTAAGATGAACCCCATCAGCCAACATTAACAAATGGGCGTCAGATTCCAGCTGCCGTGCCTAACCACCACCCAGCCTTGGCTACGCACAAAGTGCGAGATTCTTTGATTTAATACGGAACCTATCTATAGCTGCAACATTCCCCTCCATACCAATCTGGGCACCAATTCTGACCAAACTATTATTAAATCCATAAAATGGGGAAATTAGCAATATCAGATTTTATGAGTGAAATTAGCTCAGCCACCCTAACTTGGCATAGATCATTACCCCCAGCATGTATTACCAACACCAGTGGGCTATAATACGCTCGGCTAAAGTGAACAACCTTATTCCACTGATGTCTCACAAAATCACACATGCCAGAAAAGCTAAGGTTTTTCCCACCTGGACAATTCTCTGCACACAGTGCTGCTCGGCGAATATAAGAGTGCCCCACCAGAAGTACAAGAGAAGAACCACCAGTAAAGAAAATTGTAATAGTAAGAAGTTGTGGTCAAATGTAACTGGAGTAACATTTCGATTTCCATCTGAATGTGCTCTTTGGCTGGTCCTCACCCATGCTTTGAACACTTACCTCCGTGGCCCCCCAATCTGGAAGGAATGAATCCCAAACTCCTTGGAGTTAAGGCCCAGAATGACCAACATTTTTTTTAATTGGTTTTTAAATTGTTATTTAGTCAACGGGGAACTGTCCTCATGGGACAAAAAACACTCTCCATTTTCTAAGTACCACAAATGAAGAAGCAATTCACACTGGGCAAGCTACATCATCAATGGAGGAAAGTGTAACCCATGTGCCCTGCCTGAACATATCTGTTTTTGATTTCCTGATCTTAAAGCGTATAAAGGAGCTACCAATGATAACATCCTCAGCCTGGATACCTCCTGTTTTCTGCTCATGGGAACTAATTCACTGATGCGAAGTGCACCAAAGAATGTTAAACTGAAAGCAGTTTGAAACAGGGCGACCTCATATTGTGATCAAACCACTCTTTGTATGACCAGTATTAACTGCCGTAACAGCGCAAAAGAAATGGACCTGCAATTCTTTTTTTTAACTACTTCTTTTTTACACCCTTTAAGTGCCTGAGAGATTGCAAATGTTTGTTACATCATTCCATCCTATTAGTTTAAAATAAAATGCCAGCCCAGACAGTCGTCTGTGAGCCACTGTTGCAGAATAACTCTGTGCCTTCAACTGTGAAGAATAGTATATTGTGATTTGTAGATGTTCTGTCATTAGCTAATGACCTACCATGCCCAACTGAGACCACTCTAACCAAGTTTTACCATAACCTTTCCAAGTAGCCGGTGTGACTGATGCCTGTATCATACTCATAAATTTGTCTCCACCAGCGGCCACAGGTAAGATGGGAATTCCGTCCCTTCCTCTTCTGCCTCGGGAGCCAGCTGTTGAAACGTTGCCCACTGAAACTGAGAGATAGCGTCAGCAATTGAATTGATATTGCCTGAAATGTGCCTAGCACGAAATCAAATGTTGTGGGCTTAGTAAAAATATACTAAATACCTCAACAAAGCTAAGAAAGATGAGGAGGAAGAAGATAATCTGTTAATGCAATGCACCACACTCATGTTGTCTGTCCAAAAACAAATCGTCTTATTTACCAGGCCAGTGGCCCACAGCTCAAGGGCAACCACAATGGGGAATAGTTCTAATCAAGTGAGGTTTTTGTAAAGACCCAGCTCGTGCCAGCTCTCTGGCCAGGGACCCACACACCAGGAATTTCACAATATGGCTCCAAAACCTGTCGCGTCTGTATATAATGACACCACACTGTTTTGGACCTCATCCTCCAATAAGCAATTATGGTCATTGTAAATTCCCAGGAAGGAATGCTGCTTAAATGCTCTCGCAACTGTTTTGATACATGAATATGGTGATAGGGTTTCTCAACGCCAATGGTCAGAGACAGCCTTGGACCCACACGCCTTGGAAGACTGAGTCCCTACAAAAAGGAAATCGATAAGGTAATGTAGAGCAGAATGAAACCCTGATTCAGCACATACTACATTCCAAAAATGAAAACTGAAAACTTCAAATTACCTTCAGGAAATTGCGCAGCCTATAGGCAGGCACATGTCATAATAAATGTCATCATTTAAATGGCACCCCAGAAAATTAAAGCAATCTTTGTGAACTGGGAGGAGTTGGAAGGCCCCTGTGTCAGCTTGCCATACTAGGGAGACAGCCCTATCAAATGAAATGTAAGACACAGCTGCCACTGCTTAGCTGGAATTTTCTGGGTTCTTTTTTGGGTATTACGCCCAAAGGAGACATCTGCAAATTTGGAAAAGGCAAAGCATCAAAGAGGCCAGCCATTCTGCCAAGCTTTACCTCTTTTTTTCAGTTTCTGTGTGACTACTTCGGGTTATCAAAAACACTTTTCAAATTTTTAGCAAATGTAGGAAAGGGCGAGTATTTAAGCGGAATAAAAAGTAAAGCCTCCTGATTCTTGGGGTATTGGTCTAACCACGGGGACATCTTGGGGTCTTGCTCATGGGTTCATCTGGCTTACCGGAATTTACATGGGTAAATTATTTAAAGCAGCTGCATGCCGAATGTGCCCCCCGTGAATGGAACACTCATGTTTAAACTTACACAGGCTGTAAAGCCTGCAGTGTTCCTCAATAAATAACCAGCAGGAGCCGCTGCACCAGTTGTGCCAGGGGTATTGTGCAGCGGAATGTGGAAAGGGTTGGGACCTCTGGGTAGTTATTAGGCAAAGCCAAACATCTGTTGCTTTGCTGTCCCAGTCCAGATCTGGCTTAAGCACTAATCGCCTCCTAAACTCCTGATCATTTCTCCACCACACAGAGTGTGTCTGGTATGCCCCATAAATTAAATCTTAGTATATGAAAAGCACAGAGCATTTATTCACCAAATTTTTTGCTACTTTTACTTTTTTTGTCCTCTGGCTTTTCAAATCGACTCTCATGGTCAACCGTAGGCTTATCTGGCGATATTAATGATCATATATCAACAAATTCATTGTGCCATATCTTTTCCCTGGTGTCAATGGAGATACTGTATGTTGTGTCTCCACCGCACACCTCCTTTCCACTCCTCTGCTGTTGTGGTGCTGGTTCACCATTGACCCGGCCGGGTCCCCTAGCAACCGTGTGAATGTAGAAACGGATCAGCACACACAAGTATTTGCAGTCGGGGAATGTGCCCTTTTATTATGCTACCAAACCATCAACGTTTCGGGGGGTACAACCTCCCTTCAAGGAGGATGCGCAATGTTTAAGGACACATCCTCTTCACAGTTAGTAGCACTTTCGCTAAGCGCTTTAGTGCTGCTCAAGAATGCTTTATTCATACCATTAAAATTGGCTGATGGGTATTTATTTACCTATGGATTGTAGATAGAGAAGTGCATTATGGAACCTTGGAAAGTTAAGCAGTTAAGCAGACAAAATAAAACCCAACAAAAGTATCTTGTTTTTGTGCTAATGCTCAGACCAGTAAAAATGATACTTGATTCCAGTTTTGTTATAGGGAAAAAACATAATTGAGATTGGAGGGGCAATATTTTTCTCAAGAAAAGAAGGGGGGACACATGGCTAGCCAGCACAGATAAAGCTACAGTTCACTGGAAATTTGTTAGGAGACATGTGGATGAAAAGATTAATTGGCATTGTTGAAATGAGCTGTACAGCAATCAGTGTTATACAGCGTAGCATAAATAATGGATGCCTTATGCAATTGTGCTGTGAAATGTTCTACACAGACCCTGGAGGATGCCAACAATCAAAGGCCCTTTGCATGAGATAGTTAATAAAACTATTAATAAGATTATTCCTTTGTCTGACAAACTGAAATGCTATTAATACACAAATAGGAAAATAAATATAGATGAAAGTAAATTAATACTTGGTATCACACATACGACTCCATGCTTTGTATACAGCACTGCAAAAGCTCCAAATTGCTTCATTGGGGAGAGCGTGTTTTGGTTTTCACGATAAGCCCACGCTGACATGAGAAAGACATTATTTCAGTTAAAATACAGATGGCCTAACCCTTTCTAGTGAACAAAAAGTATAGAAATGCTGTTGCAAATAATCAGTGTACATGTACCAAAGGGCAGACACGAAATTACACAGATACATCTTAACAAAGATCTTTAGGGCATAGGGCAGTTACTTTTTGGGCACACTGTACAATGTAAAGCAGGGGTCCCCAGCCACCGGGCCACGGCCCAGAAGTGGCCTGTGGCCAGTCCTAAACTGGGCCGCGAGCCTAGTGCCAAATTAATGAGGTGCGTTAAATTGGATGCCAGTGCGCTGAATTGGACACAGACCTCTCACGACCCCCCTCCTGACCCCCGACCCCCTCCTGACCACTCCTTGTCCTTGCAAAAAAATTTGGTGCTACATTGGTCCCTGGGCCAAAAAAGATTTGGGACCCCTGATGTAAAGCTTTAGAAAGAAACACATGCTCTGTAAAACAGGGCCACTGATTGGAGAAAACAAACACAAATCAATGTAGTAAAAAATGTTACTTATATGTAGATAAAAACATCTGCTGACATACAGGATCATGTTAAAATCATTCTGTACACTCCCAATGTTTAGAGACCTTTTCGCCTCAAATCTTTCACATGCTATTAAGATTCTGAATGCTTTTTATCATTCATTTCCTTATATGTCAGTCATTTTATATCTTTATTTTGTAATGTACCTGGCCAATGACCATAGTTCACTCCCCTTCTATTTTATTTCTTGTATTACTCCAGTTGGATGACCTCTTAAATCACTTTCAATTTGATGCCTGTAAATCCAAGCACTATAACTGTCCCTGGTGAATTAGACTTTGCTGCAGATGTATTTTTTTATATAATAATGTAAACCTTTGAATAACCTCATGAAGTAGTATAAAATAATCTACTCTATGTGAGAAAGTTTAATGAAAGAGCATAATCTTCAATTGTACATTTTTCAAACATGTGGTTTCAACAACAAATTGGCATATAATGATTTCATGCAGCAATTATATGGATGAGCAAATTTTTTCACAGAGTTTTGCCAGTTGACTCCAGTGAAAGAAAAAAAAATGTTGCATGTCAAAAAAAAAAAATTGATCCGTGTCAAAAAAAATTGTCCCCGATAGACTCTAATGCATTTCGGCGAATTTTTGCTGGCGGCAACTTTATGGTGAAGCAAACAGGTCAGACAGATGAACATAGGGCATAGGGGTATAAGAATCTTGTATGAGACTGTAGAATATATTGCAGATGCAAAAGCCAATGATCAAAAAAAATTTTATAGTGGGGGTGTGTAATTTAAAAGGTCAGTTGAGTGGTAGGTAAGTAAGAAATTATATTATTATGAAACAAAGAATGAGTTAGGATAGCCAGTATCCCAGAACAGCAGAGGAAGCAGACTACTTCCCTATCATCTGCCCAAGCTGGGGGATAGATAAGAGGTTGCAGTAGGTTGGTATTTAAGGAGTCTTGAGGAAGCAGTGGATGTGGTTGGCCTGCCTGAGAGAGATCTCGGGATAGGTTTAAGTTAGAAGCCCCATTATGCAGATGTGTTGAGAATGTTAGGTGGTTGGTACCTAGTTTTAGGCTTGGGAAAAATAACAGACAAGGGAATCACTGTAACACAACAAAGCTGCAGGCAGGATCAGGCTTGGGAGCTTTAACAATTAAACTACCATGCACAGCAGGAAGCAGGTCCATAAAGTACATCAATTGCATAGCCAAACCACATGGACCTAATAAGGGAGGAGGAGGATATGAGTGTGGATAAAGGACAGCAAATAGCATTACCTATAAACATTCTCAGAAATCAATGAAGCAAAGCACTGCATAATGATCACATAGTCCAGAGTTTGATTTCTGGCAAATCCTGACCCCAGCCTAGTACAAAGAATGACAACAGAAAACAGACCAATTCCTGCTTTTGAACATGAAACTGTGAGTAATATAAAATATTTTAAAGGGGCCATGTATGTGTATTATATTCAATTCTTACAAATTATTATAAATATGTAACTTTAATATGTTCAATTTTAGAAAATGAATCATTAAACAGCATTTTCGCAAGGTTATTTATACATAATATTGTACTTGGGTGTGCCAAAACCTTTTATTTTTCTTTTGTAAATTTAAATAATCAACCTTTGTGACTACAAACTTTGTAAATGGTATGAATATTTTATAAGATGACTAGTGATGGGCGAAACGGGCGCGTTTCGCTTCGCCGAATTTACACTTAATCATAAGGTCTGGAAAGAACAGATTGCTTAACCTGTCACATCCCCTTCAGTCAATAAATGTTTCCATGAATCATCTCATCGTAATTTTTTAGACAACCTTACCGTTATATTGTTTCATACATTTTTTTTAGAAATAAAGACAACATTTATTGGGTAATGTTCTATAAAAATGTAAAACTTAATAACAATTTTATTTGCAATGTGTTTCCACTATGCAAGGCAGGTTTTGCAAAGTTCAGTTCACTAACCTAATGAACAGACTACATTGCTGAGATCATTGCCCTCAATAATAAAGGTGTTGTTTTAAATGATTATTGTATTATTAATATCCTTTATTTATATAGCACCAACAGCACTTTATAAAGCATGTTTCTATTAATTCACGCCAGCTCCAGGCTCAAGGGAGCTTACATTCTATCCTGCAACCAAAGGTGAGTTTTGCACAGAAGTCATTAAATCAGTAATACTTTACCTTAATATTGCGCTAATACAAGTATGTAGGAGGAAATAATGGTTCTTTCACCCACATTCATGCCTGTTCACTTCTAGAGCCACTTCTTGAGCCATGGTGAAAATATATTTTGCAGCTGCATTCCCCAACAGACCCCAAAAAGCCACCAAGCAAGTTATATTTCTAGAGTTTCAGCTCAACCTAGTGGTAGGCCAACAAACCCACAATATGTACACCTAAGTGCTAAAGCAAGTTGCATGTAAAAATCATCCATCCGCATACTGTATGCAATATTCACAACTGAGTGACAACTGCTTCTGGTAGCAGTATTAGGCCAAAAAAGTGTTTATTGTGAGTTTCATGAACTGGCACAGCAGCTGCACACAAGCCTAAGATCCAAATTCACTATGCCAAGTATCAGTTGGGATGATGTAAGTCATTCTGCCACTGGACTATAAAGTGAAAATACTCTCTTGAGTAATGAATCATGCTTCACAATTTGGTAGTCTGATGAATAGATGAATCTGGGTTTGGCAGATACCAAGGGGTTGCTACCTGTGTGCACCCATATGCCAGTTGTAAAGTTTGCAGATGAAATAATAATGGACTTTGATTGATGGTCATGGCTTTGAACTGTCAATTTCTTCTCTGCCAAATGGTGATGAGCTGTCCTTTTACCCTTTTGTAAATATACACCACAGTATTGAAATATGCAAGTAAACATATATTAAAGCAATATTTTTTAACTAAAACACCCCAAAGATCCCAGAGAAAGCCTTGGTTCTGGAACCTATAGGATGCAGTTTTACTGTATTTCTAAGGACACACACAGACATAATCGTCCTGCGTACAGTTTACACAGTGCATCTATGATATTATACCTTTTTTAAGGTAGAATATAGTTTCAAGGTACAAGATTAAAAAGAAAATTTGAATAATGTTTTAAAAATCTATTAGGTAAAATGAAAATCTACCCCATATGTAATAAAAAAAGTGCATCAATTTACCTGGGTCTACCCAGCAACCAATAAGATGTCTGCTATTAAACTGGTGTTTAGTCAACCTTATCAGTTGATACATAGAAGAAGGACCAGCAAAACCAGGACTTGACTTCTTATCAGTCTATGATACATAGGTGTAGGTAGAACTAACATGATGTTTTGGGCCCCTTGGGATCATTCTTTATCAATATCATGTTGGTTGTTAGTTATAGATTTAACAATGGAACCTCAACATAGAGCTTTTTTTTCTTCAGTGATTACTTTCTCCCGATGAACAAGAAGATGAGCAAGGTTTTCCCCTCTATGGTATGTCTCATTCAGATAAAGATCATTTACAAGACTGTTTATTGTGAGGATTGATGCTCACACATTAAACTAATTTCTACGAAATAGGCCTCTTAAAAGAACTTTATGTAAAGTTTAAATTAACTCAGTGTGAGTGGGAGGACTATTTAGTTTTTTTATATGTCACTTCTGATGTCACCAGGTTATGGACCTGCACACTAAACTTTTACTGTGGGTTTGAACACTAAATCTTTTTTGTGGGGGGAAACAATAATACTTGGTGCATTATGAAAAAAGTGCTTTATAGCATTTCTTTTAGAGAACAGGAATTTACAGCCACATTACCCAATGTAATATCACATATTAAAGGAAAACTACATATATCCTCCGAAATTAATACTTAAGCAACAGATGTTATCATATTACGTGGCATATTAAAGAATCCTACCAAACTGGAATATGCTGTATATTTCAGTAAATATAGTAGCATGACAACAAAGTGCTGGGGGCTACCACACCTTGCGAGGGTCCTGGAGTAGTGATGGGCGAATTTATTCGGCAGGGGCAAATTCGCGGCGAATTCCCGCGATTCGCCGCTGGCGAATAAATTCGCGAAACTGGCAAAAAAATTCGCGCAAAAAAATTCACCGCGCAAAAACGAGTCGCGCGTCGTTTTTGACGCGACGCGTCAAAAATGACGCGACGCGAGTCAAAACCGACGCGCGACTCGTTTCGTGAATCGGCGAAAAATTCGTAAATTTCTCTGCAAATTTGCGAATTTTTCGGCGAAGCGAAACGCGGCCGTTTCGCCCATCACTATCCTGGAGCACACTAAAACCTAGCCAGTGCATGCAGTAGACATGCACATTTTCAATGAGTCAGGTAGCTATAAAGTTGACCACTAGGTCCAGACCCCCCTCTCCCTAGGGTCCCCCCAGCAACTGCGGAGTCTGCTTCCTCTATAGTTATACACCATGTGACCTTATATACAGTATATGTAATACAACAATTAAATACACAAGTTTTAAACCTATCCGGAAGATTTACTAATTTTGAAGTAATTTTTCGCTACTTCAACTATCGAATAGGCCAAAATTGGATTTGAATTGAAAAATATTCGAAATTTAAAACTCGACCATTCGAAAATTTAAGTACTGTCTCTTTTAAAAATTAAAATTCTACACTTTGCCACCTTAAACCTGACAAATTGCTATTTTAGCCTATGGAGGACCTCCTGGAACATTTAAGAAGTGTTTTTGAAACTTTTTGAAAATCGAAAGATTTTGGCCAAAATCGTTAGAATCATTCGAATCGAACCTTGCATTCAAACGATTTATATTAGAAAACGGACCTACACGAAAGAAAAACCCTTAAAAAAATTCAATGGTCGAATTTCTAAATTTTTTCATTTCGAAATTCGACCCTCAGTAAATCTGCCCCTATTTGTTGGTTAGAAATGCTTATACCATAACCACTAACTGTTATTAGAACCTCCTGTTTCAAGTACCACATCCACATTCTTACCCAGAACAGGTCTCTGGCATGGTCTCTTATATGCTCCAGTGTTGCTTCACAATCTGAAATACTGCTATGCATTCTGCTTCCATTGGTAACTAGTGATAAGTGAATCTGTCCTGTTTCACTTCGCTGAAAATTACGCAAAACTCCAAAAAAAAATTGTGAAATGACGAAAAAATTGTGAAAAAAATGCATTTAAGTCAATTGGCATCAAAATCATTTTGGAGTGCAACAATTTATACGCGCAGCAATTTTTATGCATGTGACAATTTTTACTCGTGCAACATTTTTGAATAAATGCAATAGGGCAGAACTACAAGGATGATTGCGGTCCGTTTTCGACACATCCAACACTGGGAGATAAAAATCAAGGCAACTAATAGAAAATCAGATGCCGGATGATAATGCTGCAAGCTGCGTCATGTCGACAGTCATGTCGAATTGGATCAACCCTGCGACACCATCTGACTTTCTATTACTTCCCTTGATTTTATTGCAGAGTCAGATGCAACTCCCAGCGTCAGATGCATCGAAAAAAGGGCCGCAATCATCTGTGTAGTTCTGCCCTTAAAGTCAATGCAAAAAACATTTTTACATGGAACAATTTTTACACACAGTCAACTTTTTTTGTTGCATCGAATCTTTCCTAGGTGAATTTTTGCAGCAGTTTTGTGAAAACATTTGTAGGTGGTGCAGTGCGGAAATTTACGGCGAATTCATGCCTGCCGAATTAATTCGCCCATCATTATTAAAAAATCTTTAGCTACTATACTAATCTCAATCATCTAACAAAAGCTCCATAGAGGCATGTATTCTGTAAAGCTCTGAGCATTTACCATTCACTGATTCATAAGCAATACTAATAACTATTACTAAAACAAGAAGATGTGAACCTTCATTGGAATATATCTCTGTCAATCAGCCATTTTTAATGTCTTGTACAGTGTTGGACTGGCCTTCATCCTCAGGGCCCCCCCCCACACCAAACCCTAGGCTCCACAGCCGTTAAGTCCTCTATGATGCCACGCTGAGTACTATTTACGGCGCATCAGGATGACTGGGGTCAAGGAGGAAGGTAAGGAGAGGGAATGCAGGGAGCAGGTCTGGAGCAGTGGGGCCCAAAAGAGCTGGGGCCCGCCCAGGAGTGATCCTGGCCCTTCTGCAGCCTGAGGCAGCTTGGTAGTGCTCTCTGCGCTAGTAGAGCCGAATTTCCAGTTTGAAAGTACCAGGGGTGGCATTTATGCCATCTTGTAGTTATACAACTTCCCTAAAATGCACACACGCCTTGTTCCCAATATCTGTCCAGGGAACACTGAGCCTGTGCAGTGTCACTGACAAAAACCAAGATGGCAGTTTCCAAGGCCTGGATCATTATTGTTGTAGAGAAGCCAACTTTTAAGCTGGTGCAGTAATTTCAGTATAGAAAATATAGCTTTTCTAGTCATATTTGTTTTAGTATTTAGTTCTCCTTAAATAGTCTATCAATGGCTTAGTAGGCATTATGAAGCCCCGATATTAATAAACAAAGCAAGCATGTCCCTGTTACATATAGATTATTATTTTGGTTGATGAGATATATTTATTAAAAGTCAAATTTTCCAATTTTTAGAGGGGGAAAAATTTGAATTTTTCAAGATATTATGAACTGAAGCTGCTAAAAAGCTGAATTAGTTATCATGCAGAAAATTCTATAAAGTCACTTTCTCTGGGGCAAAAAGTTGCACAATTCGAATTGACAAATGATTTTGACGCAACATATTCTTGCACCTATTTTTTCAAGGGGTTTTATTAGTAAATTAAAGAGATTTGGGTTTGGGAATCTGGCCTAACTCATAGTGAATGAGTTTGAGGAATTACCCCCGTTGAGTGTAATATAAATCCATTTTGGATGCTTTATACTAGTTCTAGATTAACTCTATCGCTCAGAAGAACAATAACAAATTGGAAGTCCTTTTGAACAGAAAAGGTAGCAGTCCTAGAGCAGCCACTTTATTTACACCCTTGTACATAGTTTTCACTAAAACATTAAATATATGTTTAGCACAAAACAAACTGTGGTACCGTGTTAACCAGTAGCAAAAATATCAAATAAAAAAAAAAAAACAAATACAAAAAGTATTGTAGAATTTATACCTATATTGGCTAACAATAAAAATACATTGCAAGCTTTCGGAGCACCAAGGCCCCTTCGTCAGGCAAAATACCTATTTAGTGTGACGAAGGGGCCTTGGTGCTTTGAAAGCTATGTAGTTTTATTGTTAGCCAATATAGGTATCAATTCTACAATACTTTTTGTATTTGTTTTTTTTTTTTTATTTGTTATAAAAATACTGTATGTTTGAAGTGCCAAGTGAGATTGATTAGTTTGACACTGACTAGAGTTGACCCTTTGCTGTTAAAGGACAAGTCTAAAAATGAATAGGGCTAAAAATGCCATGTTTTATATA
>CM044432.1:51853536-51878567 GCA_024363595.1 Xenopus borealis | reverse complement strand
CAGCTATAAAGGAAATTATCAGCACTTGTTTGATGAGTATTCGAAGAGACCAAATCACAAGGACCTGAAGTCCAGGTGAGTTGGCCCCCCAAAAAAAATCCAATACATTTTTTAATGTGTCAAAGAGAAATACTGTAATTTAAAAATTATGGAACTTGCCAAACTATGTATGTAAGCAATAACCAACAGCAGTGTTTTGAAAATGCTTGTAACCAAGGTGTATTCACAAAAGAGTAAAATGTTTCATAAGCACAAAACCAAGACCATATAGCAATGGAAAATGAATATGGTCTGTCATCTGTCAACCTTTTTGCTGCATCCAAGAAAGCCAAGGGATGTCTACACTCCACAAGACCGGTTGCAAACTGTATGGTGGTGCATTCATAAATATGTGGGCAGTCCTTTCCTGGGAATCAACAAGTCTTTTAATAATAAAATAATAGCATTAGACAATTTTAACAAAACCAAGTACAACTCAATATGAGAACCCTGTCCCTCATGATATTCCCATGTTCCATTGGGGAAATATCATTCTAAACACAGCTAAACTAATTCAAGATTAGTTTCAGAAACTGTAATGTAAAGCTAAACACCATCTTAAAGGACATACCAGGTTGGAAATTACAGTGAGCCAATGTTTCTTCTGTGCAAGCAGCACAGAGTCATCCTCTTTTTATTCATGCACAATAGCTGTCAGATGGGCCCTTGTTTTTTTTTTTTTTTAAAGGAAAAGTTACGTAGCTGCACTCTGCATCCATCAAAAAAAAAATCTTCAAATAAACATGGGTGCCAGATTCTTTACTGAGTGCACACATACACTTCTCCTATAGTGGAACCTTCCTCTGTTCCTCCTCCAGCACCACTGCCTCATCTTTTGGCCTCCCTAAGCATGAAAGAAACTGAGCAGATTTCTGCTTTCTTTTTATAAACTAGGGAAAATCTGGCAACACATGGCCAAACACTGAACTGCAATGGGTACTGTTCCACCTCCCAGCTGCAAAGGCCCAAACTAGTTGGCCAAGAATCATCCTAGTAAAATCAAGCGTTTTGGCAAAACCTTTTACTCTCCTACATGTGATTTATTTTTTTCCTGGTTGTTGAATGAAAAAAAGATGCACAATATTGTAAATGCAGTTTGTGAACAGTTTTTTTTAACTATGTGCTATGTACTACAATAATTTATACTTGCACTTAATCTCTCAGCCAACAAGGTAAAGAGCCAAGAAACCAACCCCATTTCTGCATCTCCATATGCAAGTGTCCACAAAAGCAGTTCATAGTGGAGACTAAAGGCCCTCAGCAACAAGCAATAATATATCAGTGCCTGCTCAGTAATTCCAAACCTGGGTCCTTGGATTCCTGAAACTTTGATTTAAAATTTCTGTCAAATAAAATTATGTAATTAGTATGATTAAATGATTTTTGTATTTTTGTATTGTATTTAACTGATTTTAACTGATCAAAAACCAGGCAATCAGGCAATGTGCTTTTATGCTGTTAAATCTTGTGTCTCTGCTTTTAATTATCACTCATAATTTGGCTATGGCTTTCATCAATCAACTATGTTTCCAAATGCAAATACATTTTTAAAGATGCTGAATGCCATATTTTACAACTAGGAAAAATATCATCATTAAATATTGAGTGTTTTCTTCTTACATGATACTTCAGGGCTGACATTGAAAACCTACTCCATCCACTGATAACTTTCCATGTTAGGCTGCTCAGTAAATGTTTTATGTTCTCTGATATTTGTTTAGCATACCCATAGATACAGTAATCTGTCCCTCCCTGCCCAAAGCACAGGGAAACACAGAGAAGTACAAATCATAAGGCATTGTTGATAAAAGCCTTCCTAGTGTAGTAGATTATGGCATAGCTATAAACTATGGTATAAAGCCAATTTGAATACTTTTCTATGATTTTCAATCAGATTGGAATGTTGACCATTATCTGTTCTGTTCAAGTTGTACAAGTAACAATTGGGTTCTTGGAAATAACTGGATTAGATAAATCATTATTTTTTGTCAACAGTTGGTAGGATGATGTTGACCAATTATTCATATGAACTAGGAGCAAACAGTGTTACGAATGGTCAAGTAAAACTGGTAAATAGCAAGTGTTGCTTTATAGGCACAGATAATTTGTATTCAGCTCAGCACACTCCAATATATTATTTATAAAATGTATCTAATGGTGCTCATTTGCATATGCATTCTTTTAAAAACAATTCCACTCATTAAAATAATTTTTGAACACTATCGATAAAGAAACTTGATTCCCTAAATCTACTTTACACTCAATAGGGGTGCCCTATTGAAAGTTTGAATCAATGCTCTTACAAAATTCCTCCTGGTTGTGAAACCCCTCTTTCAGTGTGAGCTGAGATAGTAAGATAGAATCTGTTAAACATATTTCAGTCTTTATGTGATGATGAAAGAAAACCATTACGCCACTGACATTTGGTGAATGAGGCTTAAAAGAAAATCTGAAAAAAAAAACCAATGCAGACAATGGTGATTAATGGAAACTCATCGAACTTGCCAAGCCTTTAGTTTAGTTCAGGGTTCTGTTTATGAACCACGTATTTGTAATGTGTATATTATTATGTATGATTTTGTTAAGTGAATAAGTGCCTTAATAATTGTACCTGACTCAATATTATGCTAGATCACAGCAGGATGTTTATACTTCTAAAAGATTTAGCAATACAGATTACTAGGAAACTGAATGGCAGAAGAAGTCCAACAATGATTAATATACTGTAAGTTAATGTATCAGGAGAATAAAAGTGATCATACAGCATTACACCATATTGACTATTTTGATGAATCTTTAATGGGGAAGGATTGAGTGCTATTGTAAATATTAAAGTGCATGACTGATACCAATTTCAGTAATTATCCACAAACATCTGTGCTGTATTTTATGGGGAAAATGAAGTATGGACACAAAAATAAAATAATCATTTTACATTTTATAAATATCGACTATAGACTGTTAATTTAGAAAGATGTATAAATGGGTGACATTGAATTAAGAAAAGAGTTATTTGAAAACAGTCTAACATATATGCAGCATTTTATTTAAGGGAAATTATGTGGGTGGTTTTTATTACTAGACAGAAATATCAAGTAAGCTTTTACAGTTTCATGATCTGCATGGAAATCCTGCTTAAATGCGAAAGCAAAGGAAATTGCATAAAGAAAGTCGAGGGCCAATCAGTAGCATAACCACAAGGCACTGGGCCCTTGCCAAAAAAAAATATTGGAAAAGCCCAAGCCTTAACTCTGGCATGCACCTCTCTTGTACCTGAACCTTCCACAGGCACATACATGCACCCGCCTGCTGTGAATGGTTGCCACAGGCACGCTAACATTTTCTGGCTATTGAGGAAGTTGTAGACATTGTGGTCCCAGCTCCCTGTTCTCCAGGCCCCTTCTGCTTCTGCTATAGTTACACAATTTGCATAAGAACAAATACACATACATATATAATAGTGGAGCAAGCATATACATGTATTTTAACTAGTTTTAGCTACACCATCTACCAATTTGAAAGAATTGAATAAAATTATTGAATAGCCCCAATCTTTTTACTTGGCTCAAATAACTTAAACATTAATTCATAACCAGAGTTGTTCTCTTTTTTAAGTTTTGTTGGGTTTCTATTTAAATTTCTGTACCATGCCAAATGTTGGTTCTTCTTTGATCTCAAACCATTGATATGATTAGTGCATTAAAGCATATTAGCTCTTAAACGCAAAACATGTGTGAATTAATAAATGGAATAGTAATTACACAAATAAGGGAATAAGGACACATCTTGTATATACACATTGTAGTGCCATAGATTACAGTGTATCATTTTGTGTTATTTAAAAAGTAATGCTTCCCAATCTGGAATTCCAATACACCTTTCTGTGGATGCTTCAGAAAATTCAAAGCAGATTTCATAGGCTTAGCAAATTGTAGAATTTACAAGCTTTTGATACATTTGGTTGTGGGATTTATAAGTCCTGTGTGACAGCACTGCCTACCAACTGTATATACAGTGTATTTATTTATGTATATATTTAAGAATCCAGAAAGGCCCACATTTGCAGGTCTTGTGTAATGGAGTGGAGACTGACATTTAAGTTACAACAATGTATATTTATATATAGTATGTGTGCATGTTTGTTCATTTCATTTTATAAAGAGGTGCTGACAGCTTTTTAAAGGGACAAACTTTAAAATTTACACTAATAATTAAAATATGGAAGAAAGGCAGGAATATTCCCATGATGAGGTAAAGTTAATAAGAGTTTTTAACTAGGGTTTCTAAAGAGTTGGATTTGCTGGACTTTATGTTTATTTCTTTTATGATTATGCATACATTCTTTTCTAAATATACAGTATTCCCTACTATGGTACACAATCCACATGGAAATATATTTTACTTGGTTAATTAAAGATACTGAATGTTCATGTGGCACAAAATGACTTACTGCCTTACTGTCCTGCTTTGATAAACATATGAAATGTTAGCACAAAAATACTTAAAAAAATGTTATTTCTTCACTAAAAAGAAACATATGGATATGTACTGTACTTTGCGAAAAACCACAAACAGTAAGATAAGGCAAGGAGAAACAACTAATAAGGTACAGTATGTCTTAAATCCTTTAATACTTAAAAACATTAAGTTAGCATCTAAGAATTTGCAACCAGTTTCACTTCATAACTGCCTCTGCACATTTCATTTTGTTTTTCAACTGCAATTTAGAGATATGGCATAAATATTAGAAGCTGATGCCTATAAAGGCACATATTTCAGTTACTTACTTTGCAGGATGATAAAATGAACAAAGCCATCAGTTACATCTTGACCTTCTGTGCCTTGTAAAATGATTGTTAACATTATTTATCAAGTGAAAAAAAAATGAAGTAGGCAGCTCGAACTACAGTATGGGTCAGGCCAAAACAGAAGACCGGAGGAAATTGAAACATTTTTATTGCCCAGCTGATTTTATGCTGCAACAGCATACATGCTTACTTATTTTGAGATTATATACTGGCAATTGTTCTGGAGTAGTATTTGTGCTTTCTGAATTTCTGATTATCTGCTTTCCCCTATATGTGTCACCTGATCTCAGGCTAGTGCCAATGATTGGTTATCAATCTAGAGCAAATGTATTTTGGTTTTAGAGTACATAACCAAATTATCATATTATGTGTTGAGAAAGATACTAGGCAGCCATTTACTAACAATCAATTTTCTTTTTTCTTTTAACGAACCTCAAAAATTTGTGGTTTTACTATATTTCTTAGCTCAAAAAAATTGAGATTTATAAAGTGTAAAAACCAGGAAAACGTTGAATGCAAAACTTCACCAAGTAATTCAGTGGTAGCGCTCTGCCCTTATTTTACTGCTTTTAATCAGTTTGGACTTTTAGTTCAAATTTTTAGAGGTTTTTGAGGCATTTGTATTTTGTAGTGCATCATTCAGCACTTTTTTTTTGTGCTTTCTATATTGGGATATTTTTTATGAATTCCATGACATTCATGGTTTCAGAGAATATTTAGTTTAGTTGTGACTTCAAAAACCTAAAAAACCACTTAAACGAGAATGTTGACAAACAAGCCTCCATGTCTTGGTGTCATTGCTAAACATATTTTATTACAGCAAATTCCCATCATGTACTTTTTTTGTTTAGACGGAAGGGGGCCAGTGCAATTATAAATGACTGGAAATTGATGCCTCAATCTTCCTCATTATCTAAATTGAGAAGGTCAGTATGTGACATGCATGATTTAATGCTCAAGTGGGATTACATTCCTGAGAGCATGACTCCATTTTGTGTTGTATCTGTGAAGTATTTCGCAGAAAGTCACTTAACCATCAAAAATGGGGTAAGGCCATCTGGCAGTACAAAGCATATGGCCACATGAAATATAAAAATACAAAGAAATGTAGGTTATTAAAACTCCAAATGTAACAACAAAATATTTGCAGTCATGGAATTGACTGTGTGAATGGAATCATTTAAAACTAGTGATGGGTGAATCTATCCCGTTTTGCTTCACCGAAAATTTGAGTCATGGCACGTTTTTTGATGCACGTCTCGTCATTTTCGGTACGCGACTCTTTTGTTTTTTTTGATGCCAGCTAATTTTCGCTGGCGTTTCACGTATTTATTCGCCGGCGGTGAATCGCGGGAATTTACCCCGGATTTGTGTCTGGCGAATAAATTCACCCATCACTATTTAAAACCTTAAACCAATCTAAATTAGTAAAAAGGTTTATCAAAGCACTCCTGTACAGCATCCATGACTATACTGTCTTTGGATAAAATACACATGTGACATATAAGCCATGTGTCCCTAAGTTGTGTCATTCTAAGATGTATCCAAACAAGTTTCTGTTTCACTATAATGCTTTCTGCAATACCAGTCTCAGGTGTAATATGACTTACTGGTCAACATATTATACAATCAAAGAGTCATGGCTTTACCATCAATTAAGAAGTGTGTCTCCATTGTCATGTTTCTATGCAGTTTTTCATGTACACCTTTATAAAGCAAAAGCATTAGTTAGACAATGATCACTACAACTTGTCATCTCCAACTCATCATTATGAGGGATAACACCCCTAGAAAGGGTCTGGGTATAAAGTAATTTTGCTGTGCAGACCCATTCATCAACAGATCCACTTTCCATTACTTTTATACAAGGGCTTCATTATTTAAGTGTCAGTCACCAATACAGTATTAATAGGACACTTAAGATATTATAGTATATGCTATTCATTTTGGAGAGATTACTCTAAAGCTGGTTCAGGAATATGAAAGAACAGCAAGAAAACTGGCAGACTATCGAAACCATCTACGATTTAATCTCAGATGCCTACATCAGGGAATCACCCCTTGTAGCATACACCTGGGTTCCATCGTAAAAGGTCACAGAGCTACCAAGATTTTAAAAAAAGCCCAAAAACATCTACTGAATGAACGGGTAAGACAGATCAATTTTACCATTGAGGCCCTTAAGCAGGAGTCTGGCAAAACAACTACCTGATGTAATTCTGGAAAAGGTATTTGTTTTTGTTGAACATGCTCAGATGGCCCAACACATTAAGACTAAGGAGGGACAAATTAACAAATTCACCACCTTATTGTCAGGTAGCAGCAGTTTGAAAAGGACAGAAGAGCTAACCTGGAGGCAGAAAGATGAGACACCAAAGAACACTAGAGACACGTGGGTTAAGAACCAGATAGGGTACTAAACCCAGCCAGAAAAGGATGTGCTATCCAAGGGGCTGAACTATGCAGTGACACCGCAACACATCCCAGTAGTTGAACTCATCACAGCCACAGAATATGCCATCAAAAATAATCACATAAGAAAGGAAGAAGCGGAACAACTCCGACTAAAAGTGTCAGCTGCCTTGTCAAGTGCTAGAACACCTCCCTCTAATCTTACTACACATGAGAGGAGAGCTCTCAGTTCTCTGATTAAGGACCCGAACATCACTATCCTGCCAGCAGATAAAGGGCGATGTACAGTGGTGCTCAACACAACTGACTATTAATGCAAGATAACTACACTACTGAGTGATAGCAACACATATGCACCTTTAAGGAAAGATCCAACCAGCTGTTTCAAGAAAAAGGTGATAGCTTGCTTAGAACAACTTGAAAAGGCGAAAGCCATTGATCGAGTTTGATACCGCCGTTTGTACCCCAGAGAAGCCACACCATGCTTGCAGTATATGGACTACCCAAGATACACAAAGAAGGAGCCCCACTAAGGCCCATTGTCAGCAGCATAAATTAAGTGACATACAGCATTGTGAAATTCTTGGCTAATATCTGCTCTGTTGGTAGGCAATACAGTGCATCATATCCAGAATGCCAAAGATTTTGTAACCAAGATTCATGGCATTATACTAGAGGCAGAAGAAATCATGGTATCATATGATGTGACATCTTTGTTTACATGTATACCTATGACAGAGGCAATTGAGACTGTAAGAAATCGACTGCAGCAAGATAACACCCTAAGCAGCAGAACAAAGCTCAATCCTAACTAAGTATGTATGTTGCTAGATTTGTGCCTTAACACCACATACTTCAAGTACAAGGACCTTTTCTATAGACAGAAACATGGGTTCTCCAGTCTCTTCCATTTTAGCTAACTTATACATGGAGGAAGTGGAAAGGAGAGTTTTACTTACTTTCCAGGGAATTACACCAAGTCACTGGTTCAGGTATGTGGATGACACTTGGGTTAAAATCAGATCCAATGAAGTGGCAGCCTTTACAGAACACATTAATTCAGTGGACAATAACATCAAGTTCACAAGGGAAGATGTCCACGGGAACAAACTTGCTTTTTTGGACGGTTTAATTTGCATCCAAGAGGGGGGTAACTTTAAAAACGGAGGTGTACAGGAAACCTACTCATACGGATCAATATCTATTGTTCGATTCCCACCATCCGCAGGAACACAAACTCGGTGTCATTAGAACTTGGCACCACAGGGCGGAATATATGGCAACTGATACAGAGTCCAAGGACAAGGAGCATAAACATCTCAGAGGAGCTTTAAAAGCATGCGGCTACCCAGATTGGGCCTTTGTCAAAACAGCAGCAACCAAGCCCAACAGGAACATCAAAAGAAATAACCACACGGAGACACATAGTAAGCGATACATAGTCATTCCATATGTAGCTGGAGTGTCAGAGAAACTCAGGAGGATTTTCAACAAACACCACATCCCTGTGTTTTTCAAACCTAGCAACACACTGAGACAAAAACTGGTACACCCACAGGATCCAACTCCTAAGGGAAAACAAAGTAATGTGGTATACACAGTCCAGTATAGTGAGGAGTGCACTGATCTATACATTGGGGAGACAAAATAACTGCTCCATAAGCAAATGGATTAGCATAGGAGGGCGAACTCTACAGGTCAACACTCGGCTGTTTTTCTACACCTAAAAGAGAAGGGACACTCTTTTGAAGATAGCAATGTCCAAATTTTGGATAAAGAAGACCACTGGTTTGAAAGAGATGTGAAAGAGGCGATTCATGTTAATGTGGAGAAACCATCCCTGAACAGAGGCGTGGGGCCTTCGACACCACCTGTCTGCTACATACAATGCTGTTCTCACATCTGTTCCCCGGCGGTTTCAGAACTCTTGACACATCCATTCATGCAACTCTCAAAAGTAACACCTGTTTTCTAGGAGTTGCATGACACATTGGTAACCTTATCACTGCAACAACACATAATCAACACAACTGTGAATTTCAGATGTCACCTCTCTGAAAAGTTACAATGTGCCGTTGTGGTTGAATTGTTGGAAGAGTCTATATGCCGAGAACTCCCCTACACCAGTCAGTTGAACTGAAGAAGCTGCTCAGATGAGCAGTGAAATGTCATCATTAAAATATCTCAGCAAGTCCAGTTGCTTTGAGATACTTTTGATAAATATCATAGTCTAACCACCTCACAAGGGCAGAAAACCTATGTGTGCAATGGGTGGATACTTGCTTTTATCTAAAACAGGGCTATCCCACTGGAGACATGCATGCAAGATGTAGCCCTATAAGGGACTTTTATGGATCCTTTCTTTAACTTAATTGGGACCTCAAATGTATGGTATAGTAAGTTAATGACTCCCCACATGTTTAAAGCTGGACAGTCCTAAAATGTGAATTTGCCTCTTCCCAATGCTATAGCTTGCCTTCTAGTGTAAGAAGGTGATGGTAAATGAAGCAAAATGTATGTTTTAGTTGTTAAATTGATATGTGCAAAAAGCATACATCATACTCTGTGGGCAGAAAACACACTATGAATATTGAGCAAAATACAATCAGTTGTCTTTCATTGGGGAGAATAGTAAAATGTAATGCAATAGGTACCCCACTTGGGATTTTCCCAATCATGGTATGCCCCAGGTCACCTTGTGAAGGAAATTTCCTAGTCAGGAGATGCAATACTAATTGCACTGTAGATGTCCAAAATGATTTATCAGCAAAGAGATATACCGATAACCACTAAGCTACATCAAGGATTTCCCAGCTGTTTAATTGCAGCTCAGAGACAACACAAGTATTAGGTATGCGGGATGCAGTATAGTGTGAGTGAGGTGAAAAACAGCATAAATCATGAGGTGAAAATAAGAAATCCAGGCCAGATGCTTTAAAATACATTTTAAATATAAATTTATTATGGAATAAGCACAGGTCAGAAGAAAATATCTCACAGGAGGACTTCTAGAGACTATGTCTCTGATCAAGATACAGTATACTGTAGGTCTGATTCAAGAACCTCTAGGATAACTCCAACTCCTGGATAACTGAATTACTGAGATGTTTAAACAAATGTAGGTGGTACTGGGATTTTGATAACTACTTGTCTAGTAACCCATAGAAACCTTTTTTTTTCAAATTCTTTTTACTGAAGTTTATAATAACCCAGCAATAAACAATTCATATGATACAATTTGATATGATATTTCAGAGTTAGTAAAATAAGATAATTAAAATATATCAACCAACAGTAGCAAACATTAGAAATAACTAGCAATAAGCTATAGATAATGACTACCATGTGGATAAAATGCGTGACTATCACTCTATGCCTGGCAAACACCTAAAACAGAATACTATAAAACAATAAAATACTATATTTATAATTCTGTGAACGGAACAAATTCAGATTCCATCTATACCGATAAGATAACCTGTTTGGAACTTCATAGTTAATAGTTATCTTGCACCCTCTAATGTTTCTAAATAAAGAGATCATTTTGTTTTAAAATGTTTCCTTGTCATATGATCTCCTACTTTAAATCTAACTGCATCTTGTAAACAAAGGTTATAAATGTATTGAAGAATGATTTCCAAAACTGGAACCGCATCTGTAAACCAGTTTAAGAAGATTGATTCTATGTTGCTACCATTACTAAGAAGCAAAAATTCACCATTTTAAGAGAAAAATAAGAAATTAATCTTTATTCGATTCTTGAAGATAATCTATAAGGTCAAGCAGTGCAAATTGTGGGACAAGTTTAATTTTGCTGTTAGTTAACTTTCTTATAAATTCTTGGATATTTTACCAAAAGGTCTTAATAAGAAGACTTGACCACTTGAAGCAATGTACTGTTTTATGAACTGGCTTCTCTGAGAGCTCCAGCGGAAATACCAGGGCAGACAAGACATCCTTGATATTTGTAATAGGTGCAGATATATATATATATATATATATATTGTGAGTAACCATCTATACTTGACACGTTGTCATATAGCAACCATCTAGTATTTACTAGTCAGTTGTTTAAAAACAATACTATGGTTTATTAACGAAATTAAAAAAAAATCTAAATTCGACCATGGGAATAGTGGGGAAGTAAAATTATATTTGAATATTCGAATCATTCGAATTCGATATTCGATGGTCGAATTAGCCTTATTTGCATATTCGAAGATTCAAATTCGAATTTATATTAAAACTTAGAATGATTCACGTCAATTTTGTAAATCTGCTCCTAAATGTTAGTCTATGGGGGGCATGTGCAAGGCCTCTCTGTCAATCACATACACAACCTAAAGCAATCATTGATTGGTGCAGGACTGTATACGGGGCATAAACTGTTTTTTCATAAGAGAAAATGTTAGCCTTATTAATATACGTAAATTAAAAATTCCCAGAAGTTATGTAACTTTTTCACGGTGCAAAAATAAGTACATCACGGAAATTGGTGTTACATCACATACATAATAGAAACTATAGTTACATAATAGTATAATTATATTTAAAATGCAAAAACATTTGAGCTGCATGAAGTTCACTGCTGCAGTGTCAACGGTAGTGATGAGCAAGCATGTGATTTTGTTTCTCTATGTGCCCACCCTTAAAATACTCTTTTATATGGTACAGTACCTTGTGACAGCCTTTTGATTTATGCAAATGTTATGTGCTGCCCTTCTGCCATCCAATATCTTTGTGAGAGGTTATTTATCAAAATTCGAAAAGTTTTCACTATTTTCTGAAAACTGTTGTGACCAAATCCGCACAGACTTTTCCCCTCTATATATAAATAAATGTTTCTAAAAATTTCTTGTTTGGGAAAGTACCCGAATCACACAAATTTTATGGATTTGTCAGCAAAAACATTAGAATTTCTTGTCTGAAAACTGTGACTTTTTGGATTTGACGCCCAGAAACCAGAAGATGATTGAGCGAAAATCCAGAGTTGATCAGGATGGCAACAGGACATCTGTCATTGATGTCTACATGAACTCCCTTCCCTGTCGGAAGGTAAGAGAGCAGCTGGGGAATAGGAATTTCACTTAACTTTAGAGTCTGGAAGCCCCCTGTTCCCTGGGCTGTTCTGCTTCCTCTATAGTTATGCCACTAGTCCCAAGCATTCTGGATAACAAGTCCCATACCTGCATATATATATATATATATATATATATATATATATATATATATATATATATATATCTGCATATACATAGGCAAACACTTTGAAATTTTTAAATAAACGCTTACAGTGAAATAACATGATACACTGACCTTTTTTGAAAGCTTTAATAGCATGCAAACATTTTATGGTGGGATAAGTTTGCGTAATCTTTAATTTATTTTATATTAATTTTAAGAACCAGGTAACAGTTTGCGCCCTAATCGTGCCATTGTTTTGTTGGTAACATGACCTGACTATTTCCATCTGACAAGAAACATTTTTTCCTTAGTATGTTTTATATCCTGTCTTATGAGAGGCATTTAGGGATTTTAAAATCTTTCCACCATCGAGAAACACTCCACTTTTATTACCATTAATGTTATTTTCCGCACTGGGCTTTGAACTGCATTCTGTAGGAAAAAAAAGTTATATGTTATTTATATGCTGGGGTTTTTTTGTTAGCAAAATGTTTGTACTACTGACTGAATCAATTAACATTTTAATGGTATACTGTATATACTGATTATTATGTTCAAAAGATATGATAAAAATTTAGCAGACCGTGCACTATTTATAATCAGTGTGTATTTTTAATGAAATTCTTAAATAAATGTTGTTCACCTTTGCGTTAACTTTTAACATGATGCAGGGAGTGATACTCTGAGACAATATCCAATTGACTTTCATATTTCATTATTTATGGTTTTGAGTGACCCCCATCGGAAAGCTGGAAAGAGTCAGAAGAAAAAGGCAAATTAAAAAAAATTATAAAAAAATAAATAATGAAGTTTAACTGAAAAGTTGTTTAGAATTGGCGATTTTATAACATACTAAATGTTAACATAAAGGGGAACCACCCCTGTAAGGCTGATCATAGCACAGGAGGCAAGGATAGGATCATAGGATAGGAGGCAAAAAAGATGCCCTAATGGTGCTGTATTGAAATAATAATATTATTGTAAAACTTAAAAATGGATGGGGCATATTTGCTTTTACAGTTGCACGCCAAAATATTACTGTGACACCATCTTATTCTGCAGAGATGATCTTATTGGGAACAATATAAACACTGTGGCATATGGCCAAGCATTGGTGGTAATGACAATGGGATTAACTAATTTGTAGTGGTGAGCGAATCTACCCAGTTTTGCTTCGACGAAAAATTGGCGAAAAAATTCACGAAACGAGTCACGCACGACGCGCGACTTGTTTTTTCCGCGAACTTTCACTGGTGTTTTGTGAATTTATTCGCCAGTGGTGAATCACGGGTATTCGCCACGAATTCGCCATTGGCTAATAAATTCGCCCATCACTACTAATTTCCTCCTGGGAAAATGAGATGTTCGATCAGGAGGTATGCATAAGTAGTTATGGTGAATATGCCATTTGGGAGGAGGTATAGTAAAGGAGTGAAGGAATTACAATCATTAGCTACTAGTGATGGGCGAAACGGCCGCGTTTCGCTTCGCCGAAAAATTTGCGAATTTCCAGAGAAATTCGCTAATTTTTCGCCAGTTCGCGAAACGAGTCGCGCATCGTTTTTGACGCGCGTCGCGTCGTTTTTGACGCGCGTCGCGTCGTTTTCGGCGCGTCGCGTCAAAAACGGCGCGCGACTCGTTTTTGCGCGGCAAATTTTTGCCGGCGAATTTTTCTGGTCGTTTCGCGAATTTATTCGCCAGCAGCGAATCGCGGGAATTCACCGCGAATTCGCCCCTGGCGAATAAATTCGCCCATCACTATTAGCTACCAGGGAGGGAAACTGGAAAATTAAATGATGTAAAAATCTGCCATGAGAATACATGGTTTAGGCTGAATGTCAAAACATTTAAGAGGACGTGGAATTACTTAAGTGATTTAGTGAACAAGAAAATTTGCAATGACAATTCTAAAACATTTATGATAGATACAATCAAATAGATGATTAAGTACAAAGGTACATCAGTCGCTTTTTCCTAAATGTCATTTCACATTATAAACTATGGAGGGATACATATTCAGATGTATCAAAGTGAAGTGAATGGATTCAACAAGTAAGTTCAATCACTATGCTTCTGTCCACTGAAGCCAAATATGCACAACAAAAGGTGGTAACGAACTTCAATCAGACGCAGTGGGTTGCTGCAAAATTAGTGCTGTTTATTGAACACTACGTACATATTTCGAGCTTAGCTCTTTATCAAGTGACTTGATTGAAGTTCTTCACCACCTTTTGTTGTACATATTCAGATGTTATTTGACAATGTTGAGTACATTTTTCAATTCTTGTTGGATTTCTATGTGCTCTATTAGGAAGCTACCACCTAATCTTAGAGGCCACTAAAAAAAATGGATCAAGCAGAAGCAACCCTGGTTAATAGAACACAAACAACACAACAAAAAGGCTGGATCTTCACAACCTAGCCTAAAATTTCTCCCATATAGTTCTTGAAGACCAAGGATGCTGCCTCAGGGTTTCAAGGGCAGACTCCATGTTGTGGTTAAAACCCCTGTACCTGGCACATCGACATTCAATGCCTGACATTGTATGAAAGCATTACGGATCACACTTTTGTAAGTTAATTTGTATTAAAAGGAAATTGTTTACATTGTTCTATACTCACTAGAACTCTTAAATGTTTACATTGGTAGTGCTGACCATAAGTTTATAGCTTGGCTCTAAAGGCTGTACGAGAGCTGTCTTTTTTTTTGACTTGGTTAAAAAAAAGCATCACTTGTCATAATAGAAAACACTGACAGCTGAGCTGGTTTGTTCATATTTTTACAAAACAATTCTTAAGGTACAAAAGATGTGATTAGCCAATTTACTTTGTCGACACCTAATAGGCATGCATTATAAGAGATAAAAACCTTCAACCATACTGCTCTCTACATGGCCCAAATTAGCCCCTAACATGTTTATTTGAAAATCTCTTATTGATGAGTATGTGCATTACTCATAATATAATTCTCAGGGTCATTAACTCATCTTTTGTTTAATTTAGTAACAAAACTTAAAATGCAAATGACATATCTTATCAAGTGCATACATATTTTACAGAGTTTTTTTGGTGACTTTGGCACACAAAGAAAGAGAAAGCCTTCAGCTGTATTATTATTACATGTACAGATGCGGTCACTTGGATTTGTGAGTTAAATGCGTCGTGACTTAACTCGTCTATCCCATTTATCCCACTTAGCACAGAATATTGTGTCACAGCATCCCATCCAATGAAAGAGTTCACCATTGAAAACAATGGTGCTTTGGTATTCTAATGAAAATGTTAAATGCATTAAATGAGTTAAGATGACTTTAGATAACATAGTTTCTTCAATTAGCCCTGAGTCACGACGCATTTAACTTACAAATCCAAGTGACTGCATCTGTATATATATATATTTTTTAAAAATTCTGTAATTCAAGTCTTAAGTTATAACAGGCTATGCAGGAACAATTGGGTAGATGCATTTAGTTATATATCATATTACAGCAACAGTACAGAATGTAGTGTACATTATATTTAATCCAGGGTAGGACTCAAGCTTTATGAAAATAAGTGGAGACATTGTGAACACTATGTGTGCCAACATGCACTGTTTTGTAATTAAATTCAAATTAATTTTCATAAGGTACTGTATAAATCAATGGAATAATACGTTATTTCTTTGTATTGTGTGTGAACTTCTTAGTTTTGGCTGGGGAACGGCTTGTATCATATATCAAAGGATATCCACAACATATTTTAATAATTTAAATGTGTTATATTTCACTGAAATGGACAAATATTCTGAAACAGTATCTCTGATTTCCTCCCTAACTAATCTTGATACTCCTGTAAACATATCCAATATGTCTACGTGTAATCTTACTGTCTAATATGTTTTTGATATGGTTTTTTTCAGGTTGATTTATTTATGCCTGAATACCACTATAACACACTTAGGTCCACGCAGATAATTATGTCATGGTTTTCTCCAACAGCAGCTGCTCAAAAAGTGGGAAACGTCTTTAATGGTATTGATTGTCATAGGTTAATTTTTAAATCAATTTACATTTAATGAGTTCACCTTGGTCCAACAAGGCAAGAAAATAGCACTGGAACATTCAGTTAGTCAATCTGAAATGTTACAATAGTTCAATAGACCCGTTTGTTCTATATTTGAAAAGCCACTTTCAGTTTCTAATTTGAAACCAATGCGTTGCCTGCATTACAATAACTGCACAAGTATTGTTTAAAAAAGGGAAATTTGCCTTCATTAAATGTCTCATTTTTGTTGATACCGTTCACTTTTGGATACTAGTCCAAAGGAAGTATGTTAAAGCATGTGCAGACCAATGCATCATTATATTAAATACCCTTATAATATTAGCAGTGCTCCCAGTAACCACTTGAGAATTCCTATAGATACCAACAAAAGTATTTCAATGTATACTTCTTTAAAGGGATACCACCACTTGAGAATTCCTATAGATACAAACAAAAGTCTTTCAATGTATACTTCTTTAAAGGGATACCACCACTTGAGAATTCCTATAGATACCAACAAAAGTCTTTCAATGTATACTTCTTTAAAGGGGAACTATCACAATATTTTATATATTTTAATATGTATTGTTTCTGAAATAATCAATTTTATCTTTACTATTCCTTTCTCAGTATCAGTTTCTCTCCATTCTCTCTTCCTGCAGGAGTTGGGGGTCTTATATGTGTATTGCCACTTAGATCCAATATATTTTATAGGGAGGCTTTGTTTCCAAGCAGATGAATTATAGATCACTCAAACAAATAACTGATTCCAATATAAACAAACTGTAAATAAATAACAGTCTTTTGGACAAATTCTGCAAATAGAGAGACAGGATGTCGGGTGATTTTAATAGATTGAGCGCTAATATATCTTCTAGGCAAAATTGTCCTGTCAATGCTTATATGACACCCAACTCCTGCAAGAAGACAGAATGAAGAGAAACAGATGGTGAGAGAGGAATTGTGAAGATAAATGTGATTACGTCAGAAACACTACAGAATTTTTAATTGATTGTATTTAGAAAGTTTCTTATTTCAGTATACAGGTATGGAATCTATTATCCAGAATGCTGGGGACCTGGGGTTTTCTGGATAATAGATTGTTCCCTAAGTTGGATCTATATACCTTAAGGCTACTAGAAAATTATGCAAACAATAAATAAACTCAATATGCTGGTTTTGCTTCCAATAAGGGTTAATTCTATCTTAGTTTGGATCAAGTGCAAGCTACTGTTTTATTATTATAGAGAAAACGAAAAACATTTTTAAAAATTTGGATTATTTCATTATAAGGGCCCTTACACACGGGCGTTTTTACCTGCACTCCCCTGCGTTCCGTTTTGCTGCGTTCAGCTGCAGGGGAGCGCAGGTATAGACGCACTCAATTATTTTCAATGGGGCTGTACTCACACGAACGCATGTAGGTGCCAAACGCAGGAAAAATGCAGCATGTTGCGTCTGAACCTGCGTTCTGCGCTTACACGCGTCTCGTGGGTACAACCTCATTGAAAAGAATGAGGTGCGTCTAGACCTGCGCTCCCCTGCGGCTGAACGCAGCCAAACGCAACGCAGGGGAGCGCAGGTCCAAAACGCCCGTGTGTAAGGGCCCTAAAAGAGTCTATGGGAGACGGCCATTCCATAATGTGGATAACGGGTTTCCAGATATGGGATCCCATACTGTACTGCCGTTTATATTAAATTTTCATTTTCGCAATAGTTCTTTAATTAAGCACTACTGTTTTCATTGAAGTTACATTTCAGTTTTCATTAACATGAACACAATGCGGCACACATAAATATTCTTAGACTAACCATATTAAAAGCTATAGTTGCTAACCCTAAACAATTAGCACAGTAATTAGTTCAGGCACATGTTTGTAAGAAATCCAATGTAGTATGTGGGATTTCATTTACATTCTTAATAAGTAACTCACTCACACAGGTGCCAAAAAGCCCCTTGCAAAGTAATGTAGCATATGTTTGATTCTCCTCACATTCACCAACACTGTAATGGTGCCATTTATAAATGTGGATGTGTCAGGGTGGTATCTCAGATTACCTCCAAACAGGAGTTTTTGATAAGACTTTGTGAGGAGTATTGAAATTCACAGGTAAAAAAACAAAATTGTGTTGCCTACATTTTTAATTCGTTAAGATATCTTTCCTATATCTAATCAATTGCTTCTAAAAATAAAAAATACTTCAAACTCTTTAAAGCAAAGGTAGGATTAAAAAGGAATTATTCTGTGTAATTGATTCCAGTCCTAAAAGAAGAAAAAAACAGGTGTAAGTGATTAGAGCTCGTACACACATCATTTGTCTTGCTGTTTCTGTAGCAAAAAACAGATTAACTGGAACAAACTGAACACTTATGAGAATAAAGAAAGCCTTCTTATCTGGAACTGGAGGGCCTCAATTATTCAGAATATTTTTTTTCTATTTACAAAGAGCTCAGGAAAGACTTGTTCCTTTTGTCAATTGACTCTGTGAGTCTGTATCAAAGAGGACGAAATACAGACTGCAGTCATTAAAAAATGATCAACCACAAAGTGGAACGTCAGGACAGTTTACTGAGGTCCTGTTTGCAAAAATTTGTTGTATGATTATGAACAATTTTGAGGCTTATGTGTTTTATTTTTCTGAACTCCACAGTATAAAGTGCCCAAACAGACCCAAGCTGACAATATGTGGATTCTGACAGTGCCAGATGGGTTGCTGTAAGATGCCATAGACAATCACTATTTAGTGGGGTGGTGGGGGACTATTTGGACCCCTGTGTTATTAAATGCCTGGGCTTATTGTAAATCTCAGTCAAGACCTTTGCCAAAATAACAATGAATGTTCTCACATTCACCTAAAATATCACAAAAATACATTATCTGAAATTCATAGCTAAGTTCTTTGTTTTGGCTACTTTTGTCTTATGTGTAAAGCACATACATTTGTTAACAACTGAAAATTATACAAAAGTTTTGTTAAAATTCAGAAAGTTAAGCTCACTATCATAAAATTATTAAAACACAAAGAGTGTGACCATGGTTTTTCAACACAATCAAAAACCTTTTGCACGAATTCATATTCATATGAATATTGGGAATTGAATGAAGGATCTTTATCTTATATACATTACTTTTTTTAAAAAAGTTTGACTTCAAGATTTTTTTCATAGACCCTTTATGTTGTTTACCCTTCTAAATGTCTTCTCTAATGTAAGATATCCAAAATGGAAGACGTGCCTTCAAATGTTATTGTATTTGGGGGGGTTGCAGGGGCATAAATGTGGTATTCAAATGCTAACAGTGCGTCTGGACCAAGTGTTCAATCTACTAGACAAAAGTGGTAGAATGGAACATATTAGGTTCAACAAAGGATTATAATGCGTGGCAGAGTTTATATCAATCTTGCTTTTTGAAATTGCTCTTCACAGTTGACCTTGTCATTAATGAGCACAAATATATTTGCACTTCTCTAATGTTTTCAGATCATTAAAGAATTAGCAATTTTTTTTTCACGCAAAGGCAAACATACTACACATACCAAACCTGCTGCCCTCTACCAAAAAGCTTAAATTTAAAAAATGATACGGTTACAACATTTTGAAAGCATTACATCACCTCAAATGCGAGTATATTAAAAATCTTCAAATTGGCTGAAAGACTGGTTTACATAGGAGGTCCCTTCACAGTTCACAGAGACTGAAGACTTCTGCAGAACAAAATAGAGTAGCATTACAAAAATCTGCTATGGTCTAAACCTATCCAAACAGAATTACAAAATTACTGCAGCGATATTCACTGGCCTATAAATAATGCCTTTGTATTTTACTAACATTGGTTACATACCTGTCACTTAGACATCCAAACCACCAATATGTAAATGCAACGTTGACATATTTCAACAGTGTGTGCAGATGGAGTAAATTTGAACATCTCATCTAAATCACGCATCACAGCTTTGCATTGCAATGAATGCTGTACCATATGTGTTTTGCAAAAAAAAAAAGAGCTAGATAAATAGATTATAAAATAAATAACAGTAACATTCTGTATACTATAAATGAATATGGCTAATGTTTTGTATATTATATACTGAGCCAGCAGAGAGAGAGAGAGAGAGAGAGAGAGGTCCTGTTAGGGCATGTGGCTTACTGGGGCCTTGTTGATCCCAGGCTCAATGGGAACAACCAGCTTGATGAAGAACCAGCAGCCAAAGAGGAAGTGGCCACTCCTTCCCAGCACTATAAAACTGTGTGGCAGGAAGTGGTCATCACTCTCTGGGCTATAGCTATTGGGTAATAATACAAATTGTAACATAAGTTTTTGCCTAGTGACAAGATGATCAGGGACTTAACTCCATAGGTGCCGAATAGAAACCTATGGGTCCCTACATATATATATATATATATATATATATATATGCAGTATGTTGTCTGTACCTAGGATTAAGCAACTAGCAGCACAGAGAATGAGTATTAAACCTGAAACTAAGCAAATGGGGATCTGTTAGGTATAGTGATGGGCGAATAAATTTACCAGGCACGATTTTGCAGAGAAACTGCGCAAAATCCACCACTACAAATAAAAAGTAAAGCAAAATGCCCCCACATTGCCCATCACTACTTAAGTACATTATTAGAGGCACAGACCTTCATTGATAAAGGACTGTGGTTGTCTTGCTCCAGTAAAAACAGGTATGGAACCTATTATACAGAATGCTCGGGACCTGGGGCTTTCCGGATAACTGGTCTTACAGTATTTTGGATTCCCACACCTTAAGACTACTAGAAAATCATGTAAACAATATATAAAACCAATAGGCTGATTTTGCTTTCAATGAGAATGCATTGTATCTGAGTTTGGATCAAGTACAAGCTATTGTTTTATTATTAGAAAAAGGAAATAATTAAAATTGGATTATTTGATAATAATTGAGTCTATGGGAGACAACCTTTCTGTAATTCAGAACTTTCTGGATAATGGGTTTCCAGATAATACTAATACTGTAAGGAAGCTGTGCCAATTATCAATCTACTAAATTAATCCAATCCTCTATATGTAATGACTCTTAGTGGGCCCATGTAGTCTGAGTGAATTTTCAGACTGAAATCTTTCCACAGTTATAGGCCCACACAATTCTGCAGGTTGAATTTCTGTGCATAACCCTCTGCTGTGGGCTAATAGTTCAGTTATTGCAACAGGTGCACCCAGGTGTGTGTTTGTTAAACCTAACAATAATTATATTTGTCAAACACTATGTAATAGTCAGAGACTAAAAATTTTAAAATTTAGTTTTTTATTCTAGAATTTTTAGTGAAAAAAGTCAGAATCCTAAAATCCGTCATATCAGACCTGTCGAGGTTGTATATAAATCAACAGGAGAACAGGAAATCCCAGAAATAGCTTTTTCCCCAACCTTTGGTTGGTTGGAGTATCTTTCAGAGAATAATAATTATACATTTTGATAAATATTTTGATAACCCCTTTATTTGGTATTTTCTGCATCTGTAACATACTAAAATAATAAGCCAAATCTTCCAATAAGATGCAGCAGTAAAGCAAGAAATGTATATCCCAAGTATTACCAACACATACAATATTATTTAATTGCGATCTAGATGTTATTCGCTTTGACATGAAGTGGAAAATAACTCCCTTGGCTATGTCAATATATATATATAGATAATGCACATGCTACACAGCATAGCTGATAGACAAAAGACAGAGATACTGTATCTTCGGCAGATATCTTTGCTTTACAAAACTAATTAACAACATTTGCTCTGTGCTGGATCAAATGGAAGTCTCTTTTCTCTATACACAGTGTGGGTGGGCGCTGGCTACATTTCTAACTGTTTCGTTATTGACCAACAAATTGCATTGCTTTTCATGTCTGTTAACAATATGTTTTCAGCTTATAGAAACCACAGTTTTACTGTTTTGCCCTAATTCACTGGGAGCGCAATTCAATAAGTTATCTACATTTGAAGAAAAACAGACCACATGATAGTTTTATTTGTGATTTTTATTTTTGCTTTACTTTTACATTTATATAGATTTTTATCTGGAGTTCCTTCCAGCTTTCAGTCTGCACAAGCAATTCAGCAAGTGCACACATGGCCCTTAAAGAAAATCTGCAGCAATTCTTTTGTGGCTTCCCAATACAAATAATTTGCACTAGCAACAATTATATCCATATAATTGTCCAAGTTGTATAGTTTCATTCTTTCAGAGGGATGTTCTTAAGTACATTCAAATGTAAGTGTGTATTTGTCATACTGTACAACATGCGTGTGTGTTATCTAAAGGAGAAAGAAAGCAAAATAACAGGAATTTTAATTTGTTAGGTACCACCTAGTGATAAGTACCACATATTTCAAGTCCCAGGACAGCTGTGTGGCCATCTTCTTGTCTTTATCTGGGAACCCTGGTGGTTGGTCTGGGCAGTGCTTATTCACAGTAACTTGTAACACAGTAAATAACCCTTGACCTGTTTCTTTCTCAGCAAAATGAAACACTTGCATGCAGTGTGTTTGATGAAAATCACAGTGCATTGGGAGTGCCAAACAAATTTGTATAATTCTTTTTTATGTACATTGTAGGGTGTAGGTTCCTGACAAGTAATAGAAAAATCCAGTATATGCCATCAAGAGTTAATAAGGCTGCTTTGCTAGATTATACTGTATTTGCATAGGAGGAAGAATGCCAATATAACACATTAAAAAGAGAAAATTAAATCCATGGACGACAACCATCATCACCTGCAGAAGGTCTAGAACTGTATGTAAAGAGCCAAAGGTGTTGGGCAACATGAATTATTTGACTTCAAGGGGCAAACGTCACAGCTACTTTATACACAGAAAGTCCACCTTCATCTAGTTCTTTATAAAGTGATTCAAAACTGTGTATACACCACTGGCAATTATAATTTTTGTGACATTCTAAAGACAATGAATGACTTTTTTAATTAAAGTATGGTTACAGCCAAAAATGACTACCAAAGCACTAACCATGAAATAATCAGCAATGGTTACCACAAGCAAACTTGCGAGGATCTTCACAAAAGAACATTTCATGTAAAAATATCTTTGCCACAGATTTATATTTTATATTTGTGACTGTTTTTCTAATGTTCAGAATCTGAACTTGGATTATTAAAATGAAACAATGTAATACCAGAGACAGGAACATTTTTTCAAGTCTGGAGAGCCATCTTAAAATAACTGAACTGAAAAGGGTGTTTGGATTGACTAAAATAGGACCTTGTTATAAAACTATGCACATTTAGCCTTGTTGAGATGTGGCATACGGTAGAGTTATCCCTCTATTTGAGTCTTTGGGGGTAAAGGAATAAAATATCATCCTACTCTTTCCAAACACTCTTGATTTTTGGGAAATAGGACCCAAATCAGCATTAAGGTTCCTGCTTTTTTATTCACACAACATGTTTCGAGCTGTGGGCTCTTTTTCAAGTGTCACAATTCAATTAACTTACACAGAGGTATTTAAGGTGTATAATCCCACCCCCTTAATTTGACATCATAAGTGTAATCAAACCAAAGAACCAAAGAAACAACCCAGTGGGAGGCGACTGCTGTGGGGAATCCATTTCAGCCTCGCCTCAAATCACAGCTCGAAACATGTTGTGTGAATAAAAAAGCAGCAGCACAGTTCCTGCATTGGCGTATCTGTTCCCGCATTCGATTTACCTGCTACAGCAACTTCACTTTATTCAAGGACATAAAGTTCGGGAACCAGATATCGGATATAATAAGAATTCTCACAGCTTGGCCCCTCGACTCTAATAGCATTAAGGTTTATTTCAGTCCCAAACAACCTATGAATTATAAAGAGGGAAATCAGTGATCATACCGCAAAACAATATTCCCACTGTAACTTGGGGAAGAAGCATAGCCACATGGATGGAGTGTGAGTAATTTGTAGGAAAATACCAGCCACAATAAAACTGCCATCTATTGAGCTTTATTTGATAGGTATCTGCAGAGATCAAACTTCCACACCATGATCACATGAAAATTATCTTTTGGATCCTCAGTTAACGAACATAAATAATTGCCCTGGGAAAAAATGTATAGAGGGCAAGAGGAACAAACACAAGAAGCTGACTTACTTCTGCAAAAGTATTGAATAAGATTATTGGATCTTACATAAAATTTTCCCACTTCTCTTGCTTTGCATTTGGGAATGTTTTTGTAAAGTGAGGTTTACAAATTTATATATACATTAATCAGGTTAACTTAGTAGGCCTCCAGGCACAGTATTCATAAAGCTATGAAGTCAATGAAAAATAAAAGTCTTCAGTATACTTCATCTTAGCATCACTACAATTGCAGAGCCCCACAGTCATTTGGTCATCTAATTCAATTATCACAAGTCCTGGAAAGTACAAATGGGGCTTCCTTTTATACATAGTTAAGCTAAAATAACCTTGGTATATTCCATCTATTATGGAAGGTGTAGAATCCTTAATTTCTTTGTAATTAATTCACTTTTATTTGAATAATGTTAGTTTCCTTGGTATATTAATATATTCAATTAATGTGCA
>CM044432.1:51787023-51829227 GCA_024363595.1 Xenopus borealis | reverse complement strand
AAGGTGATTTGGGTTTGGGAGTTTGTTTGATTTTTTTATTTTTTTTAGAATTAAAAAGTCAAGTTTTAGTAAATAACCCCAAAAGGCAGATGTAGCTTTTTTCTCAGAAAACAAAGCAATATTTGTCTGCCTTCAAAAGATTATTTTGTGTATAAATAATGTGCATAATGGATTTCTGCTTTACAACAAAATACAAACAGCATGTATTGGCTCTGAAGTATATATTTAACTATGTTCCACACAACATCAATACTCACACAGTCCCTAATCATTCATTTTGTTGAATATTAAGCTACAGGGTAAAATAGATACAGATACTCTTGCATTATGCTAAGATGTGCTGATTAGGGTAAATTGTAATTATCTAGATATTGATTAATGCAAGGAAAATGGCAACACATCAATAGCGGACATATGAGGGAATTCAACTGGGATCAACTGATCATTCGGCCTGCAAATCGAGTTTTAAAACTTGGATCAAATTGGATTTTAATTGTATTAGAATTTGCTGGTTGATGATATTCACCTAAGTTTAAAAAATTCTAATGTATTATAAATTTTTGACTGGTTGCAGTCAGTAAATTTTTATATGTAAAATGATTCAGCATCATCTGTCAGTGCCTATTATCACAGTGAGGGGGGTCTATGAATGACAGAAGGGCCCAGCTGTATTCTCCTGCCAATCAGAAGGGCTCATAAGAAGAAGCCAGTAACTGAGGATATGCCAGGACTTGACAGTTTTCAGTTAGGGTTAGACTGCAATATTAATAAACAAGTTGTGTTTTCCTCCAATTGTGGTTGATGGAGAGTATGTATTTCACTGTACCTCCACTGACAAAAAGTGGTGGCAGTGGTGGGATCATGTTTATGCAGAGACTGTAGCCAAAACCACATACAATGAAGCATGAATTGGCTGAGCTTCGCCTTCCCATTCTCAAATCTAATTGCCCAACTCACAAAGGCAACTCAGCCAGGATTGACAGACTGCTTTTGGAGATGTTCAAAGACTGAGCCAATACTGCTTGCTAACAATAAAAGGGTTGTTCATTTAAATGATCACAGGGTTAATGTCACACTCTGGACATGGGGTTTTCCTGTTAATGGATCTTTCTGTCTTTCTGGATAAAGGTTTCCGTATAAAAGATCCTGTCATAAAACAAATTTGAATCGGCACGAGAAAAATGTCAACTCTTATGTTCTTGCTTAAATGTCTCCCAATATTGTTGCACCCAATGGTAATCAGCTGATAGCCTTTGCTCTATCTGTTTAATGTTAAGTGTAGCTAGTCCTGAATTCCAAGGTAATTGACCCCACTGTGAGGGCCCTCTGTGGTAAAATACACAGTTGTTCCCAAGTCCCTTTGCAAGAGTTGTGCACTGCCAGGGTTCTAAATGCGACTAAAGTGGGCATGTTCACCAAATGGCACCCCGTTGGTCTGGCAGTATTAGCTGTAATTGGCGCTATCATGATTCAGGGCTGGATTGGCCCCTATTATGGCCTACCTGGGATGTCATTGGATTGGCCCTTCTGGAAACTGCCTTTGTGGTTGGCAGAAAGCCAACTGCCCAATTAGTCTTTTTATGCAAATGGAAGATCACAGAGACTGCCTAGTTGTAACCAACACAGTGCACAACACTGACATCAATTGCAGGAAGAACTGCTAAGTGCAGGCTGGATACCATAGAAATTCTGAGGAAAATCTACAATGTTGAAGTTGCCATACTACAATAAATAGCCGCAGTCTGTGTGAGCCCTACCCTATGCACAGCGTTGTGCCACTACAGATCCCATACATGCATCTTTATATTTTTTTATGGGGGTGGACCCATTATTCACTATATAACACAAATTGTAATTTTACCTACTATATTTAGACCTCCAGTATGCTGGCAAGCTTCTAAAAGCTGCACTGTGTGAGGCTAATAGGATTCATTATTTATGACTGAGAAGTCTGAGAAGTTGCAAGATGGTTAGTGTCTCTTTGTTAACAAATCTGGGGTTTATAGTTTATTTGTGCTTTGCTCAAAATAGATGGAGACAAGGAAAAGGCTGAAAATTTGGTTTGCATTATTTCTAGCTTAAAGAATATACTGTAATTATTTTAAATAGGCAAATTTATGGCAAATCCATGCACATGGCTTATAGTTGAATACAATTATAAGTTCTGTTTTGCACAGTAGAAATCTGCACTAACTGCTGTTAGTTATCATAAAATACACATAAGTACAACATTTGTTTTAACTGTATAGCTAACTATACATAACTGTATAATGGTAAATTCTAAAAGTGTTTCAAAATACATGTTCAAATAATTGTTCTTTGTAATAATAAAACCATACCTTGTACTTGATCTCAACAAAGATATTATTAATCCTTATCAAACCTACTGGATTTATGTTTAAATTATTTTCAATAGACTAAAGGTACTGCATGGAAATTAAAATTACAGAAAGATCCTTTATCCAGAAAACCCCAGGTCTCAAGCATTCTAGATAGCCCACATTGTAATTTGTGTGATACTACATATGTGTTCAAGGTTTTTTTTATGTTTTTTAAGCAATAAAGTTCCTGTGTTTTTAGTTTTTTTAGAGTCTAAAAGAAATTGAACAATTTACAATGTGCTAAATCACTTGTTTATAATTTATATTATACTTTGTAAGGACCTCTTAAGTTATAGGAACTTTACTGAGAAGAGAAATGACACAATTGTGGAATCTACTATCCAGAATTCTTGGAACCCATGGTTTTCCAATAAGTTGCCCTTTTGTAATGAAAAACACCATAACTTAAAAGAACATTAACTCAAAAAATGTTTGTGTTTTAAAGCATTGACAATATAAATAATTGTTTGGCTCTTCATACGTTCTATTAGAGAATCAGGTAAACATTAAACAAGCCTAATAGGCTGGTTTTGCTTCCAATAAGGATTAATTCTATCTTAGTTTGGATGAAGTACAATTTACTGTTTTATCATTACAGAGAGAAATCCGTTTTTAAAACTGATTTAGATAAAATGGAATATACTGAATGGAGTGCTGTTCTGTAATTCAGATATTCCTATAACAGGTTTCCGGATAACAGATCCCATACCTGTACTATCTTTTTGTCTCAGTCTTTTACTGGCGTCTCCTTCATATTTTTCTATTCTTGTAATAGAACATTTCAACATTTTCTTTATACAAGTATTGAATTTTTTATCCAGAAACATATTAATTGGAATGCTGTGGAATAAAGTTGTTTTTTTTTAATTTTGAGTTTAATTTTCTCTGTACTTAAAAAAAAATACCTAGTGCTGATGATATCTAAACTAGCATACATCCAAGCAGATAGTGTAGCAATCGTATTGGAGCTTATGTTTAAATGTTTTAGTAGCCTTAAAACATGGTACTAAGCATTATGGAAAGATCCCTTATACATTGCCATTTCTAACTGCCTTTATTTTACAGAATGTGCTTTCTTTTATTGACAAATAGTCTGACATGCTAGCTAAATATATTAATGAAAGTAAAATGATGTCCCTTTGTTTAAAAAAACAAATATATATTCAACACTCATTTTCATTTATTAAACATTTAATCATATAGAAATGTGGTAATTTAATTAAAAGTTAAAGTGCAGCATTGTCTCAGTGTCGCTGGAGCTCTACACCATGGAAAATGATCTAATCCATCAGGGCTCTATTTAAAAGAGTATTAATATTGAACCACAGGACCACAGAAACAATTCTGTTCCCTCGCAAACCTGTAATGCAATGCTAAAATTTATTTAGCATAAAAAGCCAAATTGTTATTCCCAAGGTTCTGAAGTTGTAAGACAAATTTGAAATAGATTCCTTTAAACAGATTATGGCAGTTTCACAGACATGGGACCTAAGGGAACGTCAATTTCTATTTTTTACCACAGTAACAAATGTTTAAAATGTATCAGACAAAAGCACATTATTGTATGACTCTGATCTGGAGAGTCGCATACTAGTCGTATAATTAGTTTTTACATTATATATTTAAATGAGAAATTGACTGTTGCACAAACTGAACCCACGCAATGTAAAAAGGAGTTTAAGTAGGTAATATTATACCTTTTATTGCCCCATGATTTAGCAGAAACTCATGGGGTTTGTCATCAGGCTGGAGACCACAACATAAAATAAAATCACTTGTTTTTCCATAATAAGACACATTGCATTCAGTACTGCAACAAATCCAATGAAACAAATCACTGTGTGGGCAAATCTTCAATCTATAGTATCATTCAGCAAATGGTAAACATAAAATTAAGGCTACTTGATTCCCAATTCAAGTTAAAAAGAATAAAATTATAAAATGTTCACCAGCTGTATGCAGTACATTAATAAACATGGGCTTGTTCAAAGCAAGAAAAAGGAGATTCCGTTTTAATGTTTGGAAATAATTTCTTTATAGTGAGAGCTGTGAATATGTAGAATTCTCTCCCTGAATCATAAGTACAGGCTGATCTGTTAGATAGGGTTGGATGGTTTTTAGCAAGGAAGGAATACATGGTTATGGAAGATACATGTAGTTCATAGTACAAGTTGCTGCAGGGACTGGTCCGATTGTCATCTTGAAGTCATTAAAGATTTTTTTCCCCTGATGCAAATTAGTGAGGCTTCAGAAGGGGTTTTGGGGTTTTCTTCTGGATCAACTAGCAATTTGACAGGTTTTATATATTTCAACTTAACTTGCTATTTAATTATGTTTCTATCTTAAATATACATAGATTGGCATTTCTTATATGTGCAGTACTATTTCTGGGGAAAAAAACAGAAGCCCTACCTTAATGGCAGGAATCCTTGACATAAAGAACTACAAAACAAGATAAGCATCAAGCATCTGTATTTGAAAAGCTCCTTAAAATTTATTTCAAGCTAGCTGAAGATACTAGTGTATGATTTAACAATAAGGAATATCAAGGGTTAAAAAGTAGTGGATAAGCTCAACTGAAAAATAAATGCTTAAAGGCAACCTGTCACCCACACATAAAAAGCTGTATAAAAGTCCTTCAAATGAAATATGATTATTTTGTTAATTAAAAACTTCAAGTTAAATACTTCTGGCACATAAGCAATATTGTTTACATGATGCAAAGCTTGCTTTTATAACTGTGCTCACAAAATGGTACCTGCCTGCTTGATTTTTACAGAGTACATAGTTTATTTTGCTTTACTAACATCAGAAATAGGATTTGCAATTATTTTTTAGGGTGACTGGTCCCCTAAATAAAATCTGAACCTCTAATGTTACAAACATTTTTTACTATTATAGCTTGTGAAAAAAGTAACTGGTATTAAAGGTAAATGATCTATTATCAGGGATTCTTTGGATCTGTTGTTTTTCAGCCAAAGGATACAAGGTACTGTTTTGATATTACAAAGAAAAGAAAAATAATTTTTAAAAATGTAAATTATTGGATTAAAATGAAGTCTATGGGAGATAGCTTTCCGTAATTTACTGAATAACAAGTTTCCAGAAAACAGATCCCATCCCTTACGAGGGTAACTGTGGTGATAGTACCCCTATAATTTACAACGAGCAATAAACATCTATGTTACTTCAAAAAAGAATCTTTAATATAAAAAGTACAGTATGGAAGCACTAACACACATTTATAAACACACACACTCACATTTCAAGACCCGTTGCTTTTACATGAATGCTTAGAGTTTTTGTTTCCGATGTATGCATTAAGATTATTAATAAATCTCTTACCTTCAGTATTTTCAAAAGAATGTTAAAAGTCACCACAGACAGATATGACTTGTATAAAGACATTGTGAGATTATGGCCTGTTATGATGTTTCACAGAACTCCAAAGGATCTTTAGAAACCTAAAAAAGAAAATATATTGTGTCCTATAAAAAATTACATAATCCAGTTCAATAAAAATATAACACTTATTTAGAGAAGCCTACCCTCACTCTTAACTACCCAATGCAATACCACTTACAGTACCACAACTCTCACACACTTAACTCTGATCTTGCTCACTTCCACACCTTGATTGTAAGCTTTTTCTGCACAGAGCCTTCCTCACCTTCTGTGCTGGTATTTATTGTGATTTTTGTAACTCTATATTTATTGTGATGCATGTATCTCCATATGGTCTATGTATGTTATTCATGTGATTTAGTTGTATAATCACATTCACTTTACAGCGCTATAGAAATACTGGTTAATAATAATAACATAAACATCAATACATTATTAATAGCAAATGATGCCTGTTTTTATGTGGTAATTCATTAATATAGTACAGTTGTATTTCTTTTCTTTTGGAATTTTCCTTCGCTTCTACAGTCTTTTTCCCCTGTGCTCTATTCTGTAACCATTTGTCTAATGCCTTCCTCCTCCACATTTTGATACTTTCTTCATCCTTTCCAATCTCATTATTCTGCTCAGTCGTCAACCTCTCCACTCTATCCCCACTGTATATTTAAACTTACACTTCAGTAATATCATTATTTATGGTATCTGTGGGCAGGGTTGTTTAACACGGCAAAGTTGATAAATATATCTGTCAGAGGAACCTAAATGCATTAGTGGTCAGAAGGGAGTTATTTTATCAGGATTAGGCAGAATATTCAATTAGTTCCAGATAGTGGTTGCAACCAACCATAGATACTGTATGTTTTACAAGGCAAATGGAGCATTTGTAAGTGAGACTTATTTTTTCTTTAAAGTAATGCTAATTTTCATCATGATGGAATTCTAAACATATGAAAAGCAGTGTTGGAAATAAGCTAAATGAAGGTACTGTATTTTAGAAATTCAGAAAATTGTGTCATATAATCTGCATTGACTTTATGTATACACATTACTGTACATTAATTTTAATAATATTGATGCAGCTGTGAGCATAATGCCTGTTTCTAAAATTGAGGTGCTTCAAATTTATAATTAAAGGAAAGAGATCAGCTCTTCAGCCTGTTCCAATATTGTTCTTTTTTCTAGTCTATCAAGACTACTCTTTATTAGCATTACATCTTTATAGAGATTGATTAACACCAAAAACAGAAGTCATTGTGGAAAGAAACCCTTTTAGACATGTACAACAACAAAAAAAAAATATTCATTTACTTTGGAGCACAGACTTCTAATGGTTTGGGCAAAAGCTGAAAAATGTTCTCCTCTTCTGGTTATGTCAAATTGTGGTCTGCAAGCAGTAGGACAAACATATTTTCTGGTTTTCACATACAGAAATTGTTTTACATATGGTAAATACAGGCATTAGTTTAGTGCATGGAAGATATTTTGTTTATATGTATTGTTGCATGCTTTAAATAAGGAAAATGAAATGTAGGAATAAAGTTCAAACTAAAAAAATATATTACACATAGCTTTAAACTTTTGACCATCAGCTGGAAAAGTTGTGTTGATAGTAATAGTAGCAGGTGAAGCTTTGTGGAAATGTATAAGTGGTTTACCACTAAGTGCTTTCTTTGAAATTGAAAGTGTTTTATTCATACTGAGCAACAAAATAGTGTAAAATACAATAGCAGGAAAATTAAATTGTTTCAAAAATATGTTCATCATTTTCTAGAAAAAAAGTTAATTAATAAACATAAGCAAAGTAAGTAGGAAATGTATTTTGTGTGAAGCTGTCATTTTATATGCAAGATTACAAAACAAATTAAATTAAAGGATGTCAGTAATAACTAATTACTATTTTATATCTTATAGTATCTTTTTTGAAAAAATCAACCATGGAATAGGCTACTTTAACCATTCAACCATTCGATTTGATTTGGTTGAATAGTAAATTCCTTAGACTTCGAAATTCAAGGTACTGTCTCTTTAAAAAAACGTTGATTTTTTTTACTTCGACAAATAAAAGATCTCGAAGTGCTATGTTAGCATATGGGGACCTTCTAGACCATTTTTCTAAGTTTTAGTTTATCAAAGTAAAATCGTTTGATCTAATTATTTTTCTTTGATCGCAGTAATGCTTCATTCGGTGAAAAATCCTTCAACTTGGATATTCGAAGTCAAAGTATTTTGATTCGATGGTCGAATTTCGAAGTATTTTCCACTTTGAAATTCGATCTTTGGTAAATCAGCCCCCTAGAGACATTCTTATGAATATTAGAAAGCCTAACCAGATTGAAATTCCTTGATGTTCAAACATGCAAAAGACTTCTAATTTGTGAATAAAAAATATTTAGCCAGGCATAAATTTGTGGCAAAAAATCTGTTGCAAAATTCCACTGTGAAAAGATTCTGCCTACAAAAAAAAGCTCAACAAAAACTTAACTTCAATGCATTTTGCATAACATAATTTGTGCTTTTTTAATTAAAAAACAGCAAAAACATACCCATTAACTTGCTTTTTAAGTGTTTCTTTCCTAGCAAGTAAGTAATTTTTACCCCCCTTATAATGGATTGACAGATAGCTTTACTGGTATTATTCTATGGTAGTATAATATCCCTGGAGATATGAGCAATATGCCGTATTCATGAAATCAGTCGAGCTGTCCAAGGCATAATCTGTTTCTGTTTACAGTTGCATCTTCATTATGTGTATAGAGGTTCTTTAAATGATAATGAGGTGAAGAGGTTTTTTTTGGCCTTAGATTTTAAAGGCATATACAAAATCATATACATACATTCAAACGTAAACTGGCAAGGACATCTCTCGCTAGGTTGGCCAATGATGGAAAGATTAAGCTCAGAGGTCTTGAATTTGAATCTTTAAAAAACAATTAAACAGGGGATAACTGCTTGGCTGTCTTAATGTGTTCCATAGCTGACGTTGCCACTTCCTCAGAAGCCTATAGCACCACCTTCAACACTATATGTATGCATATACCCATAATCCTACCCATAATCCCATAAAAAGGTTGATTTATGAAGGAATTCCCCCATAGCCATCCCTCATTTCCATAATTAAAATACCTGATGAAACGTGTGCAACAAAAATTTCATGAGAAAATAATTCTGGAAATTCAACCAGAATAATTTGGCATTTAAAACTCATGTTCTTTGGAGGAAAACAAAGAGTATACATCCATGGTGACCTACCAATAGCTATGGTTCCATTGAACACCATGAATTTTATTGATAAAATCAGTATTGCTTCTTTAGCAACTGAAAAGGACTTCAACCAATGTTATTAAGAAGACCATCAACATATTTGTAGAAATGTTCATTGAGTGACCACATGCCCAATACTATTGGGTGTCCCTGCACATTAGCCAAAGATTTATGACCTTTGGGTAACCAATGAAAAATGGTACACAGGGATTATTTACACATAGATACAAAAATCTGTTTTCCATAAATAAGCCTGTAGCATCATCCAACAATTCAAACAACATAGTAGGATGCTTGCTCAAGTAATTAATCAGGTAGGATATAACAAGAGCATTGAAGAACTACTTTCTAAAAAAACAAGCTTTTTGGATATTTCTTATGAGGTATGTGGAATAGGAGTTGAGTTGCTTCACCGATTGAATAGTAATAGTATATTTAATATATGTTTCTCTTGGGGAGTCTTTGAAAAGACTATTAAATTAATACTCTGGTCTACTCTGCTTGCTTGTTACATTTGGTGCTAAAGTATTGTTACTTAAATGATTCTGTATTTGAACTAAATTGTATTGAGTATATATTAAATTCTGTATTTCTGTTTGACACTCATATTAACTTGAATCTATTTTTGTATTTTCTTTATTATACTAGCAAGTTTAACATATCTATGTGGCATTTGACTGGGGGCACTTTGATGTGTACTGAAGTATTTTAGTATTGTGTTTAAAGGAATTTAAAGGGATGCTTTTTCGAAACTATTAACTGGTGCTTTTTCAAAATGCATCAGTTAATAGTGCTGCAAACAGATTTTTTTATATTTTATTCTGAAATCTGCCATGGGGCTAGACAATTTGTCAAGTCATGTGACTTGTGCTTTGATAAACTTAATCACTATTTACTGTTGGAATGATATCACCCCTCCCTTCCCCCAGCAGCCTAACAACAGAACAATGGGAAGGTAACCAGATAGCAACTCCCTAACACAATATAACAACTGTCTAAGAACAGCACTCAATAGTTAAAACCCATGTCCTACTGTGACTCCTTCAGTTACACTGAGAAGGAAAAACAACAGCATGCCAGAAAGCAGTTCCCTCCTAAAGTGCTGGCACAAGTCACATGACCAGGGGCAGCTGGGAAATTGACAAAATGTCTAGCCCCATGTCAGATTTCAAAATTGAATATTAAAAAAATCTATTTCCTTTTTGAGAAATGGAGTTCAGTGCAGAAGTCTGCTTGAGTAGCACTATTAACTAATGGATTTTGAAAAAAACATGTTTTCCCATGACAGTATCCCTTTAAACATTTGAGTGTTAATTATGTAATGGTTGAATAATTATAAAGGTTCCTAGTGGAGGTGGCAGATCTTTCCATCATTGTCCAATCGAGTGAGAGATGCCCTTGCCAGTTTAAGCTTAGTTGTGTTTATGTATAGTTAACTGCATGGACATAAAGGAATTATTTGTATGTTCTCAACCATGATATCTTGGGAATGATTAATGTTATGTTGAGCAGAGTATAACAGTGCTTTAATAGTAGGTTCATGCTGCCATTACACATCAATAGTGATGGGCGAATCTACCCAGTTTCGCTTTGCAGAAAAATTCGAGTCGCGGCACGTTTCAACGCGCGTTGCGTCATTTTCGTTGCGTCGCGTCAAAAACGAAGCGTGACTCGAATTTTTGCTGGCATTTCGTGAATTTATTCGCCATCGGCGAATTGCGGGAATTCGCCGCAAATTCACCACTGGCGAATAAATTCGCCCATCACTACACATCTAGAGTAACTTGAACTCTAACACACTATATAGAAAGCATTGTGGATGCACAGTACACTCTGGTGGTCAGTAACACCTACAGGCATCTTGCACAAACACCACATATTCGCCCTATAGTAGGAACACATTTGGGTACATGTAATTAACAGAAACCATACAACTGTATGCATCTTAAAGCAGTATTACTGTATGTATTCTTCACAACACATGGGGTAAATTTATCAAAGAGTGAAGTTCCGCCACTAGAGTGAAATTCCGCCGTTCTCCATTAATTTCTATGGGATATTGCATGGTGTATATATCAATGGGTGAAAGTTGATAAATACGCCTTTAAAAATCCCATAGAAATGAGAGCAGAGGAGTTTCACTCTAGTGGCGGAACTTCACTCTTAACTTCACTCTTTGATAAATTTACCCTATAATCCTTGGTTTAGGTAGTTTTCTGATTCTGTCAGTAAGCCTTATAGCTTCACCTTCTTCAGGACTATTGCAGCTGGCATCAGGAGTAGGAAAATGTCCTTCATCAAATAGAACTTCTCCAAAGTCATACCTAACAGAAGCAAGATGATTTGCATTCCATATGCATCCATCAGTTCATTTGTGTATGGTCCTCGCTGGCATCTCACTTTAAGAGGTGTAGTAAATTTAGATTGTCCTTGTTTCAGTAGTCCTGGTTTCTTAATTCTGACTAAAGATCCATGCACTTCTCTTGCATCATGTTTTCTGCCAGTATAAGCCTTGCCTTGCATTTGGCTTGTTGACGTTTGACAATGTCAGCAGGCACCATATTTTGTGGAAGTTTGATGTCTTCAAAATGTAACGTAGTGCACATCTGTCTGCCATGTAATAATTCAGCTGGAGATGCTTAGGTTGGTGCATGGCACGTTGCTCTGTAGTTATGAAGAAACTCTTTTGTAAATATTTTCCAAGATTTCCCATTATGATTTGCTGTCTGTAGTGCTTTTTTCAAGGCAAGCTTGCTTAAAATCAGCATCTGTAACTGTAGATGATAATATATCAGTCAATGCTACAACTACTACGTATGTCCTCATCCAGTGTATCAGAAGCTGCAGGTAAAGGTAAACATGACAAACAATCAGCAGTAAAATTTTTCAAACCTGGTTTGTATTACATTTATTTGTTGAAATTCAGTAGCCTTGCTGACCATCTAGCTATATGAATTCCAGCTCTTCCTAGTTCCTTTGTTGTAAGCAGTGTATTTAAAGGGCTATGATCAATGCATAAGGTAAATTCTCTACCCCATACTGTAGGTAGGTTCGGATCAGCATGGATCTGTTTGAGAACTTCACCAACCCCATAGTCTGAAGTATGTGTAGTAACCATAATGGGTAGTGCAGGATCAAATAAAGCTTGGGCTGTAACTGTTTCACTATTTCACAGCTATGTTGAGCAGTCTCTGACCAAACAAGACTTGAAGTTCCACGTAGTAGTGGCTCCACAACTGAAGCAATTTTGAGAATGAACTTAGAATACCATGAAGTAAGACCTAAGAAAGCTTGGAAGGTCTGAAAACCAGATGGAGTAGGTGCTTGTGTAACAGCGTTGACATGGTCTGTGTGAGGCAGTAGTCTCTCTTGTGAAATGATATAACCCAGAAATGACAGCTAAGTTTGTCTGAAGTGGCATTTGGAATGGTTCAGCTTCAGGCCTGTGGAACATATGCATTTCAGAATTTTTTCTAGGTACTTGTCATGAAGATCCATAGTTGGAGCATAGACAATTATATAATCCAAGTAGCACTGTACACCAGGTATGTCATGGAGTATAAAAGACATCAGTCTTGAGCTTGAACCAAAACAAACCATCATGGTGATAAATGCAGTGAGATCTCTCTTTTCCTCATGCAGTAATACTTGATGATAAGCACTCTGAAGTCCAGGATGGAAAAGAATTTTGCTTCTCAGAGTTATGAAAAATATTTCCTCTATATGTGGCAAAGGATGATTATATTATTATTACTGCTTTATTAGGTTCACGGAGATCAACACACAATTGAATACCTCAGAATTTCTTCATTTTTACAACAATTGGTGAAACCCATTTGGAGGATTCTGGCTTTTCAATCACATCTTGCTCTATTCTTTAGTTTCTTTAGTTCCTGTGAGACAACCTCCCTTATAGAGTATGGCAATTGTCTCAATTTCTGGCATACTGGTTTTACATCTGGTGTCAGCTTAACTCTGTGTACAAAGTTCTTTGCACAACCCAAGGAACAGTTGATGAAATATAGATACTGGCTGTGTGGCAGGCACTCTTGCTGTAGTAATGAGACCATCAACTAATTGTAGGTTTAATGCACACTTATTTACAATGTAAAAGTCACAATTTGCAGTATTTCAGTCAAATTGTACAGTCACTGGTAGTGATGGGTGAATCTACCCCATTTCACTTCGCCTTAAAATTTGCGAATTTCCAGCGAAATTCGCAAATTGGCGAAAAATGTCCCGCGTCGTTTTCGTTGCGCGTCGTGTAATTTTTCGGCACGTGTCGCGTCGTTTTCTACCGTGAATTTTCGCTGGCGTTTCGCAAATTTATTCTTCAGCGGTGAATCGAGGGAATTCGACACGAATTTGCCCCTGGCGAATAAATTCGCCCATCACTAGTCACTGGCAAGCAATCAAGCACAGGGATTGGATCCTTTAAGTAACTGACTAGTCTCAGGACAGGTATAACAAGTGGATCTTTGGCGAAGTATTTCAAGAAAATATCCTTGGGTAATATAGAAACAGCTGAACCGGTATCAAGCATCAAGTTAATGGGGTGTCCCTTGTCAGCAGAAGCAGTATTGATATTGACCGTGCATATACTGTAAACTGGTCTGGAATAAATGTCAGCTTTAGCCACACTTAATACCATAACATTTGAAGCAGTGACTTCATGCACATCTTTAGCAGAGCAATGGCAGATCTTAGCAAAATGCCCTACTTTTTTTGCGTTTGTGGCACTGTACTGTACTTTGCAGTGTGTTGTGCTGAATACCGAAGCCATATTTTTATTTATATTTGCTGCACAGTTTTGCAGTATAGGTTAAACTCTTTCCTTAGCACTGTATTTTCCCAGTGCTGGATTTATAGTCTGTTCATTCCCAGCAGTTCCCTGACTGAGAGTTTTAGCCTCTGCCTCTGCTGTTTCAAATTGGCTGACAACTGTAATAGCCTCTGCAATGGTTAAATCCTGCTCTAGGAGCAGTCTCTTTCTAATGCGAGGTGAATTTGTTTTTTCCACTATTTGTTCTCTTAGCATTTCATCTGTTAGATTCCCAAACGCACAGGTAACAACCAGCTCTCTTAGAGCTGCTACAAATTGTTCTGTGGATTCGCCATTACATTGTCCACATTGGCGGAATTTATATCTTTCAGCAACCACATTTACTCTTGCCACAAAAGAGTTCTTTATAGCAGTAAGAGCAGTTTCATAAGTCTCATCAACTAATGGTAATGTATAGAATATATGCAGTACCTATGCTCCCAGGCAGCGAATAAGTAAAGCACACTTTCTAGCAGCAGAATCTTCTCCTTGGTCAGTAGCAATAATGTAATTATCAAATATAAGGATCCAAGCAGTAAAAGGTATGGTTGCTTCATTAGGTTTTGGAAGAAAAGCTGCAGGCTGCTGCAGAGGTATAAGAGACATGCCAATTTGTTATGTTTGGGTAGCCGAGTATGAGCAGAGTATAACAGTGCTTTATTAGAAGGTTCATGCAGCCATTACAACAGTAACTTGAACTCTAACACACTAAGCAGTATAGAAAGCATTGTGTATGCACAGTACACTCTTGTGCACAGTGAAAACTGCAAGCACCTTGCACAAACACCAGAGTTAAGGCCTCTCATTTTGGTTTTAAGACAGAGCTATGTGGGAGCATGGGGCATGTACATATCTTCTGTTTTCAAAAGGCTTTTCACTGCTTTGTGTTTTTGTTAAATAATTGCAAGCACTCTTTTGGTTTTTGTTTTCAAATATTCTAAACATGCATATTTCACAAAGTCCAAATGATCTCATCGTTTTACTTTACTTGTTTTGTTTATTCAGTGTCCTGTTTGTTTTTTGTGAGTTTATCAGTGGAGACAAGAATCACTTAAAGTTTATGTTTTCCTAAGAATAACCTTGTCTTTTCTTAATTGCATCCAATACTATATTTAATGATTTGCTTTGGCACTGAATACAATTGTGCAATTTTATAAGGCCAGATTTTTGTTTTGTTTTTCTTTTATGATCAAGATGTTATAAATGCTGATTAAAACCCATTTATAACATTTTCAAAGGAGAGAAAAAGGTACAGTATTTATTATAATACATAAGTGTTAGTGAGTCTCGTGACAAAAATGACATCACTAAGATTCTTTTATAACTGATGACATCAATAACAGTCCTTTATAAGGATATAATTTACATGATATGTGTGGCTTGTTTGTACTTGACCCAAACTAAGATATAATTAATTCTTACTGGAAGCAAACCGAGGCAATTTAATGTTTAAAAGATTTTCTAGTAAATTTAAAGGGATATTGTCATGGGAAAAAATTTTTTTTTCAAAATGCATCAGTTAACAGTGCTGTTCCAGCAGAATTCTGCACTGAAATCCATTTCTCAAAAGAGCAAACAGATTGTTTTATATTTTATTTTGAAATCTGCCATGGGGCTAGACATATTGTCAAGTCATGTGACTTGTGCTCTGATAAACTTCAGTCACTCTTTACTGCTGTACTGCAAGTTTGAATGATATCACCCCTCTCCCCCGCCCCCTAGCAGCCTAAAACCAGAACAATTGGAAGGTAACCAGATAGCAGCTCCCTAACAGAAGATAACGACTGCCTGGCAGATCTAAGAACAGCACTCAATAGTAAAAACCCATGTCCCACTGTGACTCCTTCAGTTACATTGAGAAGGAAAAACAACAGCCTGCCAGAAATCAGTTCCCTCCTAAAGTGCTGGCACAAGTCACATGACCAGGGGCAGCTGGGAAATTGACAAAATGTCTAGCCCCATATCAGATTTCAAAATTGAATATTAAAAATCTGTATGCTCTTTTGAGAAATTGATTTCAGTGCAAAAGTCTGCTGGAGTAGCATTAATAACTGATGTTTTCCCATGACAATATCCCGTTAAGAGCCAGATTACAGAAAGATCCATTATCAGGAAAAACCCAGATCCCAACCATTCTGGATAACAGGACCCATACCTGTACCTCTAAAACAATTACTAGCAAAAAAATTGGAAAACCAAATTGAGGTCCGAATTTATTAAAAGTAGTACAATGGGATCAACACAGCTCCCTCTGATTTCTACAGAAACTTGGCAGCTTTTACCTAGCGTAGTTTCATATTAGAATTATTTGTGGTTTTTAAAACACTTAAGAATAAAATCTCACTTTTTTTGTTTTATAGGAATTAGAATTTTTAGAAATTTTTGAAGAAATGTTAGAAATTTTAATGTTTGTAAATAAAACCCACAGATTCTTATTTATAAAGTATACATTTTTCAAAGCCTAGCAAAGTCCCATCATTACCCATAGAGTGCTAAATTAGGTTTTGAAAAACTACAGAAATAGATTATGATGTTATAGTATCTGTAAATGTTCACAGTTGTTGAAACCCTACTGAAAGTGGTTGAATTTTAATAACATTTTTACTACTTCAATTACCATTACTTTGTCAACCTCTGACCTTAAGCTGAAAGTGGCTGTCTGTTTTTATACTTTAAAATTAAAAACTCAATTTATATAATACATCACAGATCATATCTAAGATAACATTGGGGGTCATTTATAAACTTTGCGCAGGGCAGATTGATTAGCAGAGTGAATATATTTGCCCTGCGCCTGGTTATATTTATAAAGCTGAATAAGAGTGTGCAAACAGATTTGCGAATTTGTTTTTCACATTGCGAATGTCTATAGGAACTTTTTAAATATGGCAAAAATCACAAATTGCGAACACTCTGCGCCACAACTTTGGTGGCGGAGAAAATATTGCAAAACTGTTTCGCAAATTGTGAATTTAAGTTACTTTTAACGCTATTTTCACACAAAATAACCTCGCAAAGTGCCTGTACTCACTCAAAGACCCGTCTTGTTTGCGAGTTATATTCGAAAATTCATTCAAAATGCGAATTCGCAAAAAATGGAAAGACGGGCACAGTAGTGCAATATTGTAGCGTTCAGGAAAAAGCATGGGCAAAACTACCATTTGCGAACAATTATGTGCAGCGCGAACTTTATAAATGACAACCATTGTCTCATAAAATTAAAAGGCTAGTCTGTAACAAGCAGTACAATACCACAAACATTTACAGGGTGGTCTTTAAACTGAGATAAAGACAATTAAAAATATGCCCTGGTAGTTATGTCTTTGATACATAGCTCGTATGGTTTCATCTGTGAATTTTAACAAGGGGTATATAAACAATGTATGGGCAATTTCCTAGAAAAGGAAAGCATATATATATCACAAGAATTTCTGTGGAAATGGGGCACAGTAAGGATTCATACACTGATGTTTAGATCAGTTTTCCTAAATCATTTTCTAGTACATAAGGAGCCTTCTACCCCTCAAGCTGTTTTGAAAAGAATTATGACTTCAGCCTTTGAAGCAATTCCCAAAAAACGAAAAAGATTATTTTCTTTTACATAAGAATTAATGAATTAGTACAAATAACTGAAGACCTATATGTTCATGATCTCCAGAAGCATGCAACATGTGACATTAGTTTTCTTGTTGCTTTAAAAAAAGAGAGTCCTGTATTCTTACTCAATGTCTCCCTTTATCTTTTTAACCAAAAATTTATTGTGTTTGTGTTTCAAATGAATTTTTCTTCTGTTTTGATACAGAAATGCCCTAAATCACTTCATGCTAGGTTAAAATAACAAATTCAGAGGAATGCAAGTAAAATATTAAAACTATAGCATCAGCCAAGTAAATTCAACAAGGAAAACAACTGATAATGTCATAATTATGCATTTCCCAAATAAGGGAATATAAGTCACAACAGATTCTCACTTATTATTACCCTAACATTCATGTTAAGCATTCTATTACCTGAGTTAATAATGCACAATTTGGTTTCTCATTTAACACAGAAAATTGCGTCACAGCATCCCATCTAATTGCTTTGGTATGCTAATGAAAAGGTTAAATGCATTAAATGAGTTACGATAACTTTAGATAACACAGTTTCTTCAATTAGCCCTGAGTCACGACTTGGGTTGCCACCTGGCCAGTATTTTAATAAGCTAAATATATAAGAAGGCCAGAATTTTTTTTCAAGAAAAGGTGGCAACCCTAGTCATGACGCATTTAACACACAAATCCAAGTGGCTGCATCTGTATGTATATATATATATATATATATATATATATATATATATATATATAGGCTTCCCATAGGCTTCTAATGCAATTGGGTAGGTTCAATCTGGCAAAGTAGGATAAAATTTTAAAGGGCAAGTTCTTTGACTGGTGAATAGTCGAGCGATCGAATAAATATTTATTTGATCTATTCAATGTGACCGGATATTCCATATTCCATAATTCCATAGTCGAAAATACTTAATTTGCATATTCGAATAGTCGCACAATCGAAAAGAGACTATTCGAGCAAATATTTGAATCCTTCACACGAATTTAGTAAATCTGCCCCTTAATGTCTATTTAATTAATCATTATATGCACTTTACATGCATCCTTAAAGAAATTGTTCAGAATAAAAAATAAAAACTGGGTAAATAGAAAGACTGTGCAAAAATAAAAATGTGTTTCTAATATAGTTAGTTAAAATGTAATGTATAAAGGCTGGAGTGACTGGATGTCTAACATAACATAACTACTTCCTGATTTTCAGCTCTCTTGGTTTCCATTGACTGGTTACCTTGGTGACCAAGTACTAACCAATCAGTGACTTGAGGGGACACATGGGCCATTACTGTTTCTTTTGAATCTGAGCTGAATGCTGAGGATCAATTGCAAACTCACTGAACAGTTATGTCCCATGTGGCCTCCCTTCAAGTCGCTGACTAACTCAGAGTTAGAGAGCTGAAAAGCAGGAAGTTGTGTTCTGTTATGTTAGACAACCAGTCTAACCTTTATACATTACATTTTGGCTAACTAACTATATTAGAAACCATTTTTATTTTGCACAGCCTATCTATTTACCCACTTTTTTACACTGAACTGATCCTTTAAACTCTGCTGATCACTACTGATAATGTAAGTACCCCAGACATTAGTGTAATGAACTCTTGTGAATCTTAAATGTGAACAGGCCAACAATGAACCATACTGTATAACAGAAAGGATTTCAAAATCTTTCTGATTTTTTTTTCCGCATGAAGGTTATGTATTTACTATCTCCATACAACAGTGTAAAAAAAGTATAAAAATGCACTATTTTAGCAATATGAATATCATTTTGACGTTATTTAGAACATACAAAACCCTTTATGAACTTTTGAACAAGCTGTGAAGCAGAATAATCTTTTTCTTGTTGGATGCTATTTCTTTACTCCCTAAACTTTGCATAAATGAAGCCAAAAAGAGAAATAATATACAACAAAAAAAACCCGCTTTGTCAAAACAAACAAACGTTCACATATCCTTCAGTTCTGGTATTTCCTAAGTTAAGAAAACAATAATACCACAACACGCTAGGGGTTTGACTTTGTTTTATATATATATATGTGGAATTTTGAAAAGAGCTATTTACAATCTTTTTGTGTTCTAAAGACAAATATGGTTGATTTCACTTACATTATTTTGGAAATGTGCTTTTCTGTCTACATATTACAGAAAATGAATAATCACCATATTAACCCCAGCTGTGCCCATATAATCACTGTAGAAATATTTAAGCACTCCATATATAGCAGTAAAATCACTGAAAAATGGCCACTGAACACTTCTTTAGCTCCATATATGCTAGTAACGTCACTGCAAAATGACCAATGAGCACTCCATTAATTCCATACATGCCAGTAATATCAGTGGATAGATTGGAAGCAGTATCTTACACTTGTTCAAGCTGAATACCAGCTGCAAAGTTGTGTTCTTTCCTTGTGCTCTCACAGCTGCTTGGCACACTATCTCTCTCTGTCTGCCTGCTTCATATGCTGCACAAAAATCCAAGCTGGCCATGCATTCCAGAGGGCCTTCTGCGATGAAAAGATGATCGGAGGGTATAAGTAGGACATCAGGTCCCTCAAATTAGTGGGCCCTGGTCAGTTGCCCCATTGACCCTATGGTTAAAGCATCTCTGTCCATATTCGCCCTGTATGGAGGTACACTAAGGGGCAGATTTACTAAGGGTCGAAATGAAAATTTTAATGAAATTCTAATTTAAAAAATTTTAATTTCTTAGTAATTTTGGGCCACTTTGACTATTGAATAGCCCAAAACTATATTTGAATTCAAAAATTAAAATTTTTGAAATTCAAAGTACTGGCCCTTTGAATTTCTAAGTAATTTTGGGCTACTTTAACTACTGAATAGCACAAAATTAGATTTGAATTGAAAAATTTAATTTTTTAAATTCAAAGTATTGTCCCTTTGAAAATCCTTCGAATTCGAATATTCACCAACTTAAAGCTGCCGAATTGACATTGTAGCCTATGGGGGACCTCCTAGAACCTGTCCTGAAATTCGTCCTAGAAGTTTGTGCAAAAAAAGTGATCGAACGATTCGAACAATTTTTATTCGATCAAACGGACCTATTTGATCAAATAGGTCCATTTTTGAACAAAAAAGCCCTTTAAAAAAATTTGATGGTCGAATTTCAAAGTTTTTTCACTTTGAAATTCGACCATTAGTGTTTTTTCGAATTTTTTAAAGAGGCAGTACTTCAATTTTTGAATGGTCAAATTTAAAAATTCAAAAAGTACCCAAAAATTACTTTGAAATTCTATTTTTTTAAATAAAAATTTTCAATTTTCACTTCAACCCTTAGTAAATATGCCCCTTAATGGATATCATTGTGAAAATGCATGCTTTCACATTTCCTATCAGCTATCTCCTTAGTATACTCCACACAGGCTGACATGGCGCTTGCAAATGGAGCAAGTACAGGAATGAGCTCATTCTCTGAATAGTGCAGCAGCAAAATATTTTGGGAAGTGGTGGGCCCTGGTCTGTATTTTTCATTTGCCTTTTATGTTAGTCAAAAGTTTTTAGCACAAAGGAATCTGGAAAACCTATACCCAGAATTTCAGAACTCCATCCCCCCCAAGAATATTATTTCTGAATAAAGCTCAAACTGATATGTACAACTTTTCACTTTTCATGAATCATTCTTTAAAATTGTGTTTTTAAAGGGTGGGATTGTCTGGGATTTGGCCTCCTAAACAATTACAAATCATGTAGATTCATTGTGGATTAGTGTTTCCTAAATACAAATTAAATTAGTCAATCTTTTGGCTCAATCTATGATATTCTGTGGTAATAGTCACCAAAATACTTTTTCGGTGTTATATTTATAGTAATAGAAAAAATATACTGTAGTTATGGATGATCCAGTATAATGAACTAATTTTTGCTTAGAGGACAAGGCAAAACTTTATTATCATTGAGTTGTATTGAATACATAACATACTCTTTCTCATTAAAGTAAATGTGGTTTCTGTGCCATCTACTGTGCAGTGATTGCATCTAGGAGGTGTTACATTACTAGCTGAGAACTAAAGCAATTTTATAGAATGGTGCAGACAGTTTTATTTAAAACACACGCTGCTGCTGCTGCTGCTGGCTGCCTTGTGCTGAGCTTGCTTAAAATCATTTATTCCATTCTTGACAAATACATCAAACAGCACAGAAATAAACACTTCAAAGAACTTGATACATGAGTTGAAAAATGACAGTTGTGGGAATGTCATTCAAACACATGGCACGCAACAACAAATGAGGTAAAATAATTTGAAATTAAAATGTACTATGGTGAATATAGACACATTTTGGGGCAAATTCACTAAGATCCGAAAATTCGCCAGCGTTGGCTTCGCTAGCGTTCGCCGCACTTTGCCAGGCGAATTTTCGCCAGTGCTACAATAATTCACTAAAGTGCGAAGTTACGCTCAGGTCGGCGAACGTTAGCGTAGTTGCGCTAGTGTTACTTCGCCAGGCAAAGCCCAGTTACGCTAGCGATGCCTAATTTGCATACGGCGGAAACTTAATAATAGAAGTATATGTTACAGCCACTAGATTCCACTACACAAGCCCAGGAAACCTTTAATAAATTAAATAAAGTTGTCCTATTGCCCTACATGTGCCCCCCTGTTAGTTGTGTTGCCATATGTTAGGAAATGTAGGGGGGAAGGAGGGTAACCTCCCCAAAAAAATATCGATCTTTTTCAGACTATCACTCTCCAATGGTATATATATATACTGAACTGAATTTTTGTCCCACCTCGAAATTTGATGACTTTCAGCTACAGGTCGATCTTTACAGGTTCTTTAGAACTTTAAGATTAAAAGCCCATTTTTCCAATGAAGATAGACAACAAACCTTGAATTCAGATGGAGGACTTTTTGATGTTAAGCAAATTGGTCTAAGAGCCAAAAGTAAGTTTGTACCTCCTACAGCTTACCCGGCTGTAGAGACCTACATACAAAAAGTAAAATGGGATATTGATACGAGTGTCATGGGAAATGTCAATAGAGATATGTATAATTTATCCAAATGTGAATCTGATGCTCTAACTGAACTTGCTAATATGTCCAACATCACTATTAAGCCCTCAGACATGGGAGGGGCCATAGTGATCTTGGACACTGATAAATATGTTAGAGAAAATTTGCGACAGTTATCTGATCTAAATGTATATACAGTGCTATTGAATGATCCTACTACCACATTTAAGAAGGAATTGGAGGGGTTGTTACAAAGGACCCTAGAAAGTGACATAATTACGGAGGCCATATACAGATTTATACAGACAGATTGTCCAATTGTTCCACTTATCTATGTATTGCCAAAGATACACAAAGATCCAATTGATCCACCAGGGCGTCCAATTGTAGCTGGAATAGGGTCCCTGACCAATAAAGCAGCAGAGGTTTTGGACAGAGTACTTAGTCCTCTGATCCAAAAAACAAGGTCCTATTTACGGGATACATCTGATTTTTTGGACAAACTTAAGGATATAGGAAAGATAGAGGGAGATATATGGCTTGCGAAACTAGATGTCGCCAGCCTATATACTTCCATTCCACATGAGCATGGGCTGCAGGCTACACACTTATTACTTCAACGAAGTGGACTTTACAGTGAGGAAGAGATATCATTCTTCATGGAAATCTTGAGTTTCATTTTACAAAGAAACTACTTTAGGTTTCAGGATAAATTCCATTTGCAGTTGCGGGGGATGGCCATGGGGTCCAGTGTCGCCCCGGCATATGCCAACTCATTTATGAGTTGGTTTGAGGAGGAGCATGTTTTTTCGCATGGACTGTACACCAGACACTGTGTAGCCTGGTGGCGGTACATCGATGATGTGTTCCTCCTATGGCGGGGTGACCTGGACTCCATGTCCCGCTTCCGCGATGCAATAAATATTGCACATGCTGACATTAAATTTACTATGACAGCTGATCCCCAGACAGTAATGTTTCTAGATGTCCAAATTATACGTACTGAAGATAGTTTCACCACTAGGATGTTCTCTAAGCCAACAGACCGTAATCAATTATCATCTTTTGACAGCTACCATCCTCCTGCCGTTAAAAAGTCAATCCCTATAAGCCAATTTACTAGGGTATGTAAGATCAGAACTGACCCGACATTCAGAGAACAGGATATGACTAAAATGAAAAACAAATTGACAGCACCTGGATATCCATTAGAGATGCTAGATTCGGACATAACAAAAGTGACGGAGAGGACCGACAAAGAAAAACATAAAACCAGGGACCAACAATCACGTATGGTTTTTGTCAATCAATACCATACTCTTAGTAGGGACTTCAATCAAATTTTAAGGAAACATTGGCATCTATTAGAAGAAGCATATCCTTCGGTTAAGGAATTTAGACTACCCCCTATGATGTCTTACAGGAAAGGATGCACTATAGGCAATAGACTAGTGCATGCCGATATGCAACCATCTCCTAAACAATATACCTTTCTGGGACCTCCCAGGGATGGTATGTTTCAGTGTAAGGGGTGTGCACATGTCGTTTTGTAACCGTAGGTGATACGTTTGCTAGTCCAATCACTAAGAAAACATATAAGATCAGAGGACATTATAACTGTGAGACCAATTTTGCTGTCTACATGTTAACATGCCCCTGTGATTTGATTTACATAGGTGAAACTATCCAGAAAGTTAAGGACAGGTTCTCACAACATAGGTCCACAGCGAACACTGGGAACACAACATTACCAGTATCAAAACACTGCTTAGAAAAAGGCCATACGGCTGATGAACACAGATTTAGGGTCATACAACATATTCCGCTACCACGCAGGGGTGGTGATAGAATTCTTATGTTAAAGAAAGCTGAGGTCCAATGGATACATAGACTTAGAACACTGAGTCCCTTTGGTCTCAATAGGGATTTTGATATACACCTTTTTTTATAGGATTAATACTATCGTGTTATAGAAAAAAGATTAGAAGATAATCCTTATAATACTTCTGGAGATATTGCAATTAGTGTGGGCCCATAGCTGATAATGTAGTCCGGGCATAATGGGGAATGTCATGGAGAATAAAGTTGTTTGAAATGTATATTGTATACAAAACCCGATGCAAAGATGGCGTTGAATGCTTCATTGAACAAACGTACGTGGACGTCTTACTTCTGCAACGCACTGACGCCGTTTGCGTGACTGCGTCACGGGACTATGTACGTTCTCGGTTCGCGAATGAAATATTGTTTTTTCTCTGTTACCAATGCATGCTGTCATAGCAGGACGCACTTGAGAAAGGGGGCGTTGAACCTCCGAAACGTCGTGATATATCTCCTGACAGATGAGTATCTGCTGATCTTATCATGCTGATTTTTACGCTGAAACAAATAAATGCTATGTTTTATATATCCGGGAGTGCGACTCTATTGGACTGTATATAATAATTGTGGTCTCACTCACCACTAAAGAAGATGCACCCGGCTGCTTGATACATTGGGCAAGAGTGTGCACTACAGGGGCTGGACTTTTTTCTATATATATATTTATATATATAGCAGTTCATGAAAGCACTCACAGCTATCTCCATCCAGCGTGAATCAACAAATCATTTATTAGTGCATGGTATATCAACGTGTTTCGACTCGCATGGAGCCGTCTTCAGTTTGGATTTGGAAAAGTATCTAAACTTTATTGAGTAAGCATAGAGATAACTCAGTTAAACAATAAATTAATTTAGTAATATGATTTAGAAATAATAGGAGATAATATAAGTGGAAATTTAAAAAACAGGGTTCTCACAAAGGCCACATTGCACTTAAAATTTGTAAAATAAACTTTTCATTGGCCTCATATATAATGATATAATACATTATACACATTACTTTTTGCCTCCCTGACTTGACAGAGACCCTGCAAGAATGATCAGCATTTTTAAAAACAACTTGCAAGCTTTAGGTCTAATAGTTTTTTACAAAGCAAGAAAGAGATGGTTGTGTCAAGAGCACCCGATGGCGCTCCCGTCTCCGGCGGTTCTGCAGGCAAGCTGACCAACGTGGGCCGATGCCGGCGTGAAATTTGAATACTTAAGGACTTCTAGCGTTTCTGAACATTCCTGGGTGTCTGATAAATCATGTTAACCTGTTTCCTGGACTTCTGACCATGCCTGAACCTTGACTCTGATATTATTCTGCCTTCCTTTGAACTTTTGCCTGGACTTTGATTACGATTTTGCCCTTTGTACTGCGATTTTGGACTTTAACCCCTAAAGCTTCCTCTTTTGTCCTGACTACTCCCACTGGGAGCCGACAGGCCCCCCTGACAGGTTGTGACATGCACTCATGTAAAAAAGGAGAAAGAGGCTTTTGGTTATTCTGTTTATGATGGTTAACATGTGCACCAAAGGGCATTAAGTTACCTTGAAAGCTTGCAGTGTTACTAAAATATTGAAAATATAAATTTCCCTAAATTTGGAAAATTCATAATAGGCCCAACTACTGCTATATAGTTTTGAATATTATTAAAATAGAAGCTTAACATTTTCTAGAAAATTTAAATAACTTGAGGGTTAAGCTCAAAGCATGGGCATCCACAGAAAAAACATTTTACACAAATTATTTGTACCCACATTTTGGTTTACACACAAACCTTACAGCATAATTTCTATAAATATATAAAGTAGTAACTGTGGCACATGTATTGCATTGCAATTGTCTGCATTGAGAGATGTATTATTGAGGGCCAACAGAGGGAAGACATCTAGATTCCCTTGTCCTGCTCCCTACCCATCCCCTAAAGGTGGCCATACACGGGCAGATAAAAGCTGCCGACAGACTGTGTCGGCAGCTTATCTGCCCGTGTGGGGGGCCCTCCGACGGGCTTTCCCGATCGATATCTGGCCGAAAGTCGGGCAGATGTCGATCGGGCAGGATTAAAAATCCCGTCGGATCGCGGCCGCATCTGTTCGTTGATGCGGTCCCGCGATCCGACCGCCCGTTCTGATCCGAACGTTGGGCCCTAGGGCCCACGATCGGATCAGCCAGATATCGACCGCCTCAAGGTGGGCATATCGGGGAGAGATCCGCTCGTTTGGCAACATCGCCAAACGAGCGGATCTCTTCGTGTATGGCCACCTTAAGTTGGACATCATTGAGACATACAAGTTATAGCGAGCGAAATGGAAGATGCAGAGTGCTGTCAGAGCCGGAAGTGATCTCTGCATGTGTACTAAGAATGTGTGTGTGTGTGTATAACTATCATTATACACATTCTAATCAATTAAAACTTTATCATCCTTGATAAATATGTCAAAACGTTTGTGACTGTCAGGAATGTTTTGATAAAGGAGGGAATGTCAGACTTCTGTGAATCCTTCCAGTTTTATATAACATAAATGTGCGCCACAGACTTTGGGGATTCTGGCTGGAGAAAGACCCAGGGCCAGATTTACATTATTATTATTATTATTATTAACATGTATTTCTAAAGCGCCAACTTATTTCGTAGCGCTGTAAAGTGAATGTGATTATACCACTAAATCACATGAATTACATACATAGAACATGAGTTACATACATCACAATAAATATGGAGTTACATACATCACAATAAATACAGGTACAGGAGGTGAGGAAGGCCCTGTACAGAAAAAGCTTACAATCTAAAGGGAAGAGAATGATACACAAGGTGTGGGAGTGGGCAAGATCAGAGTAAAGTGGGTGAGAGATGTAGTACTATAAGCGGTATTGCATTGGTTAGTTATCAGTGAGAGTAGGCTTCTCTAAAAAAGTGGGTTTTCAAGAGATTTCTTGAAAACTGAAAGATTGGGAGAAAGTCGGACAGACCATGGGAGAGAATTCCAGAGGAGGGGTGCAGCCCTTGCAAAGTCTTGAATGCGAGCATGTGAGGAGGTTATGAGAGAAGAGTTGAGTAGCAGGTCAGTAGAGGAGCGTAGTAAGCGGTTGGGTGAGTGTGTGGAGATTAGTTCAGAGATGTAGGGAGGAGCAGAGTTATGAAGTGCTTTGAATGTCAGGGTCATTAATTTGAATTTAATTCTGAAGGGCAGTGGAAGCCAGTGCAGGGATTGGGAGAATGGCATGGCAGCGGAAGAGTGGTTGCTGAGGTGTATAAGCCTAGCAGCAGTGTTCATTAGGGACTGAAGAGGTGACAGTTTCTGGAGGGGAAGGCCAATTTAAAGAGAGTTACAATAGTCTAGACGCGATATGACAAGAGAGTGAATAAGAATTTTGGCAGCATCTTGGGTGATAAATTATCGTATTTTGGATATGTTCCTTAGGTGGAAGTGACATGGATATGAGGAGTGAATGTCAGGGCAGAATCAAGGATAACCCCAAGGCACCAGGCCTGGGGAGACGGGGTGATAGTGGCATTGTTAACTATGATGGATACTTCCGGGATGTTACTGGTGTTGGAGGGAAAAAGAACCATTTCCGTTTGGAGAGGTTTAATTTAAGGTAACGTTGTGACATCCAAGTAGAGATAGCAGACACACAGGAGGAGGCAAGAGTTAGGAGTTCTGGGTTGAGATCACGAGAGGAGAGATAGAGCTGAGTATCGTCAGCGTAGAGGTGGTAGTGGAAACCATACGAGCTGATTAATTTGCCGAGGGAGATATTATATAGAGAAAATAATCAGGGTCCCAGGACCGAGGCTTGAGGAACCCCGACAGAGAGGGGTGGGGGGGGGAGATGCTACTCTGTTGTAGAAGACACTGAAGGAACGATTGGTGAGGTAAGAAGAAAACTAAGACAGGGCTGTGTCACGAAGGCCAAGCGAATGGAGGGACTGGAGGAGGAGAGGGTTATCTGCAGTGTCAAATGCAGCTGAGAGATCAAGCAGTATTAGTAGTGAGTAATTTTTGTTGGTTTTAGCTGTTAAAGGGTTATTAGTTAGACGGGTCAGAGCAGTTTCAGTGGAGTCTTGTGGGTTAAAGCCAGATTGTAAGGTGCCCAGCAGGTTATTGTCAGAGAGGAATGAGGTTAATCAGTTGTAGACTAGGCGCTCTACATAGCAAAAGCCTGTAGGCCCACCACTTTTCATTGCCCCTATCCCTCCCCTTCCTTTGTGCACCTACCCAATTTTTAAGCATCAGGTCAGGAGTACTGGGCATTGGTACACAGGAAATTGTATCTCCTTCAAATCCCCAGTGCTCCCAAACCAATGTGGGTGTCCCCCAGTCACAGGCCTTTGTGGCCTTTCCACAAATCCAGGCCTCGAAATACCTTAGGCTAAAAATAAAAATGAGTCATTAGGGCTCATTTACAGTTGTGAAGGCAATGTGCAAACTGTAAAAAATCGATGCAATGTGCTATTTTTTGCACTTTGAACACCCCCTTGCTTTCTCCATGCACTGTACAGGTCTCTGCGATCCATTTCAGAAAACAGAGGCCAGCAGCCACCTCCCAAGAATACAGTGGTCAGACCCCCTGTATGCATTAGGGCCCGGAGGGGGGCATGGAGATGCCTGACATCCCTTTCAATTTTCTAACTTGCACTTTAGTCAGATGCAACAATGAATACATTGGGGGCCCTGCCCTTAATGCCTGCCAAAGATAGGGCTGGTCTGGCAATGGATGCTTTGTGCCTTGTCCCATATTTGTTTTTCATCTTAGGGTTAACCTGCACCTCAACTGGATTTTTTATCTGCCGTGTAATGCAGAGAGCTGTCAGACCTTTGCATTTCTTAGTATATGAACTTCAGTGACTCATGCATCCAATCTGATAAACTGTATGTAATGTTTCTGAAAATGATTTGTATTTCATGTGCCCAACTCTTTTATAGTGACTCTGCGAATGTCTACAGAATTCCATTTCACTTACAGTGTAAGGGTGTTGGCTGTTGATTAATATCAAAAAAGTAAGCAAACCACAGTGTGAAAAATGGTGTTGGCTTTGAAGCGAAGTAAAGCTATAGTTACAGATGTATTAAAACAGCTGCCAACAGAAAAACAAATACATTCAGATTTCAGTTGAAAGAAAAAACAAATATAGTTGCTGATATTTAAGTTCTGGATTTATATTGTAAAATACATAAAAATATATAAACACAGAAAGTGTCCATATGCAGCAGTTTATATTACAGCTTAAATACGTTCCATTTAGAAATCTGTAAACAAGCAGAGGCTTTAAGGTCATGAGAAAATAAAGTTTAATAAATAACCTTATTTAATTAGATTAATCCATTACATCTGAATACAAATATAAAATGGTCTGATTTATTTTTCATTGAATCATAGGAAACCTTGAATTTATTTTGTTTTTAATTTAGTTCTGTATGATAACCAACAAGAGAATAAAGATGGTATATGGCAAAAAAAGGTATGGGAGAGTTCTTTTTCCGGTTAAACTCTTCATATTTTGGATCACTGTGCCTACATTTCTACAAAAAAAAGGAATTTAAAACATTAACTAAACCCAATATGCTGGTTTTGCCTCCAAGGATTAATTATATCTTTGTTTGGCTCTAGAGGTTTTTGCCTTTCATGCAAACTATTGTGAGCAGAAAATGTACAAGGAGGAATGAGAATTAATTCTTTCTTGGAGCACATATTATGGTGACTCCACAACTCTGTACATATCTTAATAAGTGTTGGAAATTTCTCAACAAAGTGAGGGAATATATCACGTAGCTAAATTTGTCCATCTGTGTTTGAAGAAATGTGCATGCAAAACCAATGAACGTAAAGACCTGGGCAACTAACTTTTGTTGCAGAAATACAATAGCAAAGATAACACCAAAGCACCTTTGATGGAGCCTGATTTTTAGGAAAGCTCTGAGGATATCCTACTTTAGTATTGAAAATTTTTAAGGTATTTTGATTGATTTATTCATATGGATCAAATATATATCCAACTGTTTAAGCCTGGTTTGTAGCATGCTAGACGGATTCGTGAGTGATTATAAAATAGAAGTATGTTTTAAATAAATCCAATTTATACAGTGCTTTAGTTTTATCTTTTCATCTTTTTTCAGTTTGTTTTAGGGAAGTACTAATTCTGAATAAATAATTATCTAATAACCTTTCATCTATTTGTTCATTGTTACAGGCAAAAATGTTTTTTAAGCAATGAAAAAATAAGCAATTTTTAGTCTAGATTATTTTTTATGGCTTTGTCTTTTTCCCATATACCAAATAATCATCTGGAATCATTCACATGTTTATGAGGATGTGCATCTGTTCTAGGGCATACAGATGAAGATACATTCACAAATGGACTCAAAAAATCTTTAATTACTTTGCTCTGAACTTGATGAAAACATTTTATTCAGTTTCATTTTTATGTAATTTACCAATGGATAAACATGTTTCACAAATCTGAGCATGTGTTCGAGACCAACACAGACTTTATATTAGCCCAAGTACCAACAATTGTTCTCTTCTTTTATTTTCATGGTGTTGTCAAAAAGATACAAAGTTTACTCTAAGTCTAGTAACCCATAGCAGGGACCAGAAGACCCAGAAAATGTTACTGGACAGAACCCTGTGGTTTCTAATGGCAGCCCTGACCCACAGTACCAGTTCCAAAATAGAAACAAAACTGGTGTAGATTAAACTTAGATTATCATCAAGTAATGAGAGATTTACACACTGTTTGTAGTATCTCCAGAAAAAATATGTGAAACATATTGTTCACTTTATTATATACCTCCCAACTGTCCCATTTTTCATAGAGCAGTCCTGATTTTGACAGCTCAACCTGCTGTTCTGGATAGTTACCAAAATGTCCTGACTTTGTCTTTGATCTCCTGCACTGAACAGCCAGAAAAAGATTACGTTTGTAATACTTAATTAAATAAAAGGCTTTTGGCAGAGAGCCCAGAATGGCAGGTGCACTTCAATACATTTGTAACTATATAAAATAAGCAAAGAAATAAATATAATTAATTAGGATAAGCAAGTCTCTTGGGGAAACTGTGATGTGCAGCAGTTCACTTTCATTAGTAAAACTGTAAACACATAAAACCTGACCCCAAAAAAACACAGAAATGTGTTAAAATTTCCATAACTTGACACATTTTGTAAAATAGACGAAGTGATTAGGGGTGTGGCCATAAAATGGATGTGGTCAAAAATTATCCACGTGCTACGCACAGCAAATATTTCATCACTCTTTCTATTTTCAAAATGTTGGGAGGTACAGTATGTTATTATCAGTCTGTGGTAGATATGGACATAATGGAGATAATAACTAAAATTTACAGTGTGTAGCTGCAGACTGACATTACTGAGCAGATATACACATTGGTCTCCACTAGTTAAGATATTGTTGGTGGTGAGGATGGGCATCACCATGATTAACAGGTACAGAATGGATAGGTCTGTGGATGAAATAGAAATTTGTCTCCAATATACTTTAATTAAAAAACGTGTACCATTTTTATAAGAAACCTAATTGTATGCAGTGAAATTCACCCTTCGGTTTATTTGCTCTGACTGCTGCAGATAGGAAACTTCAGATGGTCCCTAACTTCTGTGCAGGGAAACGGTCATACTTTTGAACAGCACTGGGAAACCCTCCCCCACCTTACTTCCCAGCCATGCAGAACTCAAGCAGCTTACTTTGTTTTCCAGTAAAGCAGTCTGCAACGGTGTAGAGATTTGTATTGGATTTTATTTTTGCCTTTACATCTCCTTTAATGTTTCCATCTCCAGTGGCAGGGACAAAGATCATGGAGCCAGATTTAAACTGATAAACTGGGTTTTTCATTGAAGGATTGTTTTGCTGCAGTCACTGGTTCTGCAGAGTTGGAGAAAGTTTGTATTAAACAATTCAAAAACAATAAATTCCACATTTGATGACATGACAACACATGTGCCAGTGCAGTCTGCATATTCTGATTGTTAATTAGTCTTGCTGTATTGGCTTCTGGAAGATATTATTTGACTTGTGCTGTTTTGATAATTTCTGATGATCCTTAAGCTTCACCTTCCTACTGAAGCCCAGACCACACTGAGTATGTGCATAGTCTTGGTCTTGCAAAGATGTTTAACAAAGTTACAGGATGATGATCCCCTGTGGTCAACTTTGAAAGTGAAAATCATTTGTTTAATTAGGTTTGTGGTGCAGTAAATTCATGTTTATGTTTATTATACAAAATTCAGCATTTCTAGTATTTTTCTAATTTAGACCTTAGTTCCCCTTTAAATATAAAATGCATTACCTCCTTTAAACACTTCTGAACTCATACATGTTTTATTTTAAAAATGGCTAGACTAAGTTTCTTGAATAACCACAAGAAACTGTGACAAAACCAAAAGCTTGACATATACTCGCATCTGGGTAAATCCAGTAATCTCAGCACTTAATCTTGAATCTTCAAGTAAAGTTTTCTGGATAATATAAACTGTCCTACTCCCTTTCTATCCAGATGAAACTCTAAACACATATTTCTTGTGTTTGGATTCATTTAAGCTAGATTCCCTAGAGCTGCATTCACTGATTTACTAGGTGAATGACCTAATGGAAGCCTAGATTAGAAATGGCTCACTTGTAAATGTACTTTAGCAGAAATCATTGATGTAGAAATGCATTGTTAGATATGAAGTTCTTAATGTTATTTTTCCAAAAGACAAAGGCATCGGTATCTGGGACAAAAAAAGTCAGTTTAACCTTTGTATGAGTTGCAGTCATTTAAGGATTCATGGCCATTTGTGATTTAGGCATTAAGCTGTCAGTCAGTGCCCTCAGTCAACCACAGAATAGATTAACCTAAATCATTTGACAGAAACATTGGTCTCTTCTACATGCTTGAATAGTGTGTTTTCATGAGATATTATTAGATCAGGTTTAACAAGACAGAATCTTGTAATTTTGAATATTAAAGTAAAACAGAAAATATTGGTGAATCCTAGAAGACTGGAAAACATTGTCGTAAGTGATAAAACATTGTAAACTAATAATGTACAGTATACCTCCCTGAATGTAAACAAATCAATATCAGTTTACTTGTAATTATAGAAGCTACAGTATACTGATTGCTGTTCCTACAGCCTAGTTTATCAGTCAGATGTATCAGTACCCCTGGGAATGCTTTTGTCAGTACTTAAAGAGAGTGTAAGTTATGAACATTTTTGCTGTAAGTGCCAATGTGCCCCACCATCATTGGTACAGTGCGCTTCGGTCATCTTGGTGATGATTCTCAGGAGATCCACAAAAACACACAGAAGCACTCATAGTAACATAGTTAGTTAAGTTGAACACAAGTTGACACATGCCCATTAAGTTCAACCTTCAAGTCCAACTATATATGTAACCTGCCTAAATACTAGTTGATCCAGAGGAAGGCAAAAAAAAAATTTGAGGCCTCTCCAATTTACCTGCAAGGAAGGCTTACATCCCGCAAGATGGTGGCGTCCTATCCTCCCACGTGGGTCGTCCTGGGCGCAGTACTTTAAGTGGGTCTAGCAATGTGATGCAAGTGCCATGTCGCCAGCATCAGATGGAACACCAGTGATGGATTGGACGCTAGCGCCGGAGCACCAGCGTCAGGATGCCAGCATCATGACATCACCACCCCAAAGGAGGGCTATTTAAGACGGCAGACCTTGCCCTACAATGTGTTCTACTTTGTGTGTTCCTGGGTGGGCTATATTGTCTTCATATTGATTCCAATCTTGAGCTTAACCTGTTATTTCATGTACTGAACCTCCTCTAATTGAGGACTCCAAGGCCTTTATCCAAGAAGTTGGACCGTGTTTGACGCTCCCGGACGGGTTGCGTCTATTTCTTCATGGTTGAAAAAATTCGCCAGGGAAGCTGCAGTGTGTCTGAATACGCTATTGAGTTCTGCACACTAGCCACTGAGACAGCTTGGAACAATGAGGTCTAGCATGCCGCTTATGATAACAGGCTCTCTATCTGCCTTAAGGACGATCTGGTCTCCCGTGAGCTGCCTACATGTTTGGAGGATCTAATTGCTTTAGCCGTCAAGGTGGACACTCTGCAAAGAGAGCACAAAGCAGATAAAGACTGAATCAAGAGGTCCCAACAATACTGGCCCCCCCGCTTCCAGAAACCCTGGCTTCCCAGCACATCTTCCTCATCATCTTCCTCCTCTTCTGCTTCTCCTTCTGCTTAAGAACCAATGCAGATAGGACGTGCTTGACTCTGAACAGGAGAAACTGAGCAGACGGGAAACGGGACTCTGCATTTATTGTGAGTTAAAATCTCGCTCACCAATGCCTGTAAAGCTGGGAAACTCCAATACCTAGGTAAGTTTGGGGAGATTTACCTGGGCGGAATTGATTCTCTTTCCCACAATTCTTCTCACAGATTTCTTCTGCCAGTACAGATTCAAGTTCCTTGATTCCTTGACTTCTTGTATTGGGCTTTCACAGAACAACATGCCATACCATTGCAACCCTTATCCGAACCGCTTCAAGTCTTGGCCATTGATGATAGATCATTATCCTCCACTTTCATCTCAAAATCCTCTATCTAACTTCCCTTCAAGGTCAGCTCCTTACACTCTGAAAGAATTTCCTTCCTCATCATCGATTGCCCCTCCACACCAGTGGTTGTAGGGTTACCATGGCTTTGTCTTCATAATCAGGTCATAGACTGGTCAATCTCTCAAATTTCTCATTGGAGTTACTTTTGCCAGCAGAACTCTTTTCTTAATAAACCCCTCCTGAAATTAACTTCTGTTACTGTGGACTTAACCTCTCTGCCATCCACTTACAGAGACTTCTCTGACATTTTTTGCAAGAAATATGCTGAGACTCTTCCACCCCACTGTCGTATTGAACTGCCTCATGGTACCATGCTCATGGTCTATGATCCCCTTATGAATTTATAGTTACCATATCACCCTTTAAGTGCCTCTTCAATTCAATAATGTCCTGTTTGAGCACTGGAGACCAAAACTGTATGGCATATTCTAGATTGAGCCTTACCAGTACTCTGTACAATGGAAGAATCCCTCCTCTTGCGTATCTATTCCCCTTTTTAATACAGCTCAAGACCTTATTTGACCTTGATGTTGTTGACTGGCTTTGCTTGATACAGCCAAGTTTATTATCTACAAGCAGTCTAAGTGTTTATGGAGCATGCAACACATAAGGCTACCGAGATGACATTGTAAAGGGTTTTTATTACTTCTATGTGGCCTTTGTGGATTCCCAGAGCTCCTGTCCACCTGTTGCTGCCCCTTTTTGGTTATCTTTTACTCTGTTCTATTCCTGTTCCCTCAGTGACCTGTATCAATAGAAGCAATGTTTTTGCAGCTAAAGAATCATACACAGCTGTCATTTTGATGTTCTTCACTAGAAAATACAAACATTCAGACCAAAGATTTTCTGTGTCTGATATCCACAACTGCATATCTTCCCTAGTGGACACAATGATGCTGGCATTATGGGAAGAGACACTGCATTGTGGATTAAAAAAAAACTTGACCGATTGCCCCTGAAATTGCACTTTGCACTTGGACTTATAAATGAGCCCCTTCTGTTTTTTTACCATACCTTCCAGAACTTGAGCCAGATTTCTGAGATCACAGGAAACTGCTACATGCTGAAAATATCAACTTGTACAATACTGGCAAGAATCATAATATGTTTCATATCAACCATTCCTGTAGCTTATATAGTGACATAAAAAGTATGATCATACAAACGCTGTATTATTTAGGATGATGGCACACCTGCTCTTTTAAACAGCTTCATGAACAATTTCATGTAGCTCGTATTCATTTGAATGAATCCTACATGTGACTGGTACAGGGTGCACAACAATTTTTTTTGTATTATTATTTATTTTCTTCTTAACTTGTGTGCATGGAAATAACCACACACTGAAGAGGTTCCAGTGGTCTTAACATTTATGGATACAAATGGAGAGAGATTTAGGAATGCTTGTGGATTAAAATTATATTGGGTTTTTTAATGAAACAATCAGTTATGTCTCAGTGTTTTTCAAAGATCAAAGGGAAGACAACAGAGAACTGGTAGAAAGCAATGTAGAACACATACATACTTCAAGCAGGTAGAACCCTGGTCAGATGCAATAGATTCAAAATGTAGGGTAATAAATTACTGTAGTATACATTTACATAAATTAAACAGCTATTTGTCATGAAGACAAATGCTAAGATAAGAATGAATCAATCAATCAAGAAGCTAGAAAGAAGTATTCCAGCATCCCAGTAGGCAAAAGCAATCACTGGCAGTGGCCTTATTATTGTCTGACAGCAGGCACCAGCTCTAATCTTAGGTCTAGGTCTGTTTGGGCTAAATGCCAGTTTTAATGCACAGTTAAATTTACTGTATGTATTATTCTGTCTAAGATAATAGAAATGTAGTAGCTTTATTTAGGTATGATTTATTAAGATATTTCAAAAAGGCACAGTAAACAATTGGTGCAAATCTAGTAGTTTTAAATTAGTCTTAAATTATAAATATATTTTATGAAGTAAAAAATAAGGAAAAGTTAAATAATCGTATGCATTAGGTTCCCAAGCAGTTAGGCTACTCCCTGGGGGGACCCAGACTGAATGCCAACTTTATTTACAGTACAAGTTTTAAATTATACATACGTAGTCCTGGAAGAATATGTTATGCTATAGATCAGTGCTGTCCAGCTGATTACATGTAGTGGGGGTGTTTAATTCTCATATAAACTAAGGGCTGGATTAAATTAAAATGACAATGTTATACAGTGAAGTCTGTGGAGCCTTTGAGCAGACGTGAGGCCATAAAAATACTTTGGAGGGCCACATTCAGCTCATGCGCCATCAGTTGGACAGTTAGGCCTTTTATGATTATGGAAATATGGCTGAAATGGCAGTATAATGGCAAATCTGTAACTCACTCTAAGGTAAGAATGGTTTCATTCTTTATCCGTATTGCTCCTTTTTATGTTAAGGTCCCGTTCAACTCTTTTTAATTTTCAAACCACAGCCCATCAGATCTAAAAGCCAAATTACTCAAAATAGAAAAAACATGGAAAATGAACCACAGCAGAGTACCTTAAAACACCATTGACAACGTTATAAGAACTTTAACTTTGAAGGAAGACATCATGAGTTCATGATTACAGTACAAAAGGGTATAAGTATAGGCAGGGCCGGATTTACCTAGCAGGCACCCCTAGGCCCGCTGTCGTTTGTCGCCCCTGTCCCCTCCCGTTTATCAGCTCAAATTTTCATCATCGGGATGGAGCAATGGGAATTGGCACACAGGAAATTTTAATTTCTGAACCAATGTGGGTGTGGTTGGGCAGCCTGCCACCCCCTAAAATCCTGCCTCCCTAGGCCTGGGCCTAGGTGGCCTCTCCACAAATCTGGGTCTGATTATAGGTGAGGCACATTGTTATCCACATTTAACAAATAAGACAACATTTTAATAAAATATTAAATGTGTATTATAATGCAAAAAAGGTAGTCGGTCTGCTAAACTCCTGCCTCAAAGCCATACCCATAGTAACGGCAGTGATGCTTTCAGGATGCTAAAATTATAAAATAGATTTGGCTTCCAGATAATTAAATGCCTGCTGAAAGAACAGAAATGTTAGATGTGATACTTTGGTAAACTCTTTAAGTTAGAAGAACAAATTAGAAATCGAAGTCGACAAGAAGTTGCTTAAAAAGAAAGGGAAAAATATGGGAATGCCCGCAAGGTGTAAGGCTGATAATATCCCTATAAACACAATGTGACAAATACTGACAAATTGTTTTAATGTCTTGGGAACATTTCAGCAAAGAACATAATTGTTTGGCAATAAAAAAAAGATTAGCCCAAATATGATATTCCATCCCTCCAGTTAAGCTCTCCATTGTTTTGAAGTGGCATACCTAGTGTGCGTGTTTAGCATTACTGTGTTCAAGGTATTATTTAGCCTACAATGAGTAAACATGCATTTTTCCAGCCTATAACCTTTACCTTTTTCAACTGCACTTTATAATTTTACCAGATAGGCCTGTGACACACTATGCACAGAGGCATGTAAAGTAATATGTGTTGACTTTTTTTAGAATAAACCCAGAGACTAAGGTGCTATAAAATATAGACAGTGCTGTGCATTGGCTTTATCCTTTGTTGACACTGGCAGTCCTTATAGGATAAATGTAATTTTAAAGTCCAAAATGTGTTCTCTAATGTAAGCGTTTGGAGTTTATGAGCCAGAGGTAAAATACTCTTGTTCCTGCTCTTTGTTTTGTTATAGTCATTTTAACAGGATACATTTAGACTTTGTTATTTCACTTAGAACCATAAACCATGAAATAATAGGCCAAAATGCACTTTTAAGCAATTACCATTACCAAAACATACGTATGCTGATGAAATGTAGTTTTCCAGAGGTCTATATTATCAACAAGTTATTCACAGCAGTTTCTTTTTATTCTTTTACAGAAAATAGATTTTGCAGCTGTACTGATGTTAAAAAAGGTGTTTTTCATCGGATTCAAAGTGTTTTAGCCAATAACGAAATGGCAGACACCAGGAGACATTATGGAGAACTGTTATGCAACAATAACATACTTCCTACCTTTCCTACAATCATATGTGTAAAATGTATCTCTGTTATGCACCAACTATAATTAAAGTAGCTGCAGTCTGAATATTATTTGGAAACCTGTAGCAGTTTCATAGGGCTTTTTTTTAATCAATTTAACCCCTACCTTGATGTCTGAATTTTGCTACTTTGACTGTTTCAGTGAGTTATTAAAAAATTACTTACAGCTAGGGTTGCCACCTGGCCGGTATTTTACCGGCCTGGCCGGTATTTTTGATGGTTGATCCCAAGGTTATTAATAGGAAAAAAAGTTAAATATATAGGCAGGCCAGTATTTTTTTCAAGAAAAGGTGGCAACCCTACTTACAGCTTGTTTGTAAACCAGCAAAACTTTATTTTTTTAATTCACATCATGAATATGTTGGAATAAAGTTTTAATCACATTTTTTGCATAACTACACTTGCCGTGAGTGCTTTCTGTTATTGGACTTTATTATTCTTGGTGAGCACCCAGCTTTTTCTCTGGTGAATGGTGATTGCTGATGGAATGGTGAATATGTGTATATGTATATATATATATATATATATATATATATATATATATATATACTGAATATAAGAGTTTCCCCTTAGGGTGCAGGCAGCAAATTTGAATGGGGTTTGTCCATTTTTTTTGCCTTTTAGCCTTCCAGTCAAAAAGACACTAAACTAAAGTGCATGGACCAGCTACAAACATAGAGCAAAATGTTTTTACTATTGCACTAATATAGTCCTTTAGGCTAAACCTTGCTTTAATATATTCACTTAGAAAAGATAATTACTATTATGCAACCACATATATAACAAATCCCAGATGTAAGGAATGGAAGGAAGGAACAAGAAAATACAGGTATTAGACTACAAAACAGTGGGGGGAGATGCATCATTTTGAAGCTATAAATCTTAGAAGTGCTGAAAAGCAACACAAACCATGATAGGTGGAAATGATTGCAAAAAATAACAATCTTAAAGAAAATGATACGTACATCAAGGGGCTGATTTACTAAGGGTCAAAGTGGGTCGAATTGAATATTCGATTTCAAAAAGTTCGATTTTCGAAGTAATTTTTTGGATAATATAACCATCGAATAGGCTACTGTACTTTGACCATTAGATCCTTCGACTTTGAAAATCTCTTTAAAAAAACTTCGATTTTAATACTTCGCCAAATTAAACCTGCCCAATTGCTATGTTAGCCTGTGGGGACCTTCTAGATAATTTTTCAAAGTTTTTTTTTATTCGAACTATTTTAGCATACGATCAAACGTTTTTACGTTGATCGCAGGATAGTCAAATTTATTGAGAAATACTTCGACTTCGATATTCGAAGTCAAAGTATTTCACTTCGATGGTCGAATTTCGAAGCATTTTTCACTTCGAAATTCAAGGCTTAGTAAATCAGCCCCCAAGAGTTTAAGGGGTTGATTTACTAAGGGTCGAAGTGAAAATTAGAATAAAATTAGAATTTTAAAAATTTGAATTTCAAGTTAATTGTGGGATATTTTTACTATCAAATGCCCAAAATTTGATTTGAAAAGATTAAAATATTCGAATTTTCGCATTTCAAAGTACTGGCCCTTTAAAAACCCTTCGACTTTGAATTGCCATTTTAGCCTATGGGGAACCTCACAGAACTTTTTTCTAAGTTCCGAGAAATCAAAGGATTTTTGGTGGAATTGTTCAAATCATTTGTTCGAATTGAATGATTTGAACGATTTTTCATTTGATCAATAAGGCCCGTTTTAGAATGAAAACAGCCATATTCGATCGAAAATGACCCCTCACCAAAAACTTCTATGGTCGAATTTCAAGGTTTTTCCACCTTGATATTTGACCATTAGTAAATCTGCCTCTAAATGTACACTGAGCATGTGGGTCAGTTAAAACATGAAAATATTTTGGATACAGGTGATTCTGAAAAAGCTTTTGCACTTAGTTATCCATGCTAGATGAACTGCCACATATCTTTGCCCTCTGTTTCAGAGCACTAATACTAAGCGGTTACCCCCATGAAATAGGATTTCCTTCTTCTGTGTGCTGGGGATGTTCCCTTATATGCAGCCGCTTTGCAGAGTAGTAACATCTTACAGTGGCACATTCCCATTGGTTAATGATAGAAAAAAATTGTTAGACTGTCTGGGTTGACTTCATAAATATCCATAGATGCAATATCATCAGACTACAGGAAAAGTATTTGAACCTGCAAACCCCAGAAACCAGTAACAATATACACCACTGAGTTAAAATAAACACCAACAGCTGGCTGAAAAATACAGAGGCCCATAGAGGCACAACACATACCAGACAGCTGTAAAACTGCCACTGAGTTCCATTCTATAAAATGGACAGACTGTAGAATTTGATCCTTGGAATTTGACATTGTAAAGCTATATTTCAGTTTCAGAGAAAGTGTCTTTTAAAAAACGTGGACACAAATACCTTGAAGGCAATGATGTGTCATTTAGCTGTATTTAAAAATGCTTTATTGTGCATGCAGTGTAACTTTTAGGTCATTTTTGTAGTTCTTTCATACATGTACATCAAGGGCTATTAAACCCTAGCAGGAGGTCTCAAGGAGACTATGGATTTTACTTTCTGACGAGATATGTCTATCGACTGGGTTGAGTCGGGAATTGGAGATTAAGTAATTTTTTTTTTTTAAGTTAACGTTTTAGCATATACAGTATATGTATTAATATAGATTTTTTTTTCAGAAAGGTCATAATGCCAATTTAATCAAACCAATACATTAAACATCAAAATAGCAAAACAGCAACTGTTCACCATACAGAATCTAATTCTATTTCCTTTGTTCTGTTATTAATATTGATAACTAAAACACATTTTCAGGAAGTTTCACTGATATTATACTGTAATAGTGCCACACATTTTTGAAAGTGGAAACCTGAAAGTAAGTATCTGTACAAAGGCAATTCATCCTTTATTACAACAAGCTTTCTTTCCAATTAATAAGAAAATAGCCACAACCTATGTATGCAATTGTGTCTAATACAACACAGTGTACACGTGAGATGTTATGCAGGAAAATTACAATACGGATAAAAAAAATATTGGATTTTGTGTCCGAAAGGGCATATGAGCCCTAAGGAGAAGTACAATATGTAATAAAATGTAGTTTGCTACAGGTCTAATTACTATATTAAAGCAACATGAGTGCTGTTGAATGAATGAACTGCTGGACATCTGTTTGAAAGCAAAAATCACCAAGAAGTTACT
>CM044432.1:51764244-51776916 GCA_024363595.1 Xenopus borealis | reverse complement strand
ATATATATATATATATATATATATATGCACACATACTGTATGGTGGAAGGCTTAGGCACACACTCATTTAAACAAAAACCTGTGTTCAAATCAGAAAGATGCTACAAACTGTAGAAAAATGCTGATAAAGGCTTGGTAAAGAAAAAGAGCCCAAAACGTTACCTGGTTTTTGGCACAAGTAAACACTTTATAACAATTATCGGAATGCTGTAGCATGAATTTTCTGATTTATACACTCACCCACCAGTTATTCACCACCAGGACACACCAACTATCCAAAGGTTTTATAACCTCTGCGTAACCTTATGTAACCCCCCGGTATTCACATTGTTAATCTGAAAAACAATAAAAATCATAATGTTTCAATATTCGATAAAGTGCAAATTTTCACGATATAAACCAAAATAGTAGAGATTGAAGAAGTTCTTTGTTGTTTATGTTCCTGTTGTGCATCAGCATTTTACAACATAACAAATACTGTATGTGATAAAACCCAGATTTCAGAGTATTGTTTTTTGTGGGGTAAAAGATTACCTCTTCTGTGCACATGTATACCTACTGACTTTGGGGAACGCTGGAGCTACCACCAACTTGGATGTAGTTGTAGATCCAGGGTTCCCACAGCACACAGCGTCAGCAGTTTGGCATACTAATGGAGTTCAAATGCAGCACTCTGGAAATGATGTTATCACTACTTGTACCCTATTGCACCAGATTTGCAAAAATACACATGCACAACTGTATTTGTTTTGAGGAACTGACCCCAATTCAAATGAGAATTCAACCCCTCTATCGCTAAAATCCCTCCCTCCTCCCCTGCGGTGGTCTACCTCCCTCTGCCCCCCCAGCCTACCCCACCATGCAGTTCCTCTCCTGTTGAGTTCACGTCAGCCATGTTCGCATGTGCGCTCTTCTTCCTGTTTTCACCGGCTCTTGGTGGCGCATGCGCAGGGGGCATAACGCGCTAAAGTTTGATCCGGAAACTTTGTGACTTTCAGGTGCATGCGCAGTAGATCCTTGCTGGTCAATCCCTCCATGCACCACCAAGCGCCAATGAAAACAGGAAGAGCGCACATGTGTACATGGCTGCCGTGAACTTAACAGGAGAGGAACTGCACAGAGGGGTCAGTAACAAGTTAGGGGTGTTTGCCTGGGGGGGAGGTAGACCGAGGGGGAGCAAGGCCTACACAGGAGAGGGATTTTAGTGCCAGAGGGGTTGAATTCTCCTTTAACTGCAAATACGCTGGAATTCTCAGGGTAAAATGCTACATTGTGGATACAAAAAAAATCTGAAAATTGTACTTTGCACTATGTGCCTTGTAAATGCCCCTTGATATTTATTTGTAATAAAAGATCCGTAAAAATTTCATTTTGGGCCTGTAAAAAGCTACTAATACATTTAAAGACTAAAACCACTTACAAATAAGAATTATCTTCATGTTGCCTCAATCATAGTTAAGACAAAAAATGCACACAAATTGCATTATAGCTCATGTATCATTTAAAAAAATGGCTCTTTTTTCTGCCTGTGTATTCAGAAGCAAATGATCATATTGATTTGAATCTAACTCCAGTTCAGTGTTGAAATCTGAAATAACCGTGAGTGAAATAATGAGTAAATTGAGAGTAATAAACTGGGTATAAATGGTAATGCATTTACCCTCCGATAAAATCCGATACTCATGGCATACTAAAGTGGTCTTGATTTGAGTTATGAACCCATTTATTGTAGCCAGTGCCGGTCTTAAGCACATTGGACCAATTTGGCCCAATTGGGCCCCGCTCTTATGGGGGCCCCGCTCCAGTGTGAGCTCTGATTCCTATTCCCTTAATCCCTCAATAGCCCAGACTACCCCTAATCCAGATTGGCCCAGCCCCCTCAGACCTAATTGGCCAAGGCCACAGCTGCACCTAATTGGCCCAGCCCACCCCCAAACCCAATTCAACCAGCCCGCCCCAAACCCAATTGGCCCAAATAAGTGAAATGCATTAATGTTGTTTATATAATCCATGGTGCTGCACCAACACAGTTTACAGTGGTAACCAAAATTTACACTTTTTTTTAGCGCCCATAGATTAAAAAAATTGAGGGAACATTTTCTCCCAGTTGCCCAGCCTGCCCCCATCCCCAACTGGCAGCCGTCACTTGGACAGAAGGGAAAGCAGCCACTATTTTCCCATCCAGCTCTATGACCCTGCGACAGACAGAAAAGTTCATTCTAGGGGGCCCCACCAAAATGGTTTCAATTGGGCCCAGCCCTGATTGTAGCCAAGCTTAGACAAGCAATGAGAGTTTGCTACAGCATTTATAGTGATGGGCGAATCTCCCCAGTTTCGCTTCGCCGAAAAATTAGCGATTTTCCAGAGAAATTCGCGAATTGGCGCTTTCGTCGCGTTGTTTTCGTCGCGTCGTTTTCGTCGCGTCAAAAACGACGGGCGACTCGTTTTTTCTTCGAATTTTCACCAGGCGAAATTTCGCTGGCATTCCGCGAATTTATTCACCAGCGGCGAATCGCGGGAATTCGCTGCAAATTCGCACATCACTAAGCATTTACACCACCCTAAACATGCATGTGTTTTTTGTCTTGAAAAAGGAAATATGTCTATTCTTCATGGGTTATTTTCCAGGAGCTTGACCAATTGTAAAAAAGAGCAACAAATTAGACAAAGGGCTCAAAAACAGCAGACCAGAAAATCAGATCATAAGCAGTGGAAATTATTGGAGATTTACGAGCCATCTCCTGCGTTTAATGAAAGTGGTAAATAGTGACATCTTGTGGTCAGTTTACAGTTTTGAGGATTGTTACACTATAGTAATGGTATGCTTTACATTTTTCCCCAACAAATGTGGTGATTTAATACATTATCTTATTTTAGGAAATGATAAGCTGCCATGCAGAATACAAATGCATTGGCACTAGGAAAGTGCTGGTTTGATTGTATTCCATACAGGTATGTACAATGTCTTGGTGCATTCTGTGATATCACAGTTCTAACATGATGTGCCCTGAGTAGAGTCACATTTGAAATACTTCTAAAAAGCTCCATAAAGCACCCTGTACTATCTATGTGTAGAGGAAGGGGGTCACCTATTGGGGTTACCTATTGTGAGCCCTCAAAATAGGTACAAGAAAGGTCAAATGTATCTATGGAATTATACCCACACTAGATCTGCTTGGCAAAACATAAACTGCTCTTTCTAGTTAGGGTTGCAACATTTTATTTCTTGCCTGTTGGCTTTGCGGGGTGGACGGTGGACCAGGGAGGGGACAGATTGTGACATTTAGGAAGCAGAGTTTGGTGGGGCTGGGCCATAAATGCACAAAGCATGTGAAATTTGGTGAGTAGGCACTGTTTGGGGGCATTGAGGGGGAGTGGAGAGAGGGGCAAAACTAATAGGGAATACAAATTTACTGGCAAGTACATTGTTGGTAAATAATGAATACCAGCCCCAGCCTTGGCAGTTAGTTTACATTCTATACAGGAGATATATCAGTGTAGTAGCAAGCTATACCCAACTCACACCCCTTTGGTGTGTGCTATTACAGGAATGGGGTTCCTTTCACTGACATCACTATAGGTTCACCCCCTTATGGCACAAAGCTTCTAAATGGGACCTTATAATGGAGGCTCGGCTCCGCAGCAAATCCACTGCCGGCACCAGATGGAGTTGAAAGAGGAAGGCTAATGTGCTCCCATACCTTAATAAATTTATGGACAGGAACTACTTATACTACCCCTGGACCTATGGGGAACAAATTACCCAGGGGCCAGGGCATAGGTTACAGCTCCTTCCTGACTTCTCATGCCAATAGGGGAATGAACCTCTTAGGTTCCCTTAAACACTAGTTGGGCTGCACCAACTATACATCATAAGTGGCATGAATAATATCATAAGTGGCATGAATAATAAAGTAGAAATTTCCATAGATCTCATACTGTTCCACTTGCTATCCTTTAAGGTGTGAGGTTTATTTACATTCACTAGGTTAATATGCAATATAATTAAATGCATGCGATGCTTTATTAAAGGAATTTATCAGGAGGCTTTTAAGTAAATAAGGCCTACAAATGTTGGAACATTTTGGCAATTTAAAATTAAAATCTGTTCTTGATCATATGCTGCAAACTGGTACATAAATATTTTACTAAGTCAAAGCGTTGCCCAAATTAAACAAGTGTTATATTAAAAGTATAGGCATTTCAGAAATCTGATATATATTCAAAATTGCAAACATAAAGAACAATTCCTTCAGCTGGAATCTCCAATACATACCGTATATAAGCCGTCCTGAGTATAAGCCGAGGTGCCTAATTTTACCTATGAAAACTGGGAAAACTCATTGACTCGAGTATAAGCCTAGGGTGAGAAATGCTGTTCCATTGCTTACCTATACTATAAACATGCTATATAAACCTGTGTAGATGAAGCAACAAATAACTAGGTATATTATGAAGATTTGGGCTGCCAGAGATAACAACAAAACTAAGCCAAGGTGCTACTGCCCCATCGCAACATGCCAAGCAGGCCCAGAACATAAGAAGCCCAAGTTCTCAGGGCAAAACATGCCCCCCCGCAGCTGCAGCTGTACCCGAGTATGGTGACTGAAGAATAAGGAGCCACTCACCTGTCCGAGTCCCCCAGGCTATGCAGGCTATGCTGTGTCCCTATAGGCAGCAGACAGGAGCGGGTGGCAGTTAGCTCACAAGGGCCAATTGTCCGCAGAGAGCACCCATTAACTTCTTGCAGCCTCACTCATTGCAACTTCATTCCCGCCCTGGCTCCCCCCTCACCCTCCCTCTTCTACCTACTACTGAGGGGCCAGCTGGCTCAGTCAGTGGCTAATGTCCGGACAGTCCAGGACTGAGTAGTGGCACACTGCCACTGAGGGAGGGTGGGGCAGCTAGGGTAAGATCCAGCCGGGAAAGTGGAACCCGTCCGGTCCAGCTGTTCCCTCCCCACGTTGCTGTGGTCAGTCAGTGCTTTCCCGGCAGGCCCACATAGTGGTGGACGGCACACTGACATTCCTGGGGAAGGGCACTGCCCCCTCATTCCCCCCCCCTCTGTGGACACCCATGTACCTAGCTAGGTAACTTTTATACTGACTCGAGTATAAGCCGAGGTAGACTTTTTTAGCACATTTTGGATGCTGAAAAACTCGGCTTATACTCAAGTATATACGGTATATCGTATGTGTAGGTAATAAATTAATGTTCTTTAATCTGTCCATTATGCTGTTCCTCTTGTTTGTTCTGTCCCTCTGCTGGTTATATTTGTAAGTAATGTTGCATATGTGACCCCAGGAAATATGAGGTCATATTTACATGAATAAATATATATATGTATATGTATATATCTGTGCATCAGACTATAGCCAAGTTCTGTGTAGTATAGTAATCCATTCACACTCCCACCAATAGAGGTTGCTCATAAGCTCACAGCATGAGGGAGTTTAGACACAGAGAGCTGCTGTTCTGTCAGTTGAGGAGAAGCAGCACACCAGTAACTTTGGCTCTATGAGGTCACACAAAGCTAGAAAGTATTGATATCCTCCATAATCCAGCTGTGTATAATTACCATTAATGTTTAATAAGATTATATTTTATATCATAATGGAGGCTTCCAGGAACCCAATAAATATTCTGCAGTGTGGCCCATAAAGTATAATATGTCATTATGGTGACAAACTTTGCCCTTTTGCTGGTTCTGAAGAAACCTCCTTCCCATCTCTATTTCAGGATTTTTTAAATAAATCCTTTGTATTTAAAAAATGGAGGTAAAATAGCACAGTGTTGTGTATATAAGTAGTGCTATATAAATCAATGCATACATATACATATTACAGCCTGTCAGCACTTCCTAGAAAAAAAGCATATGCCCACAGTACCAACTCTACAACTGATCAGATTTATACTGACACGCAACTACTTCTCATTAGGGAATGCCATATACCTCCAACTAATGGGAAGTGCTATGGGAAGCAAAATGGCACATCAGTATGCCAATCTGTTTATGGACCAGATAGAGGAAAATCTCCTGGATTCCTGCCAACCAAGGCCCTTAACCTACTGTATTTAGGGTATATACAGTTGTGCTCATAAGTTTACATACCCTGGCAGAATTTATGATTTCTTAACTATTTTTCAGAGAATATGAATGTAACGGAGACTCACCCTGGTGGTCTAGTGGTGCGGCGGGGACGCCCGCCACTCCGCTCTTCTTCCCGGCTGTCTCTTAGTGCGTGCGCCGCGCGCCGCGCGCCGGCTATTTCAAGGCGCTGGCGCGTGACGTCAGCGCGCAATGGCACCAAGTTTAAAGATTTAAAGGGGTGTTTGACATTGCTTCCCTGCCCCTGATAGGTTTATTCCTGGTGCCTGTACCTGTGCTTAGTAAGCTTCTGTCTGTTCCTGATACCTGTTTTGACCCTGCCTGGCTATTTGACCACTCTATTATCTGTATCCTGACCTGTGCCTGTTATACAACCACCGAATCTGCCTCATCCTTTCTGATTGATTACCCGGTTTGACGCTTTGCCTGCCTGACGTTCCTTGCTGTCTGCCTGCCTCGACCCAGCCTGCCTGACCAAGAATCTGCCTATTCCGCCTGTACCGTGACCCTCGGCCTAACTGACTTTAACAACAGTCGTGCCCCTTTGCTTGCCAGAACTCCACGCCTTGTTCCTCTTGTTAAGTCCAGGTGGCATCTGAGTAGCTGAGGGCTCCTCCCGAAGCCGAAGGCGGTCACACTACTGGTGAAGCACGAGCCGAGACCAGGGAACTTGGCATCTGTTCTGGTTTAGGGTGCCGACTGTGACAATGAAAAACTTTTCACTCATGGTAAGTGGTTGGCTGAAGCCATTTATTGTCAAAAAACTGTGTTTACTCTTTTTTAAATCATAATCACTCCACAAACTACCCAAATGACCCTGATCAAATGTTTACATACCCTGGTGATTTGGCCTGATAACATTCACACAACTTGACACAAAAGGGTTAGAATGGCTATTAAATGTAACCATCTTCACCTGTCATCTGTTTGCTTGTAATTAGTGGGTATGTATAAAAGGTCTGGACTCCTGACAGACCCTTGCATCTTTCATCCAGTGCTGCACTGATGTTTATTGGATTCTAAGTCATGGGGAAAGCAAAAGAATTTTCAAAGGATCTGCGAGAAAAGGTAGTTGAACTCTATAAAACAGGAAACAGATATAAGAAAATATCAAAGAAATTGAGACTGCCAATCAGCAGTGTTCAAACTTTAATTAAGAAGTGCAAAATTAGGTTTTCTACCAAACCTCGCTCAGGTAGACCAACTAAAATTACAGCCACAACTGCCATAAAAATTGTTCGGGATGCAAAGAAAACCCCACAAATAACTTCAGGTGAAAGACAAAAAATACTGGAGGAAAATTTGCACTCATCAGCCTGGAAGCTGCAATGGAAAGTCCAACATGACATTGATCCAAAACACAAGGCCAAGTTGACCTGTCATTGGTTACAATAAAATAAAGGGAAGGTTCTGGAGTGGCCATCTCAGTCTCCTGACCTCTATATCATTGAGCCACTCTGGGGAGATCTCAAATGTCCAGGAAGAATGGGCAGCTTTACCGTCTGAGAAAATAAAGAGCCTCATCCACAACTACCACAAAAGACTTCAAGCTGTCATTGATGTTAAAGGGGGCAATACACGGTATTAAGAACTGGGGTATGTAAACTTTTGATCAGGGTCATTTGGGTAGTTTGTGTAGTGATTATGATTTAAAAAGAGTAAACACAGTTGTTTGACAATAAATGGCTTCAACCAACCACTAACCATGAGTGAAAGAAAAGGTTTTGTATTATCATTCATATTCCCTGAAAAATGGTCATAAATTCTGCCAGGATATGTAAACTTATGAGCACAACTGTACATTACATATGGACAGCATCAGAAAAAGAGCTATTGGCATTCCACTAAAGATTTAACTAATTCTGCCCCACCATCAACCTAACCCTTAACCACTCTTACTCGCACATCAACTTCCTGGATACAACCATCTTCATCAAAAATGGAACCATACAAACATTCCTATAGCAAAAACCAACAGGCCATCCTGCATATCTTATGTGGGACAGTTTTCATCCTCATCACATAAAAAAATCAATTGTGTTTAGCCAGGCTCTAAGAAACAACCAGATTTGCGAAAACGTTGAAGACAGAAATAACATCTCCAACAAATATTCCCGGAACTATCTCTTTTGACTTATAGACAACCACCTAATCTGATGAAAATGATTCAGTGCTCTTCCTAAAACAACTAAAGCACATACATTTCTCTGCAAGGGCAACAGATCTGAAACCTGCAAATACATCCTATGCAAAGATCAAGTTGCTATACCGAATACGCAAAAAGTATACATTCTGGATTACTATTCATGTGTGTCATCCAATGTATTATACATGATTACATGTACTAGGTGCTCTACAGGAGGCATATACATTGGTGAAACAGGACAAAAATTGCACACAAGGATGAACCATCACAGACATAAAATCAGCACCAAATCATGTGATTCACCAGTGGGGCAACACTTCTGCAGTCAAAATCAGGTCTATATTCTAAAGGGAACTTTAAAACTGAACGGGAAAGGAAGATATATGAATTCAAATGGAGTTATTTAACACATTAAGACAGGATTTAGGGTCAGGTTTCATGTCACACTTGTGACCTGACTGAATCCAGACCCTGGACTATTTACAACCCACCCTAATTAATTGTATTATCTCTACAATTGATCTCTATTTATCTGTAACTACCTAATTTATTGCCCATGAATACCTTCCACTGATCGAACAGTATATACAATGTGCCTTTATAGCTTTCATTTGTATTCTGCCTGTCGAAGGTACTTTTTTTTCCTTTTTGTTTTTTTATTTATTTTTGCTACTAGCTAGCACGGTACCCAGTTTTTGTTTTGTGCTGAAACAATGTAGGAAGAGCCATAACAGGAAGATTACTGACTTCTGATACGTTACGTCAAGTGACAGAACCAGAGAACAGAAAGGTATAAACAAACATAGCTTTCATTCAAAATTACATTGATAACTCTACAACAATTGAAATGTAGAATTACTTTGTCTTTAATCATGCAAGAAACAGCTTATAGGTGGAGATCCACATAAAAAATATGTAAACGTTTTTTAAAAAAAGAATGGGAAAATTGCTCAGGATGCTCTTCTAAGCACTGTCCGGTCAGTTACTTCTGTTTTCAGATGGCAAAACAGAGAGCTCTTCTGATGTTGCTTTGCTCAGGAAAGAGATCGGAACCCTCAGTTGACCATTCCCATGTCTTTTTCCTGAGCAACATCAAAAGAGTTTTCTGCCTTTTAAATATTTCCAAGGAGTACTCCAAAAGCTTAAACAGGTGAATATGGTTAACTATATAGTCAGTTGTCTTTCCACCTTTGAAAAAAAAAACCACAGTGAGGGGGGTGCTCAAGTGAGTTGACCTTACTGCAAAAGTAACCTGTTGAATGACTCCCATATGCGTAAATGAATAAATGAATATATTAATTGCAACAAAGGATAATAACTAATTTTGAGCTCTATCTTTATTTGTAAATAACACAATACAAACTCAATAATATGAATATCAGTCTGTTCCTCAGATGGTCAGTTATAACTATTACTTGGGAGATCATCTTTTTAAAAATGAGTTGAATCACAACTGTTTGAATGCAACAAACTATTTAAAATGTGCCTTTGTATTGCTTTTAACACTTAATTAGTTAGTCATTAGTTAGGCAGCAGTCACAGCCTTATAAAATATCTGGCTGAAATGTAATAGGGGATGTCTGACATGAGCATGCCTGAGCAAACACAGGGCAAACACAGCAAACACTTGATGCTATTTGCAAAATGTACACTTCAGTACATGAGCAACGAAAAGAGATCAAAACAGAGGTAACTGAACAAGGAAATTTGGCTCTGTGCAAACTGAGAGGTATACAATACTTGACAACTGCCACTGCATTCTCTCAACAACTGGATTTAAAAATGTGTTTTATAAAGTGTTAAGTGCAGGTATATAAACATTATATGAATTTTAAGGTAAAATAGTACCACAAGATATTTCCGAGATTATTCTCCCATTACATAGGCCTGCACAAAATTGGCAGTGAGAGATCACAGAGAAAGATCACTTCATAGTGCCATATCCTGTACAAATATATACACAAATATGCACACATGTTCAAGGAATATTAGTAGCATTTGTATAGCTCATGCATTTTCATTTTATGAATGAATCCTTTTAAAAAAAGAATCATAATTAATGAGCAGTTAGTTGAGCAAAAAAAAAATGTTAGTTACACTATAACAATTATTTACATTTATTTACATTTTGTTTCTTCAGTCTAGTCAAAACTGAGAAAAATTGGCAGAACACATTGAAGTCAATGGGAATCAAAATAATTTTTTATACGCACGACTATTTTGTCCAAATGCATCAAAGTCAATGGGCGCCTGAATAATTTTGACGCATCACAATTATAGGCAATCGATTATTCTGACGGTAAATCATTTTTTTGTTTGCATTGAATTTTTTTTCCGGTGAATTTTTGCCACAGTTTCGCAACTTTGTGCCTGCACCATAGAAGAGGGGCAGGCAATATTTGATTGACAGCTCAGATTGATTATGCATTTATAACAGGTATAGATGTTTTAATGGAAAAAAAAGAATGTGGGTTTAATCTTTAATTTGCATATTACTTTTGTTATGTAGCTTTTTAGGTCTGGGTGACAGGTTCCCATTTAAGTTAAATCTACAATGTTACATTTTATCCATAAACAGTTCATAATAGCGACCAACAATTCTATCCTTACAGGATCTTTGTCAGGGTCCCATTGTGTTCCGAAAATACAGTCATAAAAGCACATTTAATGCCAGGAATGAGGGAACTAACTATCCACTGTAGTTGATAGTTAACAAACCTGTTTTACACATACATTTTGACATTCTTTTTTATAGTGTAGATATAAATGGTCTTCTTACTGAGCTCAACATAACAACATTACTCCCCTCTCAGTAATGTTATTTGATGGTTAGCCATTATAAATCAGTTTAAAATCAATCTGCAAGATCACAGAAGCTACTCAATGATATATGCTGCCTTAACATAACAATATTCCTCTGGTAAAAGCAATTGGTTCTGCTATCTGGAGATTCCTTGCAATGAGAACTACATTTTAAGCATGGCTGCTTATCCTAAAGCTATCCATCATATTGTCCTAATCCTACCCCTAATTAATTTACTGATATAAATAAAGTAAAACCCGTGTTAATTCTCCTGTAGGCTTTGTGGATGGAGTGAAGACAGAATGTTTCGTGCCCGCTTGATTGCAGCTGAAAATTATTTGAATCGTTGTTTTCAGGGTGACAGCAGTTTCATTCAGAATTAGGTTTTCTTTTTCTTTTCGTACTCCCTACACATGAGGCCATTGTGTATGAGCTTGAGCTGCAAATAAACGTTATAGAGGGGTTTTCTTGCTGCCAGCATTCCTGAAGTTTCCCACGAGAGACTCGCTTTACATAATATGGCTAATCACAGTCTAAAATAGTTGTTTACTATTACTGTCGTAGTTGCAAATACAAAATTCTAATCTCCCCATATACCACTAAACATGATTCCTATATACCTAATTTGGAAAGACAAAATTGACAATTCTCAGTTTTGTTACCAGCTCACGGCTATTTTTAATGGCTTTCATTAGAATTGTAAAACACATTTGCTTACATTTGTAATGCATAACCAAACAAGGCAATAAAGCTTCACTAAGAATGTGCACAGCATCTGAAACTTATTAGGCATTAAAACTAAAACACATATTTGACCATGTGAGCAGACTCAGGGGGAAAAATCTTGATTGTGCACTATTGATTTTCTGTTGATTGTTCCTTCCCTACCTGACCAACCACCCTCGGGTCTTGCAGTTCTCAAAATCACATAATTCATTACCTGTTAGGTTAGGATCATGGGAGTTGTAGTTTAACAATAGTTGGAGGGCAAAAGGTCAAACTTTTGTTCTGTAAAAGATTCCAAGAACTTCAATTTCACATCCATTTTATGGGACTGGGACAGCCTGTGGCACAAATGGAAATGTTTACTGACCACCCACGCTGAGGATTCTAAATGCACAGAAACAATTATTTTCTGCCATTTCTGTAAAAAGACAAGCATATTATGGTATACCTAAAGTGGCTTTAACAGGAGTTAAAAGAATGTGTGGCACCTGGAAAACTGATCTTTTATATGAATACATTTTAAAGGAGAAGGAAAGTTTACTCCATAATCTTTGCAGCCATAAAAGTTCACAACATAGAGTGCTGAATTGCCAAGGTAATTCTGTGCTATAGGCATTTGGAGAGTTAAAAGCAACACTTCTAGATGTGATCTATTTGGATTTTGCCAAAGCGTTTGATACATTGCCCCAAAAATGACTGTTTTCTAAACTAAGGTCTGTTGGTCTTAATGAAGTCGTTTGCACATGGATAGGAAACTGGCTACAGGATCGGGTACAGAGGGTGGTTGTTAATGGTATGTTCTCTCTTAGGACTCGGTATTGGGTCCATTTTTATTTAACTTGTTCATTAATGTCTTAGGGGAGGGTGTTGTAAGTAATGTATCAGTGT
>CM044432.1:51689489-51699756 GCA_024363595.1 Xenopus borealis | reverse complement strand
AACCAAATTCAAATTTGTATATGCAAATTAGGGACTTTTTGTCACAAAACAAGGAAGTAAAACATATTTTTTTTCCACTTTTTACCTTCCTGTCACTAATTTGCATACGCAAATTAGGATTTGGATTTGGTTCGGTATTTGGCCAAATCTTTCATGAAGAATTCGGGGATTCCCAAATAGTGGGTTTGGTGCATCCCTCATTTTTTATACTGAATTTACTATTCCAGCACAAACATTTATCAACCCTATAACAGAAATAATCCAGGGCTTCTACATTGTGCCCAGGAAGTTGCCATCTTAGATTTTGTCAGGCCAGTAGAACTGCCCATATTCAAAGTGATCTTCATACAGTATCTGGTGAAAAGGCAAAAAATTAAGCAGAAAATAAGGGTCACCTCTCATAGGAACTGGTGCTACAGAGCTGGTTATTAAAGCCTGGTGCTAACGGCACTAGTTTTTAAGATGCCAAGTAATAAGAATCAGAATTATCAGTCTTTTTGTGACTTTTATATTCTATATATTCTGAGTTGACTGATAGCAGAAGAATGCATATGTTTAGAAACAGCAGAAAAGATAAAAGGTAGCTACTGGGGCATTTTCTAAGGCACACATTGCAACTGTGTAGAACTGTGGTTTCCTTGCGCTGGTACCCCAAAACATAATGTGCAGCCTTTCTGCCCTACATCTTTGTTAAGCTTTTGTTCTATCTAAATTATACTTGTAGGCCATTGAAGAATCGTTATTCTCCTTCTGTGTACATATGCTGCACTGCTTGTGCCACTATGTTCTTTGTAGCTCTTTCTCATCATCTGCAGGGGTAATATTGTTGATAATGAAGCAGTATCTTTTGTTTTATATCAGTTTAACACTGGAATTCCAATAATACTGCAAGACTCCACCACTAATTGAATTGATATTTGGTTTCCTAGTACTCTTATACAGAAATCAGTTGTTCCTTTCAAAGAAACTGTTTAATAAAGTAAAATATACTCTCTCTATGTAAAGTCTGTGAATTAAAAAATCTGTAATTTAACTTTTGTAAAGAAATACAACATTTCCCCATTATTTGTTGTGGATAAAAGGAATGCATAGAGTAAATTAAAGTTGAATAATAAGGGATTTAAGCATGTGAAAGGAGTGCCTGTGGTCTTACTGAAACTTTCATCTTGTATTACCCATAAAATCTTCACACAAATTCATTTGTAATCACTTGGCACTATGTTTGGAAACATCAGCATCAGCTTGAAAGACCAGCATTTTTGGCTAGGAAACACTAAATTGGAATTATCAATCACCGGGATTAAAACACTATATAAATATAATATGTGAAAATAAATTCTGGTTGCATCACACATCTAGTAAAGTTTAATTTACCAAAAACTTGATTATGATTAGAGATGAATGAAACATTTAGCAAGTTTAGTGACCAATGAAACATTTTACAAACGTGTGTAAAAAGGCTTTTCTTAAAAATTCAAAACTAGACAAACCATTTTTAGGCTTGATTTAATATGATGGGTAGACTGATGCCAGTATTTTCTGATATTCTGTGTATATACAATGTAATGTGTTGCATTATTACCTATCATTCTAGAACAGGCACAATTCCAGTAAGTTTTTATTTTACCTCAGCTTTTTACATGATTTGCAAATGGCCACTAGTATATATACTTTAGTTTGTTTCTTTATGCATTTCACTTACATCAGTCCCACTCAGTCTGTACTCTTCCCATTAACTCCCACCGCACACCCATGCATAGCTACGGTACGGTATAACCTTAAATGAAAAAGTCACAGGCGATGTGCAATTGAGCAGTTTCTCCTATCCGCTCCATGTTAATATAGACAAATGCCACCAAACAGCAAAGGTTTCTGTCCTTCAAAACCTGGAAGGAAGTGGAAGGTTTAATCATTTCTGCCCAAGAAGTTCCTGGGACCCTAATGAAATTACTAGCCCCATACTGCCAACCTCTGTGTAAATACACATATGGCACCCCAGTGAGGAGATTAAATCTGTTCTAAGTGGGCATTTTGTAGGATAACTTATAATTGTTGGTTCATGAATAAAATGGTATATGGTTGAATGTAAATTAATTAATATAGAAATAGAAACTACACCATAAAAATCATGCCATAATCCCTTTTAAAATGCTGCTTGGGAAAACCAGAGGACAACGTTTATTTGCTGTTTTGAATAGTGGTGATAAGTAGAATAAAGAACAACTAGATAATAACAGAGTGTGCTATAAAAACAAAAAATACACAAACTGTTTGGAGGCATCATGGATAATTCTGAGAGGCATGCTAGTCCGGCAGGGACAGTACTATCGCAGTGTATAGTAGTGCTGCATTTACTTGAATGTAGGCCTACGTCACCCACATATGACTTACATGTATGCTTGGCACAGCAGGCACAAATATTTTTGTTTCTTTTCTTTCAAACTCTTGATGTGATAGGTGGGAGAAGAAGTTGACACACATGCAAGCTGTACAGAGACATTTCTCTAAAGGAATTGGCCCTGTTTAGTTTGCTGCTGGCCATGATCTTTGCTTGGATACTGCCTTGATTATTACTTGTAACCTTTTACTCAACACCGACATTGCATTGTTTGTTGGAAATCCTGGTACTGGCTGCACAAAAACATATCTATTTTGGTAAAGGTATTCTGCAGTAGACAATCCACAGCCCTAAGTAGATTCTTAAATATACAACCCCATATCAGTTGGAAAAGAAAGAAAATGAAAGAAAATCTAAGGGATTTAATGGAATGATCTCAGCTTGCTTAAAGCAAGTATTAAATGTGGCATGTCCTTAAGGGGAACTAGTTCACAGGTGTCACACTTGCTTTAAAGGTAATAAAATAATCATTTAAACTCACCAAATAAAAAGTAAAAGTTACAAAGAAAGATAAAACTTTTTCAAACAGAATAATTTCTTCCATTTTTGGGAAACCTCAGTGTGGTGCTTCTTTTGGCCAGAAAAGTGTTTCATGGTGCATATAAAATGAAAAGCAATGATGAAAGTTCTAAATTATTATTCTCCTGAGATTACATATTGTAGCGGCCAAGGTCCAAAGAATAACATATGAAGTATTTTCTCTCATGCTCTCATCTTCAGGTGTGTCCATTGCCTAGTAGCTTGACATATGTTAAGGCTATAGATTCCAAGACTTCATTCAAATAAATGATGCAGCAGAAATGTTTTTTAAATCAAATTTAACTGCATTTTATTCTAGCAGATTAGGATTCATTGATTTTTTAATACAAGTGCTCTGATTTAGAGATAGGCGAATAAATTCGGCAGACATGGATTCACAGCTAATCACCCACGAATAAATTAGCAAAAATGCGGAAAAAATTTGCCCACGAAAAATCCACAATGGCAAAAAATAAAATCACAAATTTTTCTGAATGTATTCTACCCCGAAGATGGAAAAAGTCAGAATCAAAAATCGGGCATCTCATACCTGTCAAGGTTGCAAATAAGTCCGTGGGAGACTTCCCAAAGATTTTTTGATGTGCTCTGGGTTTTGTGCAACACCCGGAAGATTTTGGTGTTTTCGGGCAAAAAGCATAAAAAATCTGAGCTTTCGGGTGGAAAATCCGAAAAATTTAAATTTTTTTCCCACAAACTAAATTTTCTGAATTATTTTGGAATAATAAATAAGCCAAAAAAAAACAGTGCGAATTTGATCAGTTTTTTTTTTTGCCGAAAATGAGATAAATTCAGAGTTTAAGAAATGGGCCTCTAAAGCTTTGAAAATGATCAATAGACTGGGATTTCACTATGTTGGAGGGTTTTATTTTTCTTGATACTTGATCGATTTTAATAAATATGCACCAATCAGATTTATCAGTCGTATAAGCAAAGAGTAGTTTTGCTCTACAAAGTATATAAGCTATATACTGTAAATCATAACTGCATTATGGATGCTTTACATTTGTATTAATATCATCAGTCTAAGCAGCTCCTCTGTACAGTAACTTTTATAAAGTAGCTATAAAAAGCTACATAAAAGCACGCTGCTTTCCTTTTCTTTCAAATGTCTATTTGAAATGTAACAAGAGATACATTGAAATTCACTGTTCTTCTTTGCTTTCCAAGATCATTATTTGTTATGTAAGGTTCCAAATAGAGACATTTGCTTTCTTACACACAGCCTGTTCTCTGGTGATTGCTGACTGCAGTAAACAGACGTCTGCCTTGAAAAGTGCCTGTGGAAGGGTGTTGGCCAAATGCTGTCAGTGTATTTATATTTCAAAGGAGAGGAAGGCATATTTTCCTTCGATCCTTACTGGACCACTTACTGTTGCCAATTTTTTCTAATGCATCTTGACAGCAGTCAGACAAAGGTGTAATTCTGGAAGTCATTTGGTGTTTTTGCTAAAGAATATATTGCCTTATGTGGTAGTGACAAGCAGGTGTTCTGTGTTAATGGTATGCTTATCCCCAATTAACCTTCATCAGATGACAGAATCAAACGCTATTATTTTGAAATCTGCAGGTAATATCAAGTAGTACATTTTAAAAACACTTTACTTTCTAAAATTATACTGCTTCTGCTATAAAAGATAGCAATATAATGAAAAATTTATAACTGTGGTCACCTAAGCCCAATATTTACATTACGAAAATAGGTTATACAGTATACACTCGAATAGGATCCTTAGGGGAATTGTATTTCCTCCCTTCAATACATATGCCCTTACAATTATCCTCCCTTACCAAGAGCAATAATGCAACTGTGCTTAACTGAATGTCTAAAATAAGCAAATTAATTTCAGCTTATGATCTGTTTGGTCTAAATTGTAAGAGAAAAGGTTTGTTAGCATTCCGTTTGTGTGTACTTTTCTAACCGCTAAAAATATTAATGTTTTTATGAAACCATGAAATTAGCTGCTACACTGATTAGCCATATACTGTAACATGTTTATTTTATAGGTGTGCTGCTATAATGGAACAGCCTCATAATACTCTGGCCATTACAATATTTAACATAGAATGCTAACAAACCAGCCTGCAGTATTCCCAAACATATGAGAATGTAATAGGTGTAGAAAAATATAAAAGGAACCTCAGCAAGCACATTACATTGAAATGTAGTGTTAAAAAGCAAGCATCCAAGCGTGACATGTAAAAACCGTACAGGTATGAGATCCATTACCAGGAAAACGCATTATCCAGAAAGCTCCAAGTTATGGAATGCCTATCTCCCATAGGGAAATTCACTAAAGCACGAAGCATCTAATACTAGCGCTAATTCACCAGCGTGACGTCAAATCGTAACTTTGCAAATTCACTAACACCGGCTCTGGCAAATTTTCTCTAGCGAGGTAGATAGATTAGCGCAACTTATCACCCTTACGCCAGGCGAAGTTGCACACTGACGAAGGATCGTAAAAACGCAAATTCATGACCATGAATGACCATTTTACTGAACATTACCACGTTATGCTAGACCTGGCGAAGTTCAATACAATAGATAGGAGTTTGAAAAACACTGGCGTGGTGTTTTACCTTTTTTGGGTGATAGTCTGAAAAAGAGTGAAATTTGGGGGGGTTAACCTCCTTCCCCCCTACATTTCCTAACATATGGCAACACAACTATACAGGGGGCACATGTTTAGGGCAATAGGACAACTTTATTTTATTTATTAAAGGTTTCTTGGGCTTTTGTCGTGCAATTTAGTGGCTGTAACATATACTTCTATTATACTTTGAAATTCGCGCCGTATGCAAATTAGGCATCGCTAGCATAAATGCGCTTTGCCTGGAGAAGTAACACTAGCACAACTACGCTACCGTTCGCTGACCTTAGCGTAACTTTAGTTCACTTTAGTGAATTTGCATAGCACTTGAGAAAATTTGCCTGGAGAAGTGCGGCGAACGTTAGCGAAGGCAACGCTAGCGAATTTTCGCCACTTAGTGAATTTCCCCCATAGACTCCATTTGAATCAAATAATTTCAATTTGAAAAACTGATTTCCTTATTTCTTAAAATACTAAAACAGCACCTTGTACTTGAATCAAGTAAAGCTATCATTAATACTTACTGGAGACAAAACACTCCTATTGGTTTATTTATGTTTAAATTATTTTTAGTGGACTTAAGGTATGTTGATCCAAGTTATGGAAAGATCCCTTATTGGGGAAAACCCAGGTCCAAAGCATTCTAGATAACTTGGCACGTACCTGTCTAAGTATATACAGTATTATGTATTATAAAGATTACCTATGCTACCTTGCTGTCTGCTCTTTTGATTATTGTGCTTCTCTCCCTTGTGAGAAACCTAGACTTTCACTAGCAACTGAGCAAATACAAGGATGTGGGGCAAAAGTCAAGGAATTACACAGGTAAAATCGACGATTCAGAGGCATAGATTTCTTCAGAATTAAGTTCCAGACCAGATATATAGAATACTGTGTAACCCTGTTTTGGCTTAAAATAGCTGAAACCAACTAGTAAAGTAGTGCATGGGTTACACTACTTTAGATTGCTATAACAGTCACTATTCTATACTCTAGATAACCTCATTCAAAGGGTCACTGCTTGCTGACTTCTCTAAAGGGGTTGTCACTTTAGGACCTACCACCTCTGGGGCCTTGTTGACTTCAGGCTCAATGTACATCTACCCAGATCAGCTGCTGAAGGCCAAAGAGGATGGACTGCCCCTTGCAGAGCACTATGTTACAGTGAGAAGGAAATGGACATCAACCAAAGGGCCAATGAACTGGGTATGTACATAAGTAGAAATGGTTTCAGGGGCTTTTGCCCTTTGCCATTGAATGGTGCAATAGTTGTATCTGCCTTCTGACTACACAGAATTTACGGGGTCCCTGTTACCCGACTCCACCAAAGTTCTCCATTCCCTTGGAGCCTTTGCTTACTGTGGCTCCCCAGCGCCATCAACTTACTCCTAAAGTGGAAGTCAAAAGAGGGAAATGCACCCTCTGCTTAAAAGTGTGACAGGAAGTGGTCATCAGCTTCTGGGCAAATTATAAACTTCCTAGAAGGAAGGAAGGAAGGATTTAAAGAACTAGGGGAACGTAATAATGTTAATCCCTACAGACCTGTAACTAAATGCCTCCACCTAGTAGTGGTCAGCAAATGCTACTTCTCATCTCACTCATCAACATCTCTGAGCACAAATGTTCCTTAAGTGGTGTCATTAGTGGATGTGACTCAGTATGACTATTATGGGACTTGTGTATAGTTAAAAGCAAAACTTGTATGTGTAGGACAGGGAAACAATAATATAACATAATGTGGCAAAACAAACTCTCTACCTTGGACCATTTTACAAGAAAAATATATAAGTCCTTTATAATTAAAGATGATTACTAGCAGGGACTGGCAGATTGGTCTCCAGTGAATAATAAAATATTGTCATTTAGGTAAATGTTTGCTATAGAAACTAGTGACCAAAACACTGTATTCATTTCAAAGAGTACTAATAGCTATATGGTATAATATATATATATATATATATATATATATATATATATATATATATTGGATAATGTACCCCCCACTGTAATTTATAAAGATAGTATAAGTCACAGAGGAGATATGTGACCATATAAAAGCACAAGGCCATGGGGAAATTGGAGCGAATTCGCCCCAGGTGAATAAATTCGCCCATCACTATTTGTAAGCAATGTATTTCCAGAATGTCCTTCTCTGTCCATCACAAGTAAGCCTTTGTGCCTTTGTTACTTATAGTAGCAGCTGGTCTTATTGGCAGGAAAAAAGTGAGATGTTTTTGGCAGTGAATAAGTCCATACTTATGTCACCTACTGTAAAGTGTAAAGAATGAAAAGCAATGCTGAAAGATTAAAATACAGGCGGTATGAAAGATTGTCTGGATACTTTGATATTTGTAAAAAAAGACAACAAAGCTTTATATTTATAAAGATGGCAAGCAAAGATTTTACTTTTTTATTACATTTTTTATATTAAAACAACATCATGTTTAGTAAGAGAAATTATACTCTTTAACACTCCGGGGGGGGGGGGGCCTCCACAACCGCTTTTCAGCAGATGGCTTAGTTATATATCTCAAAGGAAGAAATCCTTGTGACCACCGTCTGCATTCCAACTACATTTGTCAAAGCATTATAGGCAGGCAGAATAATTTGGTGATGAGTGGAAACTGATTCTAATGAGGCAGGTGGCAAAATCAGGACTGGAAATATTCATGATCATTTGTCCATTTATTTACACGTAAGCAGTTTCTGCCATGCTAATGTCTTATTTGACTGTAGGTAACAAAAATATTTTCTATCTATAACTAGTGTGCAAAAGCTTGTATTTCCCTCACATCCCCTTAAAATAGCAATTACTAGAATATATTATGTACGCTTGGTAGGACAACAACAGAATAAATAACCATTCCTAAAAAAACATAATATCCTCCAAATATTAATTACAATTTTTCTGTCCATTCTGCTGTAGGGAGGTGTTTTTCTACTAACTATTATTGCTTTTTAATAAAATTAAAGTGAAAAAGGCTCGTACTTGAAAAGTTCCTCCCCTCAATTACCAATCGAGTCAGAAAAACCTATGATGGATGGTTCTGGCATCAATAACTTGTGTATAGGAGGACTTATCCTAAGATGTGCATATGTCACCGTATATCTCCAGTTTAATTAGAATTAGCAGCTTCCAGTGTTGGAAAATGTGTAAACTTTTAGCTAAAGCAGCTGAATCATGACATCAAGGAAAAGGTCTTGTGGTGTGACCTTTTAGACGTGTTATTTTTGTGACACATTGGTGGAAAGTGTTTTGTAGTAAAATGTAAGTTACTTTACTCTACCAGACGACTATTCCCGAGACCGAAGTTTCTAATAATCACAGTTTTATTGAAGCACATAAAATGATGAAAAAAAGGTGACAGGAGACAGAGTACATGTGAAAAAATGTATACACGTTTTGTGCCATAACAACAAATTCCTTTTATATAAAAGAAAGCTTCCACCAAGATTTTATAGCTAATACCTCGAAGGTGCATATTTTAGCCATCTTAGCCATTTTTAGGTAGATCTCTTTTGACTCTGAATCTATTAAAGAATCTGCTTCAATATGAATCCTCTTGTTCTTCCTTGGACTGGTGCTTAGCTCACAAGCTATGTGAAAGCCCTACTACAAGTCTTTGGATAAAGTACTGTATGCTTGAAATGCCTTTTCTTCAAGATTCAAGACGATCAACAAAAATTACAAAATCAGAGAAAAAGTAATTCAAAGATTTATTTTTAAGTTAGTTGCCTGAGTCATGGCGCACTAGAGCTCCGTTGTGGTACTCTGCATATATAGGTCAGTAATGTTGCCCAGGACACTATATAGGGAGGAAGCAGGGAGAGGGTCCAGTGAAGGGTGGGATTTTATATGTAGATGGGTTTACGACTCCTAGGGGCAGATTTACTAAGGGTCGAATTCGAGGGTTAAAAACCCCTCGAATTCGACCATGGGAATAGTGTGGGAATAATTTGATATTCGAAGGATTTTACCGCTATTTGATTTGAAGGGGAAGTTATTAGACTGTCGAATATTTGAATAGATTTTTATTCAAATTATTGATTCGATCGAATTTTCAAAATTCACTGGTCGAAGTGGTCTTTAAAAACATTCAAAAATTCTAATATTTTTTAAAATTCTATCGAATTTCGAATCCTTCATGTGAATTTGATAAATTTGTCCCTAGTGTATTTACCCCCTGGGCCAAATTAACAGATATTGCAATTGAATCTGATTTACTTAAGATATGATATAATTTATAAAGGAGGGTAAAATATTTTTTTAAAGTTATAAAAGTGTGTGTGTGTGAATTATGTGCAGCACAATCTCAGAAATAATCCATGTATAAGGTATTCAGAGGAGAACCCAAGTGGTAAGGCACAGTATGAATAATCTCAGAGTGATAATGAAACAATTCCGCAGTCATCTTTCCTGGAATGCGGACTATTACCAGTGGCAGAACTACCAGGGGAGCAGGGGGTGCGATTGGACCAGGGCCCACACCCCCTCAGAGCCCCCCGGCAGCTTGCTCACCGCCAATTTCCTACAGCATCGCTGATTTGTGGGCAGATTTTTGGGTACAAAGTCGCTGCACATCAGGGCCCGCCCCCCTCCAGTTACGTTACTGACTATTACCAGGCGCGGACTGGCAATCAGTGTGTTCGGGCAAATGCTGCTTTAAAATGTAAATGGGTTGCTCATCTAGGTATGTATTTAATATGTAAATTAGCTAATCACTTTAGAAATGTAAAT
>CM044432.1:51625719-51648369 GCA_024363595.1 Xenopus borealis | reverse complement strand
TGCAAATTAGGATTTGGATTCGGTTCGGTCAGGCAGTAGGATTCGGCCAGATCTGGAAACTGCTGAAAAAGGCAGGATCCTGGCCGAATCTCGAACCGAATCCTGGATTCGGTGCATCCCAACTCATATATAAAGGTTTTTTAAAAGCCCTTTAACATTCAGACATTCTTTCTGGCAAACAGCTGTTAAGTGAATCAGAGAGTAAATGTCAGCATTCCCATTGCTGGGTTCAGTTATTTCAGTGAAGTCCATGGTTTTCAAAGAGTACAATTGAAAAAGACATTATAAGACCCATAATCAAGATGCATTTTGGTTTTTGTGAGTAGTGGAATGATAAGATCTATCCCCTGAGTGGTTCCATAACAAACCCTGGGCACTTCATTGTGATCTAATCCTCATAAAGCATAAAAACAACAAGACATAACAATAAGACAAATAAAAGTTCAGGCCTCCACAAAAATGTGAAACAATCTAGTAAAGTCTAGGTCAGCCTGTAATAAAATGCATGTGAGTTTATAAAAAAAATATTTTTACAGGGAATGATAGTGTTATTTCATATATATTACCTTCCCTTGAAGGGTGGTGTACTTTAATGAGGACACATTCATTTACTCAAATTATAACCCTAGTCATGGAATGATATAACAGCTCATAGTACTGAGATACTGGGTAAACAAAGCAGTATAAAGGTGGCCATGAACATTCAGATCTGCTTGTTTGGAGGGGATCTCTCACCTTCAAGGTTGGCGATATCGGGCTGATGTGATCGTGGCCTAGGGCCCAACAATCGGATCATAATGGAAGCTATAGGGGTGATCAGATTGACATCTGGCCGACTCTTGGCCAGATATCAATCGGGGAAGGCCATCGGTGGGTCCCACACACCAACTTGTTCTGTCTGCAGCTTTTGTTGTCCCGTTGCCAGCATGACCATAAGCTACATCACTGCAGCCATAAAGCTTTGAATCATTGACAACAGTATAAACAATGCAAATATAACTGTGACTCAACTTTAATCCTATAGATGAAGTTATCACTGCATTATTAAAGCTATTACATTAACAGGTATTCCCTTAGAGTGTTCTCTGATCTGCCATATATTGACAATTACAAAGTATAAAAAGAATTACGGGTATGGGATCTATTATACAGAATGCTGTAGACCTGGGGTTTTCTGGGTTATGTATCTTTCCATAATTAGAGTCCCCATATCTGTATATAAATATACAGGTATGTAACAGATGGATGGGTTAGGGTTTGCCTCAAGCTTACTTGGGATCTATATATCTTCAGGTAAGCCCATGCTTATGGGATGGAGGAAGGGATACCACTCTGGTATGTACACAAAGCTTTCACTCTTTAACAAATACCTTTGGGAGCCAGTGGTTCTTTAAAAACAATGGAACTCTTTATTCAGCTTTTGGTAAAATCCTAACATGTGAATCACTTCACTTATCACATTGTGTGCTGAGGGTAACTCTCCAGGGGCAACAAGATGGCAGCAGCTCATTTACAATGATACAAAGCTCACAGATTATTTTTGTTTCTGATTAGTTAGCTTCCCACACAGGGGTGCCTCTGGTGCACAATCCCCACTGAAGGCGAATCTCACAGCTGGTCCCACGCTCCACACATAGCTCTGCCCTCTGAAATCACTTTTGCCCTACCACTCCATGTCACGCCCCACCCCCTGTCCAGTCTCTACTGGGCTAAAATTGGCAACCCTTGGACCAAAGGACCTAAAGGTTAGCAAAACCTTTACCCTCCTATATGTATATTAAAATTTTATTTCAATGGAGTTGCTAATGACTTGATTTAATGGCAGGTTTAATGATCAAGAAGCAGTCAAAACTATTCTCATTAAATACATTTAATAAGCAAATCAGATCAGATAAATGCATGTGTTTTTTGTTTCCTCTCCTAAGTATGGCAATCAATCAGCAATTAGATTTAAACAGCCACCTATATGTTAGAAAACAAAAATAAATATCCGATAGGGTGCTATGGGCAACATCTCCAGAAATCTCTCCAGATATTTATCTCCAATGTTAGTAGCCATGCCAGCTAGAGTTAGATTTATTTTTTTTAAAGTGTGCATAAAAGATAATTTATTCTCACCATCTACAGTTAACTTATTTTGTATATTTGTAATTACCCGGTCTAACATAGCATTCTAGCTAAACAGAGTCCAGCACACTACTACATTACATAGCCATTAAAGCCATTTTCCATTGTGGTATCAAAACATTTTTTCCACCTTCCATCAATGATGCAAGCTTTATATTGTAATGCTGCTTCAAAATTAAAAGTGTGGTCAATAAATCCAGGGCATTTCCTAGTGAAAAGTACAATGCTCCCTGCTATACGATTGGTAAAGGTTAAGACAGGAGCCCAATGTTGAACTTGTTATGACCAGGCAGTGTCAAGACACCCTCCCTCCTTTCTGAACCATCGTCACTTACCTTTCCCTGTACTCCCCAAGAGATTACACAGTCCAGGATGCATGTGAAATGGCAACAGGTTTATTAACACTGAAATGACCGGGCCCCTTGCCATGCCGACCACCCAGCTGCACTGTGCTAAGGAGGGCAAGTGAAGGCATGGGTAGACCTCACCCTGAACTTCTACCTCCCAAGACCATAACCCAAGGAGGTTAAACCACACCATAAACACCAAGTGGTACTAGCCACTTCCCTGGCAAGCATTCCCCCTCCAAACCCATATGCTGTGACTGGATTGAAACCCCACCATGAGAAGCCAAAGCTTTCAAACCTCACCAAATCTCTTACTCCCTAGCCAAACCATTTTAGCACAGATCAATGTCATGAAAACAAACTTTCAAACATGTATTGTACAACAAATGTGTCTCACAGTGTTCTTCACTGCTGCATGTGTGATATAAATGTTTATAAAAAATATTGCATCTGGGGCAGTTGTGAGCTACACCTCACAGTTAGCAGCATTACTGGTGGACAAAAGGTATCAGTGCCCACTTGTCATAGGACAAACAGGGAGGACAGGACTCCTTTGCACAATGTGCCTTTGAGCATTCCCTAACTACCATGCCTCTCCCAGCCCTCTCCTCATGAATACACTCCTAGGAAAAGCATAGGTCCTACTACATAACCCCCTGGACTCATTACCATCTGATTATAGATACACTGACGCCATACTACTACTTTTTTTTTTCTTTTCTTTTTGTGGTCTATAAAGCAATGTCTATATAGACTTGAGTACATAATCAATAATTTGTATTGATTTGTTTTTCTGTGAAAATGTAATAAGGATTCTGAGCTGTAACAAAAAAACTCAACAGCCATTTATATCACCACATTTAAACATGCAACAAGCTATTTGTATGTAAAAAAAAAAAAGCTATTAACGTCAGAAAAATGTTTGCACATTATGAACACTTCAAGTGCCACCTGCCGTATATTCTATAGCGGTGCCACCATATAAACTATCATTCTTGATTCCGCTTTCATCTATCCCGCACACAGTGTTTGCACATGGCAGGATTAAATGGCCTTGCCATGCAAAGGGTTTAAAATAAGAAATCCTAATGTGGTTGCTTCCAATTATAACTATTTTAGGGATAAAGCGAATCTGGAACGATTAGACTGTATCCCAACAAGCGTTTAAAATGCATTTCTAAAGTGAACTATTTGGCTTTCAAGTTGTTTGGTTGCTCTGTGTTTTTTAGGCACAAAGGGTTTTACAAATGAACTGCTGGAACGGCATGCCTGTGCCAGATGCAGAAGGACACAACATGTACTATTCTGTGGGTAATGTAATAAAATTAACAGTAGGAAGGTCCGGGTTACCCAAGCAACCAATCAGTAGGAAGCATTTACTTTCAACTGTTTGAAAACAAACATTTTATGGGTTGCAGTATATTAACTATGCACCATATGTGTCTGCTTCTGGCAGTATCCCACAACTGCATATAGTGTGCATTGCAGATCCGCAGGCCAAGCTGGCAATGGTAGATTCTGAATAGTGAATGGTGGTCTGTTTGGCTACAGAATTATCACTGAAACGATAATAAAACCATCTGGTTAGATTCTATATAGTGGTAAAACTTCAGTTCCCTTTAAAGCCCAATTTTAAGGGTGCAGCACTGCTTTTCAGACATTTGGCAGTGGGTCAGGGCCTCATATACATCATAATATGGTTAAATATAGAAATGTTTGTCACCCTACAGTTCCCATAGTATCAGGACAGAATTGACCCCAAATTTCATCCAAATCTTCAGACTGAGTCTCCTGTTCACTGCTTTATCCCTGTGGAGCAGCTCTACAGTTCTGAAATCACTGCAGTATGATGGTTCTGAACAACAATATTCTACTATCTACTTTCTACTCTATTTCAGTTCATTACATCAAAATCTTTATGACCTTGCAGAATTCTTTGTAAGAATAACATGGCCCTGTTTTACTAATGGGTTTAAATCAGGGGTGTCCAAACTTTTGACTTCGAGGGCCACATTGGAAAAAGAAAAATTGTCTGGGGGCCACGAAACACACAAACACTTTTGACTTTTTGTAAGTAAAGAAAACACACACAAAAAAAAGAACTACAATACCAGTTGTATAACCAGATGGAGCTATACACTGGAATAAGGGACACCTGGATATTAAATAGACTTGTTATTATATTATTACTAACTGGGCAATGGGCAAAGTCTCACCTCCTCTTTTATCCTTTGCAACATGACGTTTTCTCAGGAACTGAGCGTTTCAAGCTGGGCCGCATTCATATCCATCCTGGGCTGCATTTGGCCCTCGGGCCACAGTTAGGTCACCCCTGGTTTAAATGAAGAGGTTTGTTTTTTATCAAATAGTTTTATTTTTGTTCTGCATTGTTTAAAGCTAAAAAAAACTGCTGCCAGAAGCAAGCCGGAGCAAAATAAAGGGGGTGTATTGAACATTTGCCATGTCCTCCAAATGACAGCTGGTTCCATTCTGCAGTAAAGCTTTATAATGTAATAATCTAAGAATGGATTCTTTTTAAAGGTTTGCAGCAATTTTTTTTTTTTTTGCACATAGGACGCAGTGCCAAGTATTATTTTTTAGTACTTAGAACTTCCGGCTGATTGACTTCACATGAACATTATACCAGGACTGCGGAAATAGTAGCCATTAAATCACTTATTGGCTAGCTGGACATAAGCCTAGAGCACACATAAGGCAGAATTATAATCACACTAAAACTCACATTTCTCACTTAATACATAGCCCGTTTGACCAATAACAGCCAACAGTTCCAGTCCAGTGTTTACTCAATGGGCCAATTTGTTGATATCAGAAAATCTGTCACAGGATTGCTGCTCCGAAAGAGAAAATAAATTGGAGGGGGGGGGGGGATTTGCTTAAAATTATAATTAAATTAGCAACAGGAATGTACTGTGCAAAGATTCGGGTAGTGGTAGATGAAAGTCATCAGAACAGATCAGGGGAACTAGTTTTGCTCAGAACAAGAACATTTCCATTTCAGCCACAAACTTGCGTGGAGAAAATATTTATCAAATTTTAGAGCATGCAGTGGAGAGGATAATCAGATTATATTCAGGAAAATCACAAGCCATGAACCGTGCAATCCTTATTAAATCCATTAGAAAGGGAGCAAACGCTTTTTAGAAAAAATCTAAAATAGAATGCCCTGCTGTGGAGTAATGGGAGCCTCTCAACACACACAATTATTTGACCAATTTCTTCTCATAATGTCACACTGCGGCTTTATCTCCTGTCAGAATGAGACAGAGGCATAATTTTGAGACAGGACAGTTCAAATAATAGAGGCATAACCAATGCTCAGGTCCCATAAATTGAGCCTGAGTAATTCCAAAGATTTCCCTGTATGTCAATCCTCTGCTTAAAAATATATATTATTTTTTTTTTCTTGACAGTAGCTTTCTTGCTGATGATTTCAAACAATATCTCAAGACAAAAGTAATGATATTTAACAGAGCCTGACAGAAATATATCTTATTCGTTTTAACATCTCTCAAATTAGCTTGAGAGATAACTGACAATATTTTTTCTGCTTTAAAGAACTACAAGGTGTTTGAACCTATTACTTACTCCCGACCTTGCCTAGGTTGACATCATTATGATCTAGTCAAACTCATTGTTTGTTGAGTATCTTTATGAGACTTCATCTTATGTTAACCAAATATCTGACCCGACGGAGCATTAAATCTATTCTGTCATGATTTTAATGGAGTTGTTTTTTTTTTCTAAATCACACTGTTTAAATTACAAATAATTCACTCTAAATGAACATAAAAGAAGGGGTGCACTTCTATTGTATAAAATTGTATCAGCACCTTTAAGCAAATAAAACTATATTGCACTTACAATGCAGTATAATTGTGTTTCAGCGGCTCTGGGATATGCTCTTTAAATCACTTGAAATGGGCAGACAAGGAAAGTCAGAATGCAAAAAGATATTTCGATTGGATGGGTGTGATGTCAGTCAACTGAGCACCAGAGGAAGTGACATCATTACATCATTGCTGTTATTTGGTTACCTTCCAATTAAAGGTTTCCTTCTTAGAAATCCCAATTCCAGTAATACATCTAATGATGCATGGTTTAGGCACAAGGAAATTCAAAAGAGACTAGAACATGTAAAGATAAACAAAGGTCCAGGACCAGATGGTATTTATCCCAGGGTACTACTCAAGTTTAGCTTTGTGATTGCCAAACTTCTTTACTTAATTTTTCAGGATTCATTGAGGTCTGGCATGGTGCTCAGAGACTGGTGAATTGCTAATGCGGTGCCGTTATTCAAAAAGGGATTCCATTCTCAGCCTCAAAACTATAGGCCAGTTAGTCTGACATCAGTGGTAGGAAAGCTTTTGGAAAGGGGTATAAAGGGATAAGATACTTGACTTCATTGCAAATAATAGATAGAGTCTGTGCCAGCATGATTTTATGTGTAATACATCTTGCCAAACTAATTCAATTTCTTTTTATGAGAAGGTGAGCAGCGACATTGACTGCTGTTTAAATTAAGCAATTGTAACCCTAATTTGGCTACTGTCCCTTTAAATAGAATCGTCCTAGGCAATTCAGGGGCCCTGAGTCCCTTTTGCAATATGAAAATTACTGGGAACTGGAAAGTACGGCGCAGTGCCTCCACCTAGGGAGCACGGAGGAACTTACCTCAGAAGAATCCCCTAGGAAAAATAAAACACACAGTTTGCAGATGAACAAAATTTTACTTTATATAAACAGCAGTATAATAACTAATACACAAGTCACACCTAGGGTAGCCACCTTTTCTAGAAAAAAAATACCGGCCTTCCTATATATTTACCTTTTTTTCCTATTAATAACATTGGGATCAGCCATCAAAAATACCGGCCAGTCCGGTAAAATACCGGCCAGGTGGCAACCCTAGAACTCACACCTGTATGGGAATATATGGGACACTACCTAAATCCCTAGTAGGTTCTAACTGCTAGTTCAGCACAGTCCTTAGGATTTCACCATCCCACTTCTCTGGAAGGGTTTAACAGCACACAGTGCAAAATGCAATGTCCCTTTCCCCAGAACTCTTATTCCCCGGGAGCGCTACGTTTCCCCAGAGTACTTTTTCCTTTGGAAAGTTGCATACATCCCCTGGAGCAGGCAAAAATTACTCAAGGCCTGTCTTGCTGTTAGGCTCAATACTGTATCGGTGCTCACCAATTTCACTGGAATCACAAGTAACTCTGCTGCAGAATCACTCCCACAAATGGCACTTTTCTCCTCTGAAGTTTTAGCAGCATGGCAGGGAACAGGAATCCTCTTTTTGCACTCCTGCAGATCTCACAGCTTGAACAGCTTTACAGGTCTTGGTTGCAGCGGAATCTTTCACTCCACAGGCTGGGATCAACTCTGTCACACAGCCTGCACAAACAGATCCAGGGCCTACACACACAGCTCCACAGTCTGGCACACCCTCTCTTCCCAGGATGCACTGCGGTGTCCCCCCAATCAGGTCACTCTCCAGCCTGTAACTAGTCGTAATGATGCCAAAGACAGAAACAGTGGAAGGCTTTCTATTCTCCCCTACAGAATGTTGGCCTGGAACATAATACAGGTATGAGACCTATTATCCAGAATGTTTGGGACCTGGGGTTTTCAGGATAACAGATATTTCCATAATTTGGATATTCATTCGTCAACCAGAAAATCATGTAAATATTAAACTATTAAACAAGTCAAATAGGCTGGTTGTGCTTATTATAAAGATTAATAATATCTTTGTTTGCATCAAATACAAGGTACTGTTTTATTATTAGAGAGAAAAAGGAAATTGTCTTAAAAATTTTGGAATATTCGGATATAATGGATTCTATGGGACAGACCTTAAAGGAGAATTCAACCCCCTTGGGGTCAAATTCACTAAAGCGCGAAGTGTCTAACGCTAGCACAAATTCGCCAGAGTGACATCAAATCGTAACTTCGCAAATTCCCTAACACCGGCTCTGGCGAATTTACGCTAGCAAAGTGGATAGACTTGCGCAACTTCGCACCCTTACGCCAGGCCAATTTGCGAACTGACGAAGGATTGTAATTAAGCAAATTCACTAAGATCAACTTTTTGCTGAACGTTACCACTTACGCTAGACTTTACTTTGTTCAATAGAAAAGATAGGAGTTGGAAAAAAAAATGTGGCTATTATAGGGGGCACATGTAGGGCAATAGGACAACTTTATTTTTTTTATTAAAGGTTTCCTGGGCTTGTGTAGTGCAATGTAGTAGCTGTAACATACACTTCCATTATACTTTGAAATTCGCCTGGTATGCAAATTAGGCCTCGCTAGCGTAATTGCTCTTTGTCTAGCGAAGTAACACTAGTGCAAATACGCTACCATTGGCCGACCTGAGCGTTAATTCGCACTTTAGTGAATTTGCTTTTTTTTCGGATCTTAGTGAATTTGCCACTTGGTACAAAACTCCCCCTCCCCTGAGTAGGCCCCCCTCCCTCCAGCCCCCTCCCCCCCCGGGCTCAGGGGAGAGAGGGAGTTTTGCACCAAGGGGATTGAATTCTCCTTCAAGTAACTTTCTGAATAATAGGCTTCCAGAAAATGGATCCCATAGTGTATTTGCACTTGAATAGAACAATGGCTAAAAGATATATTACTTAGAGTGGTGGTAAATGGAACATTTTCTAATTGGACTAGTGTTGTTAGGTGGGTACCGCAGGGCTCTGTACTGGGTCCTTTGCTTTTCAACTTGTTTATTTATCAATGTGGGCATTGAAAGTACTGTTTCTATGTATGCGGAGGATACTAAATTGTGCAAAACTATAGGTTCCATGCAGTATGCTGCCACTTTGCAGAGGAATTTGACTAAACTGTGAAACCGGGCAGCAAACTGGAAAATAAGTTTGCTGATAAATGCACTTTGGCAGAAATAACATAAATGCAAGTTATACACTAAATGGAAGTGTGTTGGGAGTTTCCTTAACTGAGAAGGATCTAGGATTTTTTTTGTAAATAACACATTTTCTAATCCCATGCAGTGTCATTCTGTGGCTACTAAATAAAGTAAAGTCTTGCATAAAAAGGGCATTAACTCAAGGGATGAAAACATAATTTATACTCTATAAGTCCCTGGTAAGACCTCACATTGAGTATGATGCAGTGCAGGGATATAAATGAGCTGGAGAAAGTGCAGAGACGTGCAACTAAACTGTTAGAGCTGTGCTGTCCAACTTCTGTGGTACAGAGGTACAAAAGTTATTCTGGTTGACATGGTGGAGGGATGATAATGGAAGCCAGAGTTAACCAATCTCTGTTTAAACCACACCCATGTTACCACAAGACCAAAAAAACAAATGGTTGGTGCTCACTGCAGGGATATCACTTATCACTCATATGTTGTCATATTAAGACATACCCTTAAATCCATATGCCTCCTCTTCCCCTGTGGATAACACAGCACCCCCAGCACATGATTAAACACCTTAGGGGCACATAACAATAATTTATTTTCAAATGCTAACAAATCCCCAGAAGAAATACCAGGCTTATGTTCCACGGGCACAACAGGGCACACACAAACAGAGCAGGGTACACACAGGCAGAGCAGGACACACACAGGCAGAGTATGTCACACACAGGCAGAGTAGGACACCCAGGCAGAGCATGGCACACACAGGGAGCATATCGGAGGCAGAATAGAGGAGGCAGGGAAACCCATCAGGACCAGTCTAAGATGTACTATATACAGTGACACAGTGCTGGTGCCCCATTAGCATTTTGTATAAAGTGTGAACAGGTGAACAATCTGGCTCTCAGGTGTGATCAGTACAGGGTTTTTGAGGATCGCTCTTGGAAGAAGCCATTACTGGCGAAACGCGTTAGCGAGATTATCTCAGGAAAAAGAACCTTGGACACTATCCCCACCAAACACGCGAAACTCGGAGGGACGCCAACGGATTTCAGCGCAACCTGGGGGACATTTTTATATCGATTTGAAATGTGGCAAACGGAACTTCGCTTGTGAGTGTATTTTTACATGTTAATTAAAATAATTTTTATACGTTCCTACACATGTTGTTCCTGCTCTTTCCTCCCTACAAGTGACGGAAGGAATCCTTACAGAAGATATCTAATACCACGCTCGCATTAGCTCACGTCTTGTGAGTATATTGGAATACGGGGATCACTGGGATTTTAACGATCTATTGCCACACTCCTTTTGGGCATATCAAGTTACGTTACAATTCCCTCTCTCTCCCCCCCATTGTTGTTTGGGGTTATTTCCTTTTTGGATCATATTGTTTAGTTTGGATCGGAACTTAATTTCACTGTTTAAAACAGCTTTATGCACACTATATAGGAGGTCACGGAAAAGAAAGGAGTCACTATACATAGCTCCTGTGTGTTTTAAAACCTATTCACAAGGTGATTAAATAAGAAACATTAATTCACAAAATTGTGAGGGTGCACAAATTGTAAAAATACTGCACTATATAAATTTTCTCTGTTACTTCCCCTCCTTGAGAGACATTGTCTCAAGAGGAATACATCAATTTCAACTATATTTTTCGGTGTGAACAATAGATGTGTTGCAAGTGTGAACAATGCAGGAGGCTCACAGGTGTGAACAAGCTAGGGTATTAGTCTGAATTTGAGGTTTAAACAATGCAGAGTTAATCTCTGTAGTGAAACCATTTAAATCTTACTCATGGTAAGCAAACACAGCCGGTAGGTGGGGGGCCAAACAATGGGGGGAGTTGCGGGCCTCATGCAGCCTGTGCACCGCCAGTTGGACAGCCCTGGGTTAGAGGATGGAAGACTTTAACCATGAGGAAACACTGTCAAGGTTCTTATTTTTTTCTCTGGAAAAGAGAATATAAAGAGGATAACAGCACCAGAGGCCACCCCTTTAGACTAGAGTGGTAGGTGGTTCTTCACAGTGAGGACAGTTAGGTTGTGGAATGCACTGCCGGGTGATGTTGTGATGGTCTGGTGGTCACTGTTCAGAAGCGAGGCATGCTCGCATTGCTCTTGGGTTTTGACTGATGCACACTGCCTGACATCATCACGCTAGGCATGAATTTAAAATATTTAAAGATACCATGTCCCTATTCACATTGCCCAATGTAGGTCTATTTCCTAATAGTTCATGGGTGTTCTTACTGTACTGGTCTCTGTTCCTTGACCTTTGTCTGTCTCTGACATCTGCCTGTACCAACCTCTGCCCATTTACTGACCATACTTCAGATCCTGATGTTGTACTGTGCTGTTGATTATGACCCCGATCTGATTCTTGATTCTGCACTACCAAATTTGTGTCAACTCCAGGGCTGATCCTGTCATGATCAAGGTGAGAACCTTGCCTCGGGTGGCATAGAGTGGCCAGTTACCTTCTGGTAACATCAAATTTCCCTTTTTTACCATGGAAATTCAGTTCTACTAGTACTGAGAGTGCAATAGTGGCAGAAGCTCCTGAAGCCATGCTGATTGACTCTGGACTACACTCCTTGTTCCCTAATCCTTCTTGTACATGCTCAGTTCCCTTATCCTTCTTGTACATGCTCAGTTCCCTTGTCTGCCTAAAATGTTTCTCCTTGGTCCTCTCACGGGCGGTATCCGTGTAGCGGAGGGTTCCTCCCAAACGGCAGCTATTATAGGTAGAAGCATGAGCTGTGATTTCTCACGCATTTCTCACAAGATGAACTACATTTTGAATGTCATTTGCCTTATACTGTTTCTTGAGAAAGCTTTTAGAATGGAATGTATCTTGAGAATCTCTGTGGGATTCTCTCCGAATCCTTTCTACCTACCTCTACACATAATCTAACAGGTACCCTGCTGTGAATGGGTGTTTTGGCTAATTTAGAAACCTGTAACTAGTTAACTGAGACACCTCCATCAAGGAGTAGAGGATATCATATACTGTTTGATTTTGTTCAATTGTGAAAAGCATTTGAGTTTATGGCCATGACTACCGAAAAACAAGGGTAGACTGATTCATCTGGAGGCACAATAGAGCATTTAGGGCAATTATGCCTTCTAATTGTGGCTGGAGATGATATTAAGCATAAAAATGAGAGCCGGCAGTTTAAAGAGAGTACAAGTAAAAATAGTACCATAAAAAGTATCCTATAGTCTGCCCCCATCTTCCTTAAAGCCCAGATTGTAGCAATATGGTTGTGCTTCAGGCCTGGGAAGCCCTGCAGCAGTGGCAGCCTTAACCTACTTCCCCTGAGTAGTTGCAAATATTACAGGGACAGGCCCCAAATCTGACACCTGTGCATATCCTAGGGAAGCAGTTTAGCATAAAGATTATAAGTGTAAATGTCCCTTTATCCCAAATTTGAAATCCCACATTTTAACATAACATGACAGCCTTTCTGGCAGCATATAAGGCAGCTTTCTTTGGATAATACACTGGAAATGGTTTGCTTTTATATGTCAAGTCACACACCAGTTGTACTTCTATAAACAGAAGAATTTCCATACATTAAGGTGATTGTATATTTTGGCTTCGTTTAGCTTTAGCAGAAAATCTCAAGGGATGGTGCTTCCCTGAAAAATGCATTTATCTAAGTTGGGAACCTTCACTGCATATTTCACGTTAGAAGCTTCCCGTTTCATCAACAATGACACAAAAATAACACACCTTTCCTCCAGTTAATGCAAAATATTCTGTTCTCCTGGTGCTTTAACAGATGTTGTCCCTTTATGGAAAAAACGTTCTCAATGAATATGTGTATGTGACGTGAATACAAAAAGATCTTGCTGTTGCATGGTGTCAGGAAAACTGGTATATGGTCATATTTGTGGCTTAACCTCTCAGAAAATGCCTTCTAGCCTAGTCTTTGCAATTTTCAAGCACATTTCCTCGCTGGTTCTAAGGAGACTTTGTTAGGCCAATTTATTCATGTAATACTTTTCACTTGAAATCAAAACAGCCTAGAGCAGGATAACATTTCAATGCAAGCTCACAGCGGCAGAGAGTGGAGAGAAACTGTAAAGCTAGAGTGACCTCTAGTGGAAGATACCAATGTAGAATGCTTTATTACTCTATAAAATATAAATGAGTATATTGCTAGTGTAGAGCAGTATGGTCATGAAAACAGGCGTGAGTAGTCTCATTAAAATATCTCACCAGGATTAGCAGTGGAAGGAGGGATTAAAATTCTTGTTCAGGAAATATCATTTATTATTATTCACAGAAGTTAAATATGAGTTTAAAGTACTCCACTTACTTTACGCTAAGAGCGATATCTGAATTTAAACACACGTTTCAAAATGCTGAAAGGTTAAACTTAATTGGTTAAAAGTATTGTATTCCCCCTCTTTTCTAATATAACGTGATTGCCTTGTTCCAGAGCACAATAAATGTGTCCCCTTTCCTAGAAATCTCTGCTAAAGATAGAGCCTAAGGTTGCTTACTAGCAGAGAAGATACATATTCCCATGTTTAATCATTTAAAGCAGACCTGGCACCCTAACATCTAATTGCAATTCTTTTTTTTATCTTGTTAGTAGAGCAAAATAAACTTACACTTATTTACTTGGAATAGTACAATCACAGCAAGTAGGCAGGTGCCATTTTGTGGACAGTGTTATTAAGGAAAGTTTTTTAAATCAAAAATCCCCAAATCTTTTGTATCACCCCAAATTCTGTACTAGGTCGGATCTGATGCTCATGCATATGCACAGACTACACAATTATAAATGGTGAGGAGGGGGGGGAAATGTGTGCATTAACACCTAATAAGTGCTAAATGGAAAGTGAAAGTAATTGACTGCCCCTGCCTCTATGCCTGAGGAATACAGATGGGGCAGGCAATATGTCATTGACAGTTCAAATTTGTAAATGCATTTGTAATAAATAAGGTTTGAATGCTTTAATGAAAAAATACTTTGGGTTTCATGTTTTTATGTCTTGTTGACAGGTTCCCATTAAGTGAGGGTGAAAACGTTTCATTTTTGGGTTAAAGGCAATGCTATGTGTGTAAATTAAGCTTTCTCAGAAGCCTAAAAAATTCAGACGCTAACCTTTACCATTACAATGCTGGGCTTCTGATAAATACTTTATGATTCGCAGTGCATGGCAAATATACTAGTGAAATTTGTAAATCTTCCACTCCCTGCCCTGATTGTCCAGTTGAGTTGTAGATATCAGTACCTAGTCCAATACGATTCTGATAAACATAATTTATCCCTGTAGGACAAATGTTTTCCCTCTCCTCCATTTAGCATACATCAAATATACAGGCTTTGCCTGTGTCAATGGAACACTAAAGAACAGACTATTGTGACATGCTGTTTTATGTTATTATTGTAACCCTTTGAACACCACCATAGCAAATGGAGATTACCATTGGGCCTTAAGGTAATCATACTGAAAGCAGCAATTTGCAGCAATGATTTTCCACAAAATTCACAGCTGGAAAAACTTTACCGTCAATCATAAACAGAAGTTTTGCCATGCAAATTACATTGGCAACACTTTAGGGGGGATTCCAGTGGAATTCCATCTTTTTGCAATATAAATGTTGATAAATGTAAATCCATTATTGATGGTAGATGCTTTTCCATTTAAGGTCTGCATCAACATCCTCTAAGTTGCTTTATGTTCTTTACCTAGATTAGACCACTGGTGGGTTCCCTTTAAGAAAGGAGGACAGAATTTCATTTTGCTATAGTGAAGCTGGTCATTGCAATGATATGGGACCCAGCCTGAAGACTAATGAAGACTTATACCTGAAGACAGGTATTTATATTGTTCCAACGTATTTTTGTAGCGCTTCATAAAAGTTAAACAGTCCCTGCTCGGTGGAGCTTACAATCCAAGTCCCTACCATATCCACACACGGGTGATTCTGCGCCCCTGGCGACCCAGAGAGGCCTTTCCTATGCAGCTTTTACCTTTCAGAGCTTTATAGAGAGTCGGGGGGGGCAGCATTGCTATTGCAGAGAATGCAATTTCGCTCTCAGCACTAGAAGAGGTGAAATGCCAATTTAAAAACTAGGACTAAAAGTTACCGGGAGCAACTTTTTGCCATCCCCTGGTAAACTGGGGGGGGGGAGATTCTCAATTTGCCTCATGGCAGCATCACCCCATTCACATACAGCAGGGCCAATTTTATCAAACGTAAATTAAACTACCTGTATGTTTTTGGAGTGTTTCAGGAAACAAATACAGACATGGGGAGAACATAAAAACTCATTGCAGATACTTCCCTGGCTGGAATTCAAATCAGGAACTCCAGCGCTGCAAGCAGCAGCACTACCCAATAAGCCACCATGCTGCCTTTGTACAGCCACTTTTAAGATGATATTTTCTGCAAGCATAAACAATAAACTGAATAGATTATAATTGTTTTGTTTGACCCAAATTTGCACCTGGATTCCACTGACTTACAAGGAAATGCCATCTTATTGGAGTCAAAAGCAAATGACATTTTAACAATCATGTAATCGCCTGCAAGTATAAACTGGCACCTTCTGGCCAACTTCTAGTATTTGACCCTAGTACTAAACAATACAAATAGCATCTATACAGAACATAGCCAAGTATTAAACATCCATTCAAAGGTCATTCCCACAAAAGTAATAACTAACCTGTAAAGAATTATTCCATTAGCAGCATTTCATTCCTCATAAAATAACCCCACTGCAATACAAACCAATAAAAAAAATAGCATTGCGAAAAAACAACAGTAAATGTGCTAGTTACTGTATAAAATAAGTTTATTTTTTTATATATACATAAAAACAATATTGCAAGACAACACTGAAGCCATAGGTAAACTCTATTAAACCTTTAGTATTTCAACATCTATGCGTTTGGATGCTCATTTCAGACTATTATTTAATTGACTACAGATGATGTTCAGAGATTAGATTCAATGAGGGGATCTTAAACAATCCATAGAAATGGGCAACTCTAAAGTACAGCTTTTTTAACCTTCAGTTCACCAGTTCAAATGCAGCATAGTTTCTTAATAGGTTATATTATTACCATATGGCATGAATGTAAATAGGTTGGTTGGTGGTCAGATACTGGTTAAAAAAAAAATAGGTGTAGGCATCAAGGGAAATAGATTACAGTAAATACAAGCTTGGGCCCAAGAGGCAAAATATATTCAGTCGTTTTTTGCCCTTTGTAGTAAGTTGTTTTTTTTATTAATTTAATTACAAAACACTTAAGAGGCCCAATTATCAAAGTCTGAATTTATCTCAACATTTTCTTCAAAAAACTTTGATCAAATCTGCACAGGTTTTTCAGTTATTTATTATTAAATTTTCCCGAAAATTGGTTTGCGGGAGAAATCGGAATTTTCCACTCAAAAACTCAGATTTCTTATGCTTTTTGCCAAAACCTCTAAATCTTTGGGTTATTGCATAAATCCCAGAGCACAAAAAAAAAATCTATGGGACTTGTCCCATTGACATATATGCAACCTCAACTGGCCTGAGATGCCAAATTTTCTGATTTCGGAGATTTTCCATCCTTAGGGTATGATAAATTCTGCTTTTTTTTGCATTTGGAGTTTATAAAATAACCCCATAGTGCTGGGATATTGTGATGACAGCCATCTAGCCCTGTGGACATTTTTATGCTAAACTAAAGGCGGTTTCAATCAACTCCAGTTACATAACTGGTCAGACAAGTTCCTATAACAAAAACAATGGCTGCAAAAGACACTCTCCACAAAAAATTAGTTATCACTAATTCTACAGGGGGTGATACCAGTGTTGCTCTGTAATTAAAGATGTCAATCTAGACGTATACTCAGGGGAACGTTTTACAAGCCCAACCATTATTCCACACATGGGTTTCCTTATAGACCATTTTTTGAATCTCCGCTACAAACTGCATTTGGTTATTCAGGAATAAAGTTCCACTGGCACCTGTGGGGGTGTCCTCAGCCAACAGCAAGTGAAAGCACATCTCCTCTCAACTTCCAATTCAACCAAGTCATTAAGTCTGTAATCAGGAATATTCATTCAGGAAAGGAGATACCATCCATCTGTACGTCTTCTTTTAATGCTTGGCATGAGATGACATCAATAACATTGTTCTTTGTTTTCATCATTTCATTCTGACTGCTAGAGTATAATTTGTTCTTTCTGCTGTTTTAGCAATCAATCTAAAATTCTCTTCCAAGTGGCAGATACTAATGCTAGCTTCTACATTGTAAAAACTTACATAATTGATTGTATGGACAAAGTTCAGATTCCAGAAATGTCTCTCAAACTGCTTTTGCATGGTATTTTATGATTTAAAACAGACGTATGAATGTGATTTTTTTTTTGCCCTGACATTCTGTTATATTCTTATAACAACTTCCTTTTTGTGTGTGTGTGTATATATATATATATATATATATATATATATTTTTTTTTTTTTTTTTTTTTTTTTTTTTTTTTTTTTTTTTTTTTTTTTTTTTTTTGCTATATTTCTCTCTCTTTTTTTGTTTTTTTAAGCTGAACATAGGTAAGAATTTTTGTTCATAAATTGAGCAGAGGCTATAGACTATATATATTATTAATGATTATTGAGTCCAACCTCAAGGTCAGTTGGTAAAAACACACCGTATTTGATGCAAACTATTTTTCACGCACATAATATGGGAATTGTTTCTGATTACGTTGCTTAATTAAACCTTGACCTGTGCTTCCGAACATGATAATGCTTTATTTTCTTTTCAGCTACTGAAATTATTGTTCTTAATCAGAAACCGTCTTCTCTCATATTTTATGAGTTCAACTTCAACTTCAATGTGTTTTCCCACTTGATTGAATTCCATTTCACTTTAGGGGGTGGGAGAAAAGTTTTTCTAAGCCAGTTAACTGCATAACTGCACATTAAATCGATGCAATCATCCTGAAAGCAAAGATAGGTAATTTTTGAGAAGGTAGAGTAAAATTTCACTAGCATTGTATAAGATATGTCAGTGATGGAAATGTTCTTTCTTGGAGAAATTGTGTCATCCAAATAAAAATAAACGTAAGCTTTAAAGTTTAATATTAAGTTATGAATTTTGATGATAGTCACCTATTTTAAAGGGATTCTGTTATGATTTTTATTTCTAAATTACACTGTTTACATTGCAAATAATTCACTCTACCATTTAAAATGAACCAACAAATTTTGTTTTACGTTTAATATTTGTGTGGAGGCAGCCATTTTAGTGCTTTGTGTCTGATTCTGAGCTTTGAGAAGGAGCCAGCACTTAGGCTAAGGCCAGACGGGGAGATTCGGGGGAGATCCGTCGCAGCGAGAAGTCGCCAGGCTACGGATCTCCCCCGAATCTCCCTGTCTGGCCTTAGCCTTAAGGATGAAATTGCTTTGAGACAGCTATTTTATCTCCCCTTCCGTTTGTATCTACCATGACCTAGGCCATGCTCCCAAGCAGGAAAAAGTAGGGTTTTTTTCGGATTGGGTGCTATTCTCGTGTCTACTTCTAGGTGGGGATTAGCATTGCAAACAAATCCTTCAGCAGAGATGTCAAAGGCTGCTATCTGATTAGCTGCCCATTGTTCTAATAAGCTTCTGATGGGCTGGGATGGAAAGGGGGCAATATCACTCCAATTTACAGTATAGAAGTAAAGAGTGATTGTAGTACAAGTCACATGACCTGAGGGCACCTGTGAAACTGACAATATGTCTAGCCCCATGACCAATTTCAAAATTAAATATAAAAAAATCTGTTTGCTCTTTTAAAAAATGGATTTCAGTGTAGAATCCTGCTGCAGCAGAACTATTAACTGAGGCTTTTGAAAAAAAACGTTTTCCTAAAACAGTATGGGGCAGATTTACTAAGGGTAAAAAAAAAAACCTCAAATTCGACCATTGAATTTTTATCAAATTTAAACCCTTCGAATTCAATGGGTTTTAACGATATTCGATTAATCTAATAAAAAAAATCTGATCAATCGATAAAATCGTTCGAATCGAACGATTCAAATTATTTTAACCATTCGATTTAATTTTTTTTTTATTCGATCAAAAAAAAACTTACCAAAATTCTATGGGAGCTTCCCATAGGGATATATAGGAATTCGGTAGGTTTAATCTGGCGAAGTAGGCAATTGAATAAAAATTTAAAAGGCAAGTACTTCGAATGATCGAAGAGATTTTTATTCAATCTATTTAAATCATTTGATTCGATCGAATTTTTTAATTTCGATGGTTGAAGTGGCCAAAACAAAATCGAATTTCAAATTATTCACACGAATTTAGTAAAAAAGTAAAAATCTGCCCCAAGTCTTTACTGTTGGGTGGGGGGTAACAATAACTGCAATAAGTTTTGAATAAGAATGAAGCCAACCCCTCATTTAATGCATTCAGAACCTGAATAACAGTTTAATGTAAAATATATATATATATATATATATATATATATTTGTTGTCTATTAATGTTTAGTTTAAGGTTTACATGGTTAGCCACTATTAATACATGAAATCATTGTTACAGTGGCCAATATTTTTTTCTCTCAGAAAGCCTGGGGCCTGGAAGGGGTCATGTGTGAGAAGAGTGAGGGATTACCTACATATCTTTCGCTTTGCTTTTCAAATAAATAGTCTGCATTATTAATGAACATGGCTGGTGTCTGATATATATTAGAGTTCCACATGCTAAATAATCTTAGATGAAGAACAGTTGAAAGTTACAAATTAACCATCCAGCACCTGTTATTATTGCTAGATTCATACTACATGCTATACAGATAAAGATTATTGTGAAATATATGTAGGAAGTCATCTCCTTTTTCTTTTTCATGTTTTTTCAAAAGCTTTAGTTGTAGTTAATTTTTTTTGTTACAACTCTGAGAAGAACCTGCATGTGAATATAGGCAGGAGTCAATCACAGGAAAGAAACTGTCATTTGCTCTGTTGCTGACTGAAAACAAAGATCACTGCTCTGTCAGGTATTCAATATGTTTTTTGTTTGTTTTTATGTAACTCATTTTTTTAAATTGATGAATTCTTTTTGTGCCTCCATTTATAGGGTAGGGAGAGTTAAGTTATGACTTGAGTTCATTTTTCATCTTTAATATTAAAGGGGTTGTTCACCTTTGAGTTGACTTTTAGTATGATGTAGAGAGTGGTATTCTGGGACAATTTGTAATTGGTTTTAATTTTTTATTATTTGTGGTTTTTGAGTTATTTAGCTTTTTATTTAGCAGCTCTCCAGTTTGCAGTGTCAATTTACCCTAGCAACCATGCATTGATTTGAATGAGAATATGGAATATTAATAGGATAGGGTCAGGAAATAAAGACGAATAATAAAATGTAGCAATAACAATAAATATGCAGCTTCAGAGAGGATTTCTTTTTTGAGGGTGTCAGTGACCCCCTTTTGAAAGCTAGAAAGATTCAGGAGAAGACAAATAATTTATAAAATATAAAAAATAAATAATGAAGACCAATTGAAAGGTTGCTTAGAATTGGTCATTCTATAACATACTAAAAGTTAACCTGAAGGTGAACCACCCCTTTAAGTCCTTCATAAAGAAGATGCTGCAGAATTCCATTTTAAGTGTCAGACTGGGTTTCAAGGACTCTGGAAAAAAAACTGGTGGGCCCCAGTGACCCAGCCCAGTTCAGTTGGACTCATGTATAAAAGGTGCATTAAATCTACAGTATATAAACTTATTCTAAGAACCTCCTTAAACATAATTAGTGGCATTACCCTACACTCTCCCACTCCCAGTATTTCTACCCCAGGAAAAAATCCTTCTGCAGGTAGATTTCCTACAGCCCTTACTTACTATCTGGCACTAAGGCAGCGAGGAACATTTTTATTGGAATGGCAATACAGCCCTACACACCATTTTAACAGGTATGTTGCAGCGCTCTTTCTCTAGAAGAAAAGCAAATAGGTTGGATATTAATGGATATTGATAAATGGATATAATTTATTCAAAAGTAATTCCGTATTTGATTACTGAGGACAGTATCACCTGTATTTACTTGCAGTTATGTATGGGGAGCTCTTTGCTACAGACAACCCAAATCACGTTTTAAATGGAATAACTTTTGAAGAAAGTCCCACTCCCTCTAAATTTAGAACACATTTTAGGGGACCTACTACTTTAAGTTTTATCTAGTAAAACTGCTAGACTGATGTCATGATTGGTTGTAAGTCCACAAATGATCAGGACAGTAGGAAGGGAAAAGATCACTATTCCCAAACTGACCAAAATATTGGTGAGCTCCAATACACAAATAGCTAACTGAAAGAAACACTGTTTCGTATCGTGTTATTTATGCATTCAAGCACACCTTTAGGTTAAATCTGGTGCCTTTAACTTGGAAAAAACTAATTTAATTTTGAGTTGTGCTGCTGGCAGTGTTTGTTCTTTTTTTTTTATTTGATCGGGCTTATGCAACATAACCTCTCTAGCCAACCCTAATTCTGTATCTCCTACCAGTCTTGGACTAAGTCCATGTGATGGACTAACCGTGCCCTATGTGATGTACAGTAGCAAGCGCTAGTGATCATTTAGCTTCTCTTCAAAGTGCCCTCTAATTTCATCTTGGCAGTGTATGCAACAAATTATTTTTTTAAAGTTTTTCTTCCTCCTTGTTTTGTGACGAAAAGTCATGTGATTTTATGCATTCAGATTCGGTTCAGCCAGTCACAAGGATTCGGCCAAATCCTGCTGAAAAATGCCAAATCCTGCTGAACCAAATCCTAGCTTTGGTGCATCCCTAGCTGCTTTTGTTAGCAGGGGCTGGCTAAGGCAACAATGGGCAGCAATTATCATTTTGTTAACCAGTTATGTTAACCAGTTACATGGTTTGGCCAATGTCAAGAATAGTGATATGTTGTAATCAATAAAGCAGCTGCGGCCATTTCATCCACCAACAATATGAGTTGTGTCCAGTTATTTAATGGTCTCACAAGAGTGCTGGTTACTCTTCCCATAAATGGTGATGTGCAGTGTATTTTCTTCATTTTTTTACACAGCATGGTAAACAGGGCCTCTAAGTTGTTATATACACTGCTGTACTATTAAAGGAATTGTTCAGTATTAAAGTAAAAGCTGGGTAAATAAATAGGCTGTGCAAAAAAAAACATGTTTTCAATATAATTAGTTAGAAAAAAATTTAATTTGTAAAGGCTGGAGTGAATGTAAGTCTAACATAACAGAACAGAACACTACTTCTTGC
>CM044432.1:51563673-51580962 GCA_024363595.1 Xenopus borealis | reverse complement strand
ATTTGACTGAAAATAAGGTTACAAAGGCATTTCTCCTTTTCACACTCTGCAGATAACTGTGCAGGAAAAAAAATACAATTATTCGCTTCCAGTATATTTCAGAGTATGATGAAGTCTACTGTCAAAGCTGCAGATTTGTTCTTATTTTGGAAGGTTTGCAGTCATGCTGATAATGAACTGAACTGCAAATAAATGTTTGTTACAGCAACAACGCTCAGCAAAATTTATATTGTCTATGATCTCTTGAATGTAAGAATGTACATTTAGAACATAAATTAACATCAAGGCATTAAAAGGAAATACTTGATCATCACTTGCAACAAAGCCTTGAATTTGGACATTTACTAGTTTGCCATCAACCTTGACCATAACCTGTCTGTATGAGATTTGATGCTGCCAGCCAGGACTCGTGAAGGAATCATGAAAACACTGGTGCCTGTGGGGTTGAAGATTTCTTACAGAACTGCCTCTCCATTGGTTCTGAAATTCTATTTTTTTATATTTTTTTTTTTATCTGGCAGATGAAAAAAGATGTCTGGCAGACTTATCAAGGGTCAAAGTGAAATTTTTGGGTACTTTGAAACGAGTAGGCCAAAATTCGATTCCAATAGAAAAAAATGTGATTAGAAAAATTTGACCATTCAAAAATCGAAGTACTGTCTCTTTAAAAAATTCAGATTTGACCCTTCACTACCTTAAACCTGGCAAATTACTGTTTTAACCTATGGGGGACCTCCTATAACCTTTATTGGGTCTTTTGGCAAATTTTGAGAAGTCAAAGTTTTTTTTTCGTAAATTGTTCAAATCGAATGACTAAATCGTATGATTAGAACAATTTGAATTCCTATTCCATCGAAACAAATGTATTGACTATAGTTCTACTAAAATTCGATCAGTTCGAGATTCAACCCATGCTAAATCTGCCCATTAGTCTGTTTTCTAAATGGTGATTTTTATCACTTTTAGGTAAAGTCTGCCCTACAGCCTATTTTTAAAAGTTGTCAAGTGGTTTATTTACTGTAAGCTGGCAGCCAAGTTGGACCTCCTCTATCAATTGATTTTGCTTGAACGTAGAGGATTTGCCACTGCAACTATTGGGGAAGTTAGCAAGGATACGTTTCCAGAGACCAGAGTCAGACTGGGGGCCCTGGGCCCACCAAGACTGCTATCCAGAGCCCCCCCCCCCATGCCGCTTCCATGTGACAGCAGGTCTGGCCCGGTGGGGGCCCATGAGGGTTGGGGCCACTGGGTTTTTTCCTGGTGTCCCGCTGGGCCAGTCCGACGCTGCCAGAGACTTCCAATATATGTACAACTTACGTACCTAGTACCTACCCTATTAGGATCAACATCCCGTCATAAGAACAAGTATGGATTTGCTGCTACTTAGCAGAGCATCAGATACTACCCCTGTGTAGTAAAGGAACAGTAACACCAAAAATGAAAGCTGTTTAAATTAATTAAAACATTATGTGCTGTTGCCCTGCACTGGTAAAACTGGTGTGTTTGCATCAGCTAGTCTACTGAAGTTTATACAATTAAGCTGCCGTGTAGCCATGGGGGCAGCAACTTTGTATGGAAGAAGCACACCTTCATACCAGCAAATGCCTTTAATCCATTTATTCCAGCAGAAAATATGGCATAAGCTTTCTGGGAACACCCCCTTCCTCAGGTGGAAAAGGAGTGCTGTGCCACATATTCTGTAATGTGGTATAACTTAACGTTTTTAAAAGGAGAGTGCTATGAATATTATACGATACCAAGAAATCAGACGGCACTCCGGTAAAACGAAGGCAGATTGCCTGCAGCCTGCAAATTCATACACTTAATGCTATAAATATTACTTTCAAAATAGTCTGGGCTTTGTCCATGGCAAGTGGAAAATTAAGTACATTACCTACAGTACTAAACCATGCAGCCTGTGGGCACATCAGTTAGTAGCTCTTAAGTCAGCCCATGTATAGGACAGATTTCAGAATGTAGTGATTTTTTTAGCCAAAAATCCACCCTATGTGTGCAAACAGGTGAATTACAACTTTCTGCACAAAATTATCCCTGCATATAGAACAGCTCCACTCTTCAAATTCAAGGGTACAAGGTCAAAATAGTGTTTCCACCATGATTGTGTTATTTTTTCCTCTGGCCTTGTGCTCACTAATGCACAACAAAAGATACACACTAACAGCATGACCCATGCATTATCATCAAAGCTGAGGGCTTGTACCAGCCAATGAGTGCTAAGATTCTCGACGGTAGGGGTTAAATTAAGCCCATTCTATCAATTCATTTGTAGGGAGTGTTTAGAAACAATAAAACAAGCAGGTGCTTGTCTGGTGGCCTTTATGCTGTGAATTCTATGATTCTCCATTTTCCTATATGTAATATATGTTATAGAGTTAATGGTTAGGCAAGCCATTATCAAATAGAAGTGCAGAGATTAAAAAAATATATTTTACAAATGTGATAGTTTATGCTGATACTGCAGAGGGTATTTTTTATATGCAGCATTGAATATAGCCTGGTTAGTAATAGATTAATTCCTTTACAGGAATGTGCCAGGCACAGAATACACCAAAATGCTTAATACCTCAAGGCTTTGTGTGTTGCAGCATTAATTCCTAATCTAACAAATATGTTGTGCTATGCGATAACTAATACCTTCAGTTATGCACAGTCACATAGTCTAGAACACTGATACAAGCCACATTCATTAGACCAGCCTCATAACAAACCCTTTTGAAAATAAACAAGTTTCAGGACCTATTAAAGGGGTGGTTCACCTTCGCGTCAACTTTTAGTATATTGCAGAATTCTAAGAAACTTTTCAATTGGTCTTCGTTGTTTATTTTTCATAGTTTTTTAATTATTTGCAATTTTCTTCTGTTTCTTTGCAGCTTTCAAATGAGGGTCACTGACACCATCTAAAAACAAATGCTCTGTAAGGCTACAAATATATTGTTATTGCCACTTTTTATTACGTATCATTATATTCAGTCCATCTCCTATTCATATTCCAGTCTCTTATTCAAATCACTGTAGGGTTGCTAGGGTAATTTGTACCCTAGAAACCAAATTGCTGACACTGCGAAATAGAGAGCTGCTGAATAAAAAGCTAAATAACTATAAAACCACAAACAATAAAAAATGAAAACCAATTGCAAATTGTCTCAGAATATCACTCTCTACATTATACTAAAAGTTAACTCAAAGGTGAACAACCCCTTTAAGGTGATGCATATTGGCACAAGGGGCTGTTTTGGATGTTTTAAGTGAAGCATCTGTAAGTAGCATGAAATCTACCCCCACCATAAATGAACAATGCAGCACTTGTTATGGTCATTACTAGGAGATAATGTATTTAAAAATAATATTTTTTCAGGCAACTGTTAGGTGGTAGCAGTGGCGGATTAATGACAAATGGGGCACCTATTCAAAATGCACAAAGGGCCCCTTTCTAGGCTAATGCTGGGCCTGGATGTGTACAGATCAAGGCACACATGTTGGGTTGGCCACCTGTCCTTCCTTCTTCTCCCAGCAGGTGCGCCCAACCAGAGAAAATAAGAATAAATTAAATACAAGTATAATTTTAAAAGTCTAGATCGGCCCCTCATCACACTGGGCCTCTAGTAGTCTATAGCCTATGGTAGCCTGTGCATTAATCCGCCCCTGGGTAGTAGCAGTTGCCAGTTAATGACAATGTTAGTTGGAGGGATGATTTGGGCACAATTTATGGCCATGTTTTTTTACTTCAAAAAACAGAGCATAATGTCTGAAACCATCTTGTGTGCCATTATCCCTACAATATTCTATATTATTAAAGTTAGTACTATAAAGAATCTAACTGATAAAATATATGAAAAATTGAGTATTTAATGCATTTGAATTCATAACAAACCAAAGGTTTATGGCTCAACAAAAATATATTTTAAATCATAGGACTGAAAGCAGAAATCCCTAAACTTTCATTTGAATGAAATTCCCCTATAGTTCGGCAATGCTTGTTATTATTGGCCACAATGCTGGGACTCACAATGGTCAGTGGTTCAGTAAATGGCAGGATACAGTTTTGTAGCTGAGAAAAAGTAAAGACTAGCACGTCAATAAACGAAAAGATCTTAAGTAAAAGTAATCGTTGCTTTACTTAGTGCTACATTTTTAAGACAGACCATGATAGAAAAAAAGAGAGATCAGAAGTTATTTTTATAAAGCATACATATAATTTATAGTAATGGCTCAGAAATTCCTCAAAGTTTCTAACCACAGGAAATCTTTATATTTTCTGCCAGGATATGTTCCCAAAATATACACAAATATTCCTTGTTCCCTTATGACATATCTTATATATGAGAATGCTGTAGAATATTGTAAAGCTGACCCCCTCCCTAAGGAGAGACCAAAGCAGCTACAGGGGGTGCAGCATGAAACCATTTATACTGAGAAGTGGGAAGAAGGCATATTTGCTGTCCTGGATGCTTCTGCAAATGCAATATAAACTCAGCATTAGGGTGAGTGTGTCTTGTCTTTACTCTAATTTTGAAAAAAGTTAAGGTTGATTTGATGGTTGAATGATGGTTGATGCCAATGTTATTAATAAAAAAAGATAATTATATAGGAAGGCAGATATTTTTTTCCAGAAAAGTGTATAGAAACATACAGTATAGCAATAACAACATAAGCTAAGGCTAGGTTTAAAGCTTGATGTAAGTGTACGAGTTACACTCCTGAAGTGAGTAGTAAGCTGAGTAAAAACATTGCAACTCTCAGCCCTCTCCCGCTATTACCCAACCTCAACCTTCTTCACTCCCCTCCCCCCCCATATATATATATATATATATACTCAGATTGTTACAGTACAGCAGTACCGTACATCTAGTTTTAATGCAATTAAAATTTGCCTCCAAGCCTGGAAGACAAAAATAATCACCTGCTTTGAGGCCACTGAGATCAACATCCAAGTCGTTGGTGAGTAACATGTTGCTCACAAGCCATTGGTGGGGGATCACTGCTCTGAGCGTTGTGTACACAAAACACATAAGGCTGCCTCTGTAATAGGCACTGAATAGAGAAACATTGTGTCATGTGATTACTGCTAGATACACTTCTTGCCCCCATATGTAATAAAAGGCACTAAGTTTGCCTAGGAGCAGTAACCCATAGTAACCAATAGGATCTTTGCTTTTAAACAGGTGACATTCTAGCTTCTGATTGGTTGCTACGAGTTACTGCTCCTGGGCAAAATTAGTGCATTTTATTGCATAACACCCTTGGTGTATTAAAAGATTATCATCTGACTCCTGGGTACACCAGTAGGGTCAGTGTGGTTACAAGAAAGTCCATGAGCAATTATGAACAATTTTGCCTATAGCAAGTAGTAAGGACAGAGCTGCCTGTCTGGCATGAGATGCAGAGTACAGCAGGTCCCTAGATACAAGTGCTCTTTTAATGAGCATGAATGGTATGTAAATTGGGGTCCATAGTGTTCTAGAATTTGAATCTGGAGAAATACGGACAGACCCTTTAGTTTTTGGATATGTTAATATAAATTTACATTCATATTGTTATCATAATTCTAAATTAGTTTAAGGGGCGCTAAACAGCCACAAACACATTCATGTAAAATTGCTCAAATTATTCTTTTTTTCTGGTTTTAAAGATATTGTCACATAAGTAATTCTACAAATTTGAAACAGCATCCCCACTGAGGTCCTGTTTGGTCCAATCAGCCATCATAACCTTTTGGGCTTATCTTTCAAGCAGAAAGTGATAATGGAATGAATAGTCATGCGAAACATCACTTGAGTGCATTTCAGGATAGTCACAATTTTCTAGATAGGGAGTGGAAGTATTCCCAAAAATATCCTAATTATTTCCTAATGGCAGAAGATAAAATATCACAATTGGACATATAAAATACTGGGGATCAAATGAAGAATTGGCTGTGGTGAACCTTAGACTTATTAAGATTCTTTTGACCTGTTCCTATTCATCATGCATACATCTCTTGTCTTTTTTACTCCCTGACCCCTTCTTCATTGCCACAGTTTTGCCTTTACTTCTCCTCTGATTTTCTCGCTTGGCCCGTTTCTCTTTCTTTTTTATTTTCTCAGCTTTCTAATGCTCAGCTCTTTTATTTTTTCTCCTTGACCTACCCCATTATTTTCTCTAACCACCAGCTCAAATACTTTTTACCTCAGCAAGCCTTGTTTCAGTGTAACACAATAATTTGAGGGTGTGAATGCAGGGCTTTCCTTGGAGGAAGAATGCAAGAACCCACTCCAGCCCCTGTGCCTGGCCACTTGTTACAATATGCAGACATATAATTATCAAGGAGGCTCAATTATGTACAATCCAATAAAATGAAATCCCTCACTCTCATGATTTCCATTTGGTTTTTAAAATTTTTTAAATGACCCAACAGAAAGGCAGAAAAAAAATCTGAATTAGCAATAGATATTCTTAGAAACGGTGGTGATCCTAAAGCTTTGTTTACTTTTGTAAAGCCTGTATTTTATTGAAAGTGTTTTTTACACTAATATACCCATTTAAGCAGTGGTAACTGTGCTCATGTAATTGTATAAATGTAGGTTATACCCCTCTACTGTTTTATACACAAACTAAAAAAATGGCTATGCATTAACTAATATATTTACAGGACATGTCTGCTCACGCCTACAATAAAGTTACATAGAATACTTCTGCAGAAATGTAAACCCCTGTGACACAAATATTATAAATAAAACTGCAGATTGCTAGCAACTGTGATTTAATCTGCACAAAGTGCTGTATAAAACTGAGCTTGTTGTCAGAATGCACTCCACAAATTCTTTGAAGTTCCAGATTAGATGGCTTTTGTATTCATAACCCACTTAACCATTATATTCCAAGTACTTTCATATGGAAAGGCTAAAGGTTACATTCCACTGGGTATAATTCAGATCGCACCCAGGATCATATGGCACTGAGAAGAACAAGAACAAGGCTAAGTAGGCTTTATTTTTCCTCTACAAACTAAGGCCACCAATACACATAATGCAGTAACCAAGGTCAAAACTATGCCATTGTGCATAGCAGCATAATCCTAGCAATTCAAATATTATGTGAGAGATTTCTTGTGAGAGATCTTTTTCTCTGCCTAAGCAGCACGTTTTTGCGAATAAGAGCCCTGTACTGTGAAATAAACAAGTGGGGAGAGTTTTGCATCATCTTATAATGCCAATAAATCAGAGTTGTAAAAACAGTACACATCCAATAAAAAAAACCATGGAGGGAGAGTTCACATAAAGCCAATCATGATGCACATTGTTGTACTATCAGTGGTGCTCATCTGTGTGCTGCCCAATTGCTTTGTGTAGGACTGACCAGACCAGGGATGACTTTGACCTTCGGCCATCTTGAATATATTGCAATATATGGACAAATAAGCCCTGATTTGTTTTAAGTAGTAGCATTTTTTGGTAGCAGTAGCACTAATTTTCTGGATATTTGAGCAATTAATTTCAGTCACTAGCTGGCAACCTTTCTCATGGACATCCCAGTGTTTTGGTTACTGTAATGTCCCTGAGGAAGATCACGGTGAGTGGCCAAAATGTTGGAATTCTTAAAAATTGATCACTTTAACAGAGTTTTCCACCCAAAACCGATTTGCACAGTGAAAGAAAATGTAATTCTAAGCAACTTTCGAACAAATATTAGTTACACATTTTCAGTGGTTTCAGAGTAATTAGTAGTTGCAATTACAGGTGTCAGACCTATTATCCAGAATGCTCGGGATCTGGAGTTTTCCAGATAATCTTTCCATAATTTGGATCTTCATACCTTCATACCATATCATGGGGAAAATGTTTTTTCCAAAATGCATCAGTTCATAGTGCTGCTCCAGCAGACTTCTGCACTGAAATCCGTTTCTCAAAAGAGCAAACAAAATATTTTATATTTCATTCTGAAATCTGACATGGGACTAAACAAATTGTCAATTTCCCAGCTGCCCCAAGTCATATGACTTTTGCTCTGATAAACTTCAGTCACTCTTTACTGCAAATTGGTGATATTACTCCCCCCCCCCAGCAGCCTAACAACAGAACAATGGGAAGGCAACTAAATAACAGCTCCCTAACACAAGATAGCAGCTCCCTGGTAGATCTAAGAACAACACTCCCATGTCCCACAGTGACTCCTTTAGTTACATTGAGAAGGAGAAACAACAGCCTGCCAGAAAGCAGTTCCTCCTAAAGTGCTGGCAAAAGTCACATGACCAGGGGCAGCTGGGAAATTGACAAAATGTCTAGCACCATTTCAGATTTCAAATTTGAATATAAAAAAATCTGTTTGTTCTTTTAAGAAATGGATTTCAGTGCAGAAGTCTACTGGAGTAGCATTATTAACTTAAGTATCCCTTTAAGTCTACTAGAAAATCATGTAAACATTAAATAAACCCAATAACCTGGTTTTGCTTCCAATAAGGAATAACTAAATCTAAAGGTGGCCATACACAGAGAGATCTGTTCGTTTGGCAATGTTGCCAAACAAGTGGATCTCTCCCCGATATGCCCACCTTGAGGTGGGCTATATTGGGCTGATCCGATCGTGGACCCTAGGGCCCAACAATCGGATCAGAACGGAGAAGATACGGATCATGGGACCGCATCAGCGAACAGATGCAGCCGCGATCCAACTGGGTTTTTAGTCTTGTCCAATCAACATCTGCCTGATTTTCCACCAGATATCGATCGGGGAAGCACGTTGGGGGGCCCCATACACAGGCCAATAAGCTGACAACTCTGTTTGTTGGCTGCTTTTATCAGCCTATGTATGGCCACCATTTGTTTTGATCAAGTACGATGTACTATTTTAGTATCACAGAGGAAAAGGAAATAACCTTTCAAAATTTGGATTTTTTGATTATAATGGAGTCTGTGGGAGACAAATTTTCCATAATTTGGAGCTTCCTGCATAATGGGTTACCGGATGATGGAATCAGAATTTGTCTGACTGTCTGCACTAGCAGCTCTGACTCCTGAAATAATGTTGTAAGGCAGAAAAACAGATCTCGGGGAGACAGTGGCATAACTAGATCTTACTGGGCCCCACAGCAAATTATTTTTCAGGCCCCCAAAATGTCCAGTGGTTGACCTGTTTTACCAATATTTATTGTAATTGTATATGAATTAGGGCCTCATAGGGCTCCTGGACCCCCCTGCAGCCGCAGGGTCTGCTTCCTCTATAGTTACGCCCCTGCCTGACACCTGTTACATTGTTTCAAAAACTCAGACCATGAGAAAAAAAAAATAAACACAGCTTTCAGCTGCAGTTACACTTATAAATAGCAGAAACCAATGAGAATATTGAATGCACGTATGCTTGAAAGTGGCTTATAATTAACTTTTCTTCCATTATTCTGGAATGAGAAAACCTACCAAGCAGCCCTATTATTGTATACAATATAAATAAATAAGTGCTTGCACAAGTTGATGCTTTTAAAAACCATGGATGTTAGAATGATGCTATCTATGGGTTTATAGGATCTGCCTGGTTTCTTTCTCCCACTCTCAGCTTGTTTCATGGCTCTATAAAGAAACTCTCAGCTAGATGAAGGGGGAGTGGGAGGGCTAAAACATTAGCAAGATCAGATGTATGAGCTGCTGTTTGCTGGAGAGACATAAGAGAGGATGGCAGAGTCTGACTGCACTGCCTCTTTTTTTTAATGAAGCTACCACTGCACACAGGATCCCTCAGGGAGGAGGTCACAAGGGACCACACTGTTTTACTTCTCATCTTCTCATGGTCCTGGATCTAGAAAGAAAGAAGACAGCTTCCCATTAGAATGAAAGACCATTGAGAGTACCCAATATCCAGTAACTGTATGGTATTTGCTGTGATTCTTACAATGGAGTTGGATTCCTTGCTTCTCACCAAAGGATACTTATGTACCTGTAAACACTGAACAACATGCCAGTTTTCCTTGATTTGGTCAGGAAACAGGATTGTATCTTCAGTGCACCATGTTTAATGTTGGGAAACACTTTATCCCCAGGGCTGCCACAAAGAACTTGGATGACCTGGACTCTGTTCAGAGTATTCTGTTGCACAGGTAAGTTCCTGGGGGATTAGGGTCACAGGACAAAAGGGGTAAACCTGTAATTGGTACATCATTTCCCTAAGGACAGCTGAAACCTGTGGCTGGATTATAACCCTTAGAATCCATGGAACAAAATAGAAATGATTTTCAGGACAGCCACTGCAAGGAGGTTGTGTGTTCCCCCCTGTATCTGTGTGAGTTTCCTCTGGTGCTTCACTCTCTTTTCGATATTTAAAACCCAACAGGCAGGTTAAATGGCTCTGAAAAAAAAAAAACGACTGTGGTGGGTTGGCACAATACGAATAAGACTGTAAGCTGCACTGATGTAAACAATGTACAATCTAAACAGGTATAACAACTGTGTACATGTTGCCTCTTTATAAATAATGGAAAATCATATAGCAATCCTCTAAACAAAACTGTGCCAACAGCACCAGAATTACAGGTTTCTGGTACCCAGTGCTGTTAATGTTTACATAGCTGGGTTTTTAACAGTGATTTTCTACCTCAGAACAGACGGCATTATAATATGTGCTTGATTATATAGAAGTCCTTGAGTATACATAACTATATTATTTTTATATTTGTTCTGCTAAGAAGGGAAGAATCAGTAAAAAAAAAAAAGTATGGGATCCGTTATCCAGATCCCCGTTATCCAGAAAGTTCCAAATTAAGGAAAGGTCTTTTCCCATAGACTCCGTTATTATCAAATAATCCAAACTTTTAAAAATTATTTCCCTATTCTATATAATAATAAAACAGTAGCTTGTACTTGATCCCAACTAAGATATAATTAATACTTATTTGAAGCAAACACAGCCTATTGGGTTTATTTAATGTTTACACGACTTTCTAGTAGTCTTAAGATGTGAAAATTCAAATTACAGAAAGACCCATTATCCTGAAAGCCCCAGGCCCCGAGCATTCTGTATAATAGGTCCTGAGCATTCTGTATAATAGGTCTCATACCTGTATTAACTATGAAAAAGTACACTAGAACAACTTACCCCTCTGATACTTGTTTCTTATCAGATCACAGCTCTGCAATATTTATTCCTTTCATTGGAAGTTATATTCAGCAAAGGATGGGTAGGCAAAAAACAGATACTGCATGGTTGTTAAAGCTACGGTAAACGTATGTTTGATGTGATTTTCTAGTCTTATATAAGCATATAATCACTCATAGTAAGATGAAAAAAGACACATGTCCATTAAGTTCAGCCTTTTAACTTTTTTAACCTGCCTAACTGCTAACTCGATTGTTATCAGAAATGTGCTTTACTCTTCTGTTAAATCATCTTAAAGCAGGAAAACTGGGAACCACATTTTTCAAGGGTCGAATTTCTAATTCACGTGAGTTTTTTTTAAACCCCATAAACTCCCGTAAATTTTAAATTCGACCAACCGAAACTTATTAATAAAATCAGATTTTCTAACCTTGGACGAATTGGAGAACTATGGAGTTCTACCCATATAAACCTGCCCCTGATTGTGGGTTGTCTGGTGCCTTCTGCTGGACTCATGAGGGCAGTAAAGGGAAGTAAGAAACTGGTATTTTTTATAATACTAATGGTATAATCACAGAAGGTCATCCAGACATCCAGTTTTTCATATTTTTAATAAATTCAGGATTTGGTATGTGTTACAATTAGTGGTCTTTTAACATTTGGAGAAATTGCTAATTCCGGTTATGATCTCAGGATATAGAGTACTTCAGAAGTAGATATATAAATATATATATATATATATATATAACAACAACAACAACAAACAACATTTGTAAAGCGCTTTTCTCCCGTAGGACCCAAAGCGCATATATATATATATATGCACAAACTGGAGTGGAGCGTATTCCCAATCTGTGACTTAAGGTCCCCAAAGATCTTTCTCTGACGAACGACCGATTTTAGGGGAGTCCGACCAATCTGTCAAATTATCGTGCAGTTAGTGGGATTCGAACGATCGTACATCTTACGATTTTTCGTCCGACACTGGTCTGAAGATTGATCGGCCAGGTTAGAAAATCTTTATCGGTCCCCATGAAATCTACCTATGTTTGCAGGGCCAGCAGGCAACGACCCTTCAGTTTTGCTGGCAATATCGCCTGAAATTGTCTTTTTAGTTCATGGACACATCGGACATTTCAACATTGTTTTGAGACAATCTTGGTCTCACGATAACCATTGGATCTTTTAAAAATCTTTACGTCTATGGCCAGCATTAGTCCACGTTGTGGACAAATTATATAAAGAACAAAAGAGTTCAGACAACTTGTATGCATTGTATTTTACCAATCAAGTAAGTAATCTGCAAGGTTTTGAAGCTCCCGCTCCTTTCTCAAGCATTAGTAATTACAATGACATCATATCCAATTTAAAGACATAGGTAATTAACACACCCTCTACTTTAGTAAGCAAACAGGTTCATATTAAGATACAACATACTGTTTGATCCATATCAATAGAAATGTATCTTCAAGTGTTATATTTCAGTTATATGGTTACATACATTCAGATAAACTTAAAAGGTCAAACATCAAAGGTGAAAAAAGGATCAATGACATATAGGATGTGTCTTATAGCAATTATATTCCCAACAACTACCCCTCCTGGATCAAAATAATCGTACTAAATAAAGGCATATAGATCGTATTCTCTATTGAGTCCCTTTGGATACATTGTCTGCAAAGTCATTACAGGTAATAATTATCAATTGCTATGGATTAGGGATGCACTGAATCCACTATTTTGGATTCAGCCAAACCCCCAAATCCACTGTGAAAGATTGGGTGAATCCCGAACTGAATCTGAACCCTAATTTGCATATGCAAATCTGTGAGGGGAAAAAATTTACTTCCTTGTTTTGTGACAAAGTCACATGATTTTAAGGATACAGATCAGCTAGGCACAAGGATTCGGCCAAATTTAAAACCTGCTGAAAATGGACAAATCCTGGCTGAATATCGAACCGAATCCTGGATTCGGTGCATCCCTAATATGTCCATCCTTTGTAATAAAAGTGAAAAATTATTATCAATACAGTCATATTTTTAAGATGGAAACATGAATTCTGTTGGGGGATATTAAATGCAATTCGATATTAGGCTTGCTCTTGGAATTTGTTAGGCCCAATATGTTTCTGCCATGAAGCCTGTGTGTGAACTCATAATTGTAACGATTATGCGGATCCCTTGTCCCTAACAGGCTGCCCTTATAACCTGTACCAAACCCTGTTATATACTGTTGTAAACCTTTTGAAACAGGAAGGATGATAACATATCTTATTAATTCTAAGCCAATTTGCAAGCAATTGCATCACAAAAGATACTAAATGATTTATTACCCCACTGAAACTGCATTTCAATTAGTTCAATTATCAGCTCAATTATCATTTGCTTCAGTGCATCATCAGACAATGCAAGCCATTCTTTTTCACTTTTCAAAGGAATAGGAATTCAGTAAAACAAAAAAAAAGAAGAGGAAAGAAAGATAATATATGTCAAGCATGTCACACTTGAATCTCCTAATCCAGGGGTCCCCAACCTTTTTCACCTGTGAGCAATATTCAGATGTTAAGAGAGTTGGGGAGCAACACGAGCATGCAAAAGTCTCCTAGGTTGTGCCAAATAAGTGTTGTATTTGGCTATTGGTAGCCTCTATGTTGACTGGCAGCCTACAGGAGGCTTTGTTTGGCAGTACATCTGTTTTTTTATGCAACTAAAACTTGCCTTCCAGCCAGGAATTCAAAAATAAGCACCTGCTTGGAGGCAACTGGGAGCAACATCCAAGGGGTTGGGGAGCAACATGTTGCTCACGAGCTACTGGTTGGGGACCACTGTCCTAATCTGTGAGCTAGAAGAGTCATTGTCTAACATATAATATTGTGCTGTTACAAAAATAGCCTTACAGGGCAACTAAAGTCTAAAATAGAATAATGTTAGAAATGCTGTATTTTGTATACTAAATATAAACATGAAGTTACTCCACCACAATCCATCAAGACATTTATTAATTGAAATATATTGGAGATAGATTTCTTTTTCATTAAAAAAAAAATATTTTGCCTTTACATTCCCTTTAATGGAACATATAAGCACAGTTAAAGTGTTGGAGGCATTCATTGCCAGTATAAAGTCAGGAGGCTGCTGGGGGTACACGATTTCTTAACACAGGCAAGTCTGCCCCCATGTCAAATAGCATAAATTACATTTAATGACATTATTATAAATGGCTATTAACTATTCTAATCTACCAGCACAGTCCTGACAGTAAGGAAAGTTTTATTGCATTTTCAAAGCAGACAAATGATTCGGTTCATCAGAATTCGATCAAATGCTATGCCTTGTCTTTGGGGTGTTATCACTCAGGATAGCTCAAGAGCAGCACTGAACTCTAACACTAGAGTTGCCACATTTTCGTTTGGTGGAAACCAGGCAGGAGGCGGGCCCATGAAGCCTGGGGTGGGCCAGTGCTATTGGGGCAGGGGGTCATGATGTCAGGTGCGGGACTGATGATGTGGCGATCAGCATTGACTGATTGCCATGTCATTTAATCCAATGTCCTGTCAGGATTTCCTAATTTGGAGCCTGAGTCATTATTCTGCAATGGAAACGAATTTGGGCATTTACTTTGTGCTCTGGAACAATTATCCAGCATTGAAATAAAAACTGTTATTACGTAACATTTAATTTAACATTGATACATGAAGCCAAAGATATGCTGGTTACCTGTGCCAGGTTTCTGGGACTAATGGAGGCCATACATGGAGAGATGTTTAGACCATCTCTCTGTACTATGTACCATCAGGGGACAGGTTCAATTATTCAATCCCAGAGTGGGACATAATATCTCCCATTAGAAGCTTTGTATAATGCCACTGTAAAGGGAATGAACTAAATTGTTTTATTAAAACATCTCTTTGTTCCAGGAAATGTAACTATGTTAATTATTCTAATGTATACCTCTATTTAGAAAAGAAATACGTTTGTATAGTCAATAATTTTTCCATGTTTTTCTTATCACCCTGTAGTACATAAACCCCAACCAGCTTTATAAATAAACCATATGTGTATTCTGATTTGCTGCGTTTCTAACTCTTAGCAGCAATCTTTTGTAGCGATAATACTATAACCTTGAAATTTTAACTTTTGAAAGGATCACGCTGTGAGAGATGTCATTGTTTTTTTCTATAGGAGACCATGAACCAATAATACAGTATATGCAACTGCTTCATTTTCTGAGTGGCAATCCTTGCAAATCTACAGTTACAGTGGATTAGTCAACATATAATTGTTTGTTAGTGTTGGTCAGAACTTCTTTCTGGCAGGCTGTTGTTTCTCCTACTCCTACGGAACGCATTTTAGGACATTATCGCGTCAAAACGATGTCCTGCATGCGCCCTCCTACGGCTATGGAATGCAGTGTCGGGTGCTTTTTAACTCACCCATCCTCCAAAGCTGCAGTCAGGTATCGGTCTTCGGTCCTCCCTCATGAGCCCTCAGCCCTCCCTCATGAGACGTCAGCCCTCCCTCTTGCGCCCTTATTCCTCCCTCTTGAGACGTCAGCCCTCCCTCTTCATGCCTCATTCCTCCGCCTTCTGCCCTCAAGCCTATTCCCTCGGTTATTTCCCTTCCCTTATTTTATATAAATAAGCTGTTGTTTAGCCATGGGAGCAGCCATTCAAAGGAGAAAAGGCTCAAGTTACACAACAGATAGCAGATAAGCTCTGTAGAACGGTATCTGTTATCCATTACTTATCCTGTGCCATTTAGCCGTTTTTTAATTTCCGCCATTGCTACTTAAAGGCTTGTTTATATGAACTATAGTAGTGGTTTCTGAAGCAAACAGATCAGTTTTAACAGCACAGGGCATCACTACATGATATTTTCTTTACTTTAAAATGCTTTCATTTTTTGGTGTTCCTGTTCCTTTAAAGAGCTAGCAAATTTCCCATATGCCTCCAGTACTTCCGAACCATTCCAATGCAGCTGGGCAGTGTGGCGCTCCTAAAATTCTGCCTCCCTATTCCTGGGCCTTTCCACAAATCTGGGTTTGGTGGAAAGAAGCCTTATGCACTGGTTACAAAGTGTCAGGAAGTGTTCACTTTCAAACTCTGTGATAACTTACTGGTGCACTTGCCTGAAGGTCCTTGGTCTTGCTTTGTTCATTTGTGTTCCTGATATATCTCAGTCTTCCGCTTTACCTCTCCACCCATCTCATTATCCCCATCTGTTTTTCATCAACCAATCCTAAATCTTTATAAGCCTGCCCTTGACCTCTGCCCGGTGCTTGTTCATTAAGCTGTTCCCATGACCTTGCTGTTCCTGAATTTGTCTGATCCAGTTCCTATCACAAAATTAAAGTCTCCAGAGAAAAGTTATATTCCAAATCCATCCAGCGATAGGACCCTCCTCCGTCCCTAAAAAACTATGGTTCAAAGAAATAAGCAGTTCACCTCAAGGATCGTAGATCGTTGAGGGGATAAGGGAAAAAAGAACATAAAACGCAATATGTTGTAGTATTTCTTATTCCGTGTTTCAAAACACCCAGCAAATGTGTAATCAAATTTGAAAACAGTGTGTCCCAAAGAGGCTAACCACCTCCTAATAGCCGTATAATTGGATCGCTAATGAAGTGTTATGATCCCAGATCAATTTGTGCATCAATGAAGTCTCAAACCTAGTGCCAATAAATTTAAACCACATAAAAGTGTGACTCATACTTCAGTTATATGAGAGAAAAAAATCCCAAATGGGATATCCTATATCCACAGGAAAGATAATTAAGTATTCCAGAGCAGCCTCCCTCCCGGAGGTATAGTATACTCACTAGATGCAGTGAATAGCAGGCACTTATAATCAGGGCAATAGGTGACACAAACGTCTATTTCCCATGCTTTGGGAAAGAAAGAAATCTCTATAAGATAGCTTTAATAAATAATTAAAACACGCTCACAAAACATCCAAGTTAAAATCTGCATGTTTTCCAAATTTAATTACATGTTTGCTGGGTGTTTTGAAACAAGGAATAAGAAATACTACACCATATTACGTCTTATGTTCTTTTTTCCCTTATCCCCTCTACGATCTAGGATCCTTGAGGTGAATAGCGTATTTCTTTGATCCTGTTCCTAGTTCCACGTTCCTGTGACCCACCTTGTTCCTGTACCCTAGTACCCCTCCTTGCTCTGCTTGTGGACTCCCCTGGTTCTGACTCCTG
>CM044432.1:51507924-51525849 GCA_024363595.1 Xenopus borealis | reverse complement strand
TAGGACCACCTTCCCTCAGCCTACCTCTCCCCCCCGGGCTATCGCCTCTTAAGTTGCTACTTAACCCTCTGTGTAAGTCCCCTCCAGCGACGTTCACAGGGGCCATCTTCTCTTCCGGGATCCGGCAGCGCAGTTCACGAAGTTCTCAGATTGAACTTGACGTTGGTGCAGCGTCCTAACGCGCATGCGTTACACAGAGGGGTAAGTAGCAACTTAAGGGCAATAGCCTGGGAGGGAGTGGGACCTGTGGGGTGGAGGGGTTAACACCTGGGGGGTTGGATTCCCCTTTAAGGTATGAAAGATCCACTATCTGGGAAAACCCCAGGTCCGGTACATTTTGGATAACAGGTCCCATACCTGTACTATCAATGTATACAATTGCTTTGCCAATTAAAAAAGAAAAAAAAATTATACACAAATTAAATTTTTTAAAGTACTTAAATACAGTGTATTAGGTATATTGAATATTTGCCACAATACATGGAAGAAGTTAGGCAGTTCTGATATACACCATACTATTATTATTGTGTCCTTTTCATGCTTTCAAGTTAATTAAAAAAAAGATCAACTGTAAAAAAATTGGAAACTGTGCTAACGACTGCATTCATGATTTTAACAGCAAGAAATTATCTACCAATATCCTGTCTCAGATGCTTCCCACAAACTGAAAAGTATAAGGGGATTATTTCTCACCCTCGGTGATATGCTGCAAAACGTGACTGGTGCGCCTGTTGTAAGGTAATTCAGTCCAATTACATCACAGTTGTATGATAGTATGGATAGATTCCATGCTTTTTCTGTAGCATTTACCATATACAGTAGAACCCCCATGTTATGTTTTTCATGGGACCAGGAAAAATGGTGTAAAGTTAGGGAAAAGTATTCTGCATAATATATAGGTGTGACCACAAAACAACAGTGTAAAACTAGGGAAAACATAAAATCAGGGGATGTAAAATTGAGGTTTCACTAAGGGCATACTTAAAATGGGGGCCTGAAGCTACTGTCGCAGTTACCCTTGACTCACCCAAGCAGATTAATTATAATTTATTACTTATATGTATTGTATGAGGGTTTTATTTTTAGTTTTGCTTGGATAAAGGGTTTGTGTTGCCTTAATCTGATCAGCAGTGTAATTCTACTCAATGTGTTCCACTTGACATGCCAGGTTTCTCATTTCTTAAGGGGAGTAAATCAAAGCCCTGTTGCGCATGGGGGCTTTATAGTAAACCCACAGAACTCTTCACCTGCCATCACTCTTAATGGACAAGGAAAGTCTAAAATAGAATAAGGCAAGAAATGCTGTATTTTGTATACTAAATATTAACTTGAATTTACTGCACCACAAGCCTAATTAAACAAACAATTTATGCTTTCAAAGTTGGCCACAGGGTGTCAACATCTTGAACTTTGTTAAAAATCTTTGCAAGACCAAGACTGTGCACATGCTCTGTGTGATCTGGGCTGCTTAGGGATCATCATAAATTATCAAATCATGGCAAGTCGAATAATATCTTCATAGGATCTGATAGAGCAAGACTGATTAATAATCAGATTATGCAGACTGTACGAGTCCTTTGTTGTCATGTAATCTAATGTGGCTTTTATAGTTTTTGTATTGTTTAATACAAACTTTCTCCAACTCTGCAGAACCAGTGGCTGTAGCAAAATATCCTCCAAATAGAATCCCAGTTTATCTGTTTGAATAGGGCTCCATGATCTTTGTCCCTGCAACTAAAGTTGGAAACAATAAAGGGGATGAAAAAGCAAAAGTAAAATCCAATACAAATCTTAACAAAGTCGCTGACTGCTCTACAGATAAACAAAGCTGCTTGAACTCTGCATGGCTGGGAAGTTAGGCAGTGGCTCCCCATGCTGTTCATGAGTATGATTGTTCCCCTGCACAGCATATAGGGACCATCTGACAATTCCTATCCACAAAAGTAAATGAAGGGAGCATTTCACTGCATACAGTCAGATTTCTTATAAAAATGTTACACTTTTTTTAATTAAAGTATATTGGAGATTGGTTTCTTTTTCATTAAAGAAAGTAAAAATGGGATTTATTTTCACCTTTACTTGCTCTTCATTATTAATAATAATAATAATAAATGAAAAGCATGTTGTGGACAATAAAAGACTCTTTTCCCGCACCAAATCTTTGGAGTTATTTTATTAATAAGTATGTTGAACTTGTGAATGGGGCGAATTTCTTTTAGTAAAATAATGAGAAAATGTTGAGTTTTAGAAATTAAACCCCTGTTTGTTAGAGAGTGTTGCTGCAAAGAAACTCACGTGCACATTCTTCAATAGTAACGCTAGGTGCTGAACGCTTAAGGGAGACGGCCCTCCCAAATCTTCGTAGAAAAACAATATCAAGCTAGCACACAAAGTGAGTGCAAACAGGTGTCAAGCCCCTGGTACGTTTATTGCGTCACAACGTTTATTGTGTCACAACGTTCTTCAGAAGAAGGGGGTCCGCCCCGAAACGTTGTGACGCAATAAACGTACCAGGTGCTTGACCCCAGTTTGCACTCGCTTTGTGTGCTAGCTTGATATTGTTTTTCTTGGAGAGGGTTGCTTCCATTCATTATTAGAAGAGCTAACAGATGGAGAGGAATGTTTTGTTTACTGCTGTTTTCCACCAGATGGCAGCAGCAGACAAAATTCCCCATATGCAACAGCTGTGTTAACAAAGAAAGAGAGCACTGAACTAGGTGATTAAATACCCCTGGAGGTGCTATTTTCTACATAAAAGCAGCAAATTACCTTCCTCTGCCCTACTGAGATCCAGAAGAAAGAATTCTGGTATCTAGAAAAACAGCCAGTACATGGATATATCTTTCCTGCATAATCTTTTGTCTTTTTTTTTCTTTAGTTCTTCACTTATTTTGAATGGCGAATTAGTTCATGTCTCTTACTGGAAAGAAAATGATAAGTTATTCCTTATAAGTGTTCCTGCACAAAGGTGAGGTTGGCTCTTTCCTGTTGCATCTGTATTTTCTAGCTCTACCATCTCACTTTGTATAAAAACAAATGAATATGTGATATTGGCATTAGGGCTCTTACACACAGAGTACACGCACACAATTATAGTAAAGGGGGCTGAACTCACACAGACGTATGTAATTGCTGAACACAGGTGGAATGCAACATGCTGTGTCCCACATGTGTTTGGCGCTTACATGCATCTGTTTGATTACAGTCTCCTTTACAATAATAATGTGCGTCTACTCCTGGGAGTGCAGCAAAAAATGTCTGAGTGGAAGAGCCCTAAGGGCCCTTACACACGGGCTTTTATTACCTGCGCTCCCCTGCGTTCCGTTTGGCTGTGTTCAGCCGCAGGGGAGTGCAGGTCTAGACGCAACATGCTACGTCTGAACCTGCGTTCGGCGCTTACACGCGTCTCAGGGGTACAACATCATTGAAAAGAATGGAGCGCGTCTAGACCTGTGCTCCCCTGCGGCGGAACGTAGGGGAGCGCAAGTAACAAACGTCCATGTGTAAGGGCCCTTACATACCTAAAAAGAAGTCACTCGTTAGGCTTTGCGCACTCAGGCTGAAGGCTCAGCTGTAGTGATGAGCACCGATTCACATCGTAATTCTGTATTTCACCATCTGCAAATTATTTTTTTTTGTGAATCTGAACAAAAAAGGTTCCATAAGAAAAAACACCCATTGACTTGAAGGCATTTGGAGTGTGGAAAAAAAAAATCATACATGTAAAAAAAAAAAAAAAGCATTTCGACAAAAAGCCACCTTAAAATAAAACGTCCCTTGACTTGAATGGATTTGGAGTGTTTAAAAAAAAAAATTTTTTTCGGTGAAGTGAAACGGGACAGATTCGCTCATCATTACTCTGCTGCTCTGTGTATTTTTTGCAAGCTGAGAGAAGCAGATCCGCTCCTTCCCCCTGCTCCATTGATTTGAATCTGATCAGGAGGTCAGCTCGGAGATGTCTCCTTTTGCGTATTTGAGCTGACCATCACAGGCTGAGAGGAGCTGAGCCTTCGGTCAGTGTGCCCACAACCTTACACCACAGAAGTGGGTGTGCCATTGTCTAAGGCAAGCTATGCCCACTGGTAAGATCCAGGTGCTTTGGAAGGTGGAAGTCCACATTCCTAAGAGATACTGCCCAACTATTATTAATTGTACACAAGATTATTTGGTTTGATCACAGGTCATATGGTTTTGTAGTAATACAATTAATCTTCTACAGTAATGAGTGCTTATCACATAACTACTAATGTTTCTTTATATACATTTATCTGTTTTTGTATTTCCCTTTAATCAGTCATTTACAACAGTTTGGTTTGTACATCTGACGAATCAGTGCTCTCTACTGAATGTGATTATTGTAAAACTGAAATAATAGCCATCCTGGCATGACAAGTCATCAAACTGTGTATGTTTTTGCTGTGCAGGTTCCCTCTTTTGCAGCTGAAGAACGTGACTGCAGACCTTGTGAGAACACTGAAGTTCATGTATAGCACTTTGGACAGGTTGGTTGCTATTCTAAGTAGCTACTGATTTCAAAGGATATGGGGCACTTAGAGTAGTCGCAGCTATTCTGGAATTTCATGTGTGGTGTTATGAGAATTGGAGGAAAACATGGCTTGTCACAATGTGTTATTGATGCAGCTCTCCCTACTTGTACTGCCACCATAGATGTTCATAAGAAGGCGACACTTTGGCTGATCTCATTTGGCAGGACTTGCAATAACTAAGGGCTGGAAAAGGGAGTATAAAAGAAAACCGTTATTTGGAGTATGCACCTGTAACACTATGGGATATATTCGACCAAGGTTACTGTCCAGCTAATCAGTAGAGCAAAGTTTACATTTGACACTAACAGGCATGGATTTCACTATTTGGAAAGTAGGAAGGAAAGATGTAGTTTAACTGCAACTCACATAGCCTGCTGTGCATAAAATTAAGGATTCCAGGAAGTTCTTGCAGCAACAAAACAAGTTTGTTTGTCCAAGACAAATGATCCACAGAGTTATATAGGTATGGTATTATCAGATGTTAATATGCCAGCACAGTTCATAAATGGCAATACACTGTGACACCATGCAGATGCAGCTTGGGAAATTTAAGGTACACTTCTAGGTTGGAATGCCCCGTCGTGGTCTGGATCCCATACAAAGGAATGATCAGGGATAATAAATTTAAACCTGATTCCCTATTCAGCTGCAAACTTGGGGAGAGCGACTCCCTTCTACAATCTTTTTTCGAGCATGGGCTTCCCATTGCTTTTTAACCTCTCTATCTCGCTTTCCTATAATTAGAAGAAGAGTTAACCTGTCTCATGCTAAGCCTTATCCTATCCTGCTCCCCGTCATCACTAGAGGTACAGGTCCCTCTAGGGCAGAACGGCTTTACTGGGCTGAGTTGATCCCAAGCTCAATAGGAAACAAATGCAGCTGGGTCAGCAACCAAAGGCCAAAAAGAAAGATCCACTCCTAACCCGACACTGTGTTAAAGTTGCCAGTAGTACAAATATGTAAATTAAGTAACTAGGAAGTATAAGGATTTAAAGCCATAGAGACACAATAAATCTATGGATCCCAACACACCTTTTGCAAATGTATTGGATAATTTTTTGTTTTGTTTGTTTTTTTTATGTCACTTTGTCATACAGGGCTTTCTGTCAAGCTGAAAACATTTCTCGCCTTGATCATTTCTTCAGCCTGTTTTTTCAGCGTGTCCTTCGAGTGTTCTTGCTAAGTGGCATCACAAGTTATGGTCCCCAGTTTTATGATGCTTGCAGTTCACTGTTAGTGGATAATCTCCCTGGTGTACGATGGCTTTCTTTGCCTGAAGATATTAAGGTATAAATCGTTTTGAAATACCAGCTTTCATCTGTCTCAACATGTGTATTTAAAGATACATGTGTTTATGATATTTATAATGTTTAACAGTTGGAAGCAAGCAGAAATGGAGAGGATGGAGCATATTCCATTATGGGAAAATCCTAAGGGATGGAAACCGTAACTTGTCTTCTTCGTCACAGCTTTCCTTGCACCCGTCAGTATGCTTTTAAATCCATTTGTCAGATGAAAAACTGCTGACAATGTGTGGTTATCAACCTCAAGAACAGTGGCATAACTAAAATGTGCTGAGTTCCCCCTGCAAAAAAATCTTTAGAGGGCCCCAAAGATCCTCCCGCCCTCTTCCCACCTCCGCCCACTTCATGTAAGACTCTGGCCACTCCTCCACCCATATTTCACCCTCTGCTTTCCCGCCGCAGGTAAGAGAGGAAGCCCCCTTCTCCCTGGGCCCCCATGCGACTGCCACCTGGCTCTCTCCATAGTCAGATTTTCAGTCTTATTTCACTAGTCATTTGCATACAGCCTGGGGATTGAGTGGGTTTTATTTAATAACATGGCTGGTAAACTCTTAACAACCAATCACAGATCAAAGTAAAAAAAAAAGTAGTACTAGTAAATATTACCTGCGTTGGTCTCTAGACCTATTGCAGCCTCTTTTACTATATCAATGTAACTACAGTATACTCTACTTTTATGCCTGCTACATTACATTACATTACAGCAGAGCTTTGCAACATTCAATTGTCTAGTGGTAGCATTAAGGTACAGTCAGTATGACACCCCAAGACAGCTTGTCTAGAATCTAACTCATTTTATTTCACATTTTTATAAGAAATGTTAATACTTAATCCTTACTCAGGTGCAGAATATACAGGGTTGCTTATTAAAAATATTGCAGTTATCTGCATGTTTTCTTCCACCAGCTTTGGGGTAATGTAATATATTCTCTTACATTTGCTACTTGTCTTGAAGTCCATAGCAGCCAATCAGCAGGTAGCATTTATTGGTTAGCAGAACTAGGAACAATACACAGTACCTTTAGGCTTATTGTAGGCTTTACCATAACATGTTATCATCTACCAGTCCAAAAAGCATTGCTTTAATAAAGGATCTGTTTAGAATGCTAGATTTATTTAAACACAAATTCCAGAGTCCTGTGATATTGCAGCCATGGATACATTAATCTAGTTAAGTGACCATTTATCTATTGTTTTATAGACTTGAGAACAAAGCAGTAACTGGAAATAGCTGCTGGAGTTTTTGCTGTAATCAACTGAGAGTGATTTTAAATCGCCTCAAGGTCAAATACCAGTGATTCTAGAAGGCTGCAAAGCCTTTCCTCACCAGGAGGCTGCCACAATAAACTACAATGAATGCTACCTGCTGATTGGTTGCTATGGGCTTCTAGACAAATAGAATACTTTCCTAATGTATTTATTTATTTCAGTATGACAGTGTGCTTAAAGGTTTGTAGCATTGTCTCCACTTTAGCTATATTAGTTCATACCACTCAGCGTTCCTATTTTAACCCTTTAAGACAGGGGTCCTCAAACTACAGCCCGTGGGCCATATACGGCTCCCACAGGTTATTTACCCAGTCCCCGCCCCCCCTCTGCGGTGACATGACGTGCTGGGGCAGAGGAAAAGAGAGGATCTGTGAGCAGCAGCTTAGTAAGTGTCCAGGTACTTCTCTTGCACGCACCCTCCAAACATGTCACGGACTTAGCTAGGGTTACAGGGGAAACGTCAACCAAATCCCCGTTCTCAGGGAGAGACTAACATGTAGTTAGGTGCCCAGGGCCACCATCACGGACCCGCTGGGGGGAGGACATTTGTTCCGGGCCCAATAGCATCTATATGTTAAGGGGGACCCGGCCATGCTGCGTTTCCTGGATTAGCCGGGCCCCACTTGAACTGGTAAAATAGGAGCCGAGCCATGCCGAAAAACTAAACTTTTAAAACCTTTTTTGCACTACAAGTAAGATATGTACAGTGAGCATGGAAATTCATTCATGTTTTTCTTTTCAAACTATAGTCCAGCCCCCCAGCAGTCATTTAAAAAGTTTGAGGACCCCTGCTTTAAGAGAATAGTACATTTTCGCCCTCATCTAAGTAATCTATAGCAACTGGTCAAATGTGTGTTTCCAACCAGCTGACCATTAAGTACAACCTGCTGATCGGTTGCTATGAGTTACTAGACAAATGGCAAACTTTGACTATTTATTACATAAGCTCATATATTTTTAATTTAAAATGCATTCTGTACCTACACAATACTAACCCCATCCGGAACCAAGGTTATATTGCTCAGAGTTTCATTTATAAATAGTAACATAACATCTATCATCAGGCTCTGTCAGGAATTTCAATTAGGGAGATTAGGCAATAGTCACTGTTCGAGAGCTCTCCTGTGTACTAAGGGTTAGGCCACACAGGAAGGTGCGGGGAGATTTGTCACCTGGCCACTAATCGTCTCTTCTTTGGGGCGACTAATCTCCCCAAACCGCTTCCCCCCTTCCAATTGCTTCAATGAAGAATTGTCTGTGCCTATTCACACACAGCGCTTCGTTTTCTGAAGTCACTCAAAGTTGCCTCGTTAGGCAATTTCAAGCGAATTCGGAAAACACAGCACCGCGTGTGAATAGGCGCAGGCGATTCTTCATTGAAGCAGCTATAAGGCAGGGGGAAGAGGTTCGGGGAGTTAAGCTGGCCATAGACGTAACAATTACGATCTTTCTCGGAAAAGATCTTTCCAAGAAAGATCGTTCGTTTCAACACACACGTGTAGAGCTGAATCGTCAGATATACAAGTAGAAACAATAGAATTCTACTTGTATCTGACGATTCAGCACTAACAATGGCCGATGTTCAGGGAGATTTCAAAGGCATCCGATCAAAATTTTCCATCAAGTCCGATCAACCAGCCGACCGATATCTTAATCCTCTGACGATGTCGGTCGGCTCATTTCCCACCATACACGCACCGAATATCGTACGAAAATTTGTTTCGTACGATATTATCTGTGCGTCTATGGCCACCTTAAGTCACCAGGCGACTAATCTCCTTGAATCTTCTCCTCTGGACTAGCCCTAAGAGCCAGGATACACGGAGTGCAGGCTCCTCGCCTCTCAGCCTTTTGTTGGGGTTTTTGCAGGCTGCGAAAAGCAGGTCCAATACACCCCCAGCTTCTTTGATCTGAAGTACAGCCTGTTTTTGCATTTTTGGATTTATTTCTGCTCTATGTACCTGTTAAGCAGAAGCTGTACTTTTCGGTGCAGTACCAAAAAGTTTCAGAAAACCCCTAATGCACTGTATCTCCTACATCTAACAAACTTTGCTACTTCATAAGACAAAAAGATCTTGTTTAGTTAGGAGTTTAGATTAGCCACATGTAAAGGAATTTGGGTTATTACTTAGGATGTATAAATCTCATCTTAAATTCTTTCAGATGCAGATTGACACCGTGCTGAGTGATTTGGAGGCACTTGATTTTGCAGAACTGGTAGGGGTGTGTCCTTAATCTTGCTATATGGTCATTTATGTGTTTTCTGGTTTTTGTATGGCATGTGTGGCTCCTATGCCTTAGGATAAGTAAACCTTGAATATAAGTGAAAATAAAACTGATGAGAATGCTATTCTAAGAACTTTATTTATTCTTTTTTCATTCCAAGATATTAAGGGATATATGTACTGTTAATATGAAAGAATTTTGTTCCAACAGCACCTCCTTTTGGTCAGTTTCGACCATTCTGACCACCAAGTAGCCAAGGAAGTTGTCAGAAGAAAGAAAGAGGCTGCACTGATGTTCTTCTGCTTAGGAAAGGTTTCCAATTTGTAACAAAATCCATTCATATTACCATTACATGGATCCCTTAATATCTTGGAATGAAAAGGGTAACATAATGAATGTGCTTTTCAAAAGTGCTTAGAATAACAATGCCATCAATGTTGCATTCACTTATTTTAAAGGTTTACTTATCCTTTAATATAATTTACTGTGGAGTTGCAACTATTGAGCTGGCAGTAGCTGACAAACCTGGTTTATATCTAGAGAGATAGGTATTTTTTTAATCCATGAGCCATCAAGTCCAAAATGAAAGTTGAAACCTTTCTTTTCTTTCCTTCTAGTCTGAAGACTACTATGAGATGAGGCGCTTGTATATGATCATAGGAACATGCCTTTTCTACAAGGTGAGGCCACATCATTTTAGTCATAAACTCTGTATGAATGAAAATCATACAAATTAGGCAAGAACCAAGGAAAGGAATAAGGCAGCTGCCAGTCATATCTATGAATGTAAAATTGCAGATAAGCAAGCTACAATAGACATCCATAGTAGACTTTAGTTGGTTAATGTCATAAAAGTCTCCAGGTTTCGTTTCCAACTAAAGTTGGCCATATATGGGAAGATCTGCTCGTTTGGCGATGTTGCCAAATGAGCGGATAACAATGGAGGACATATGCGCGGTCAGATGGCGGGTCCGCATCAATGAACAGATGCGGCCGCGATCCGATGGGATTTTTAATCGGGGAAGCCTATCAGAAGGCCCCATTCATGGGCCAATAAGCTGCCGACTTGTTCTGTCAGCAGCTTTTATCGCCCGTGTATGGCCACCTTAACAAGTAGCATAGAACAACTTATAAACTAGGTGTGTATTTTTTTTATGAAACAGTACCAGCCTGCCCCACACAGCTATTTGTGTTTTGCGTGCTGTAAAAATTTGCTTAGAATGTGGAAATCATTTTTCAATCCTTGCTTCCTGATGCAATTTGATTCATTTAGGTTATAATGCTCAGTGTTGCTGCTTAATGCAGTTGAACACATTCAGGCAAATCGACACCTTTATTCACTTCAAAAAAAAGTCTGTCTTTCCCAAAAGTCGGAAATAATAAAATAGATCAAACTGCTAGGAATCCTTGGATTTCCTAGTTTCATCTATAATGAATCCTTGGATTTATTAGTTTAATCTATAATGCATCTTTCTTAATTGTATAAAGACCTCTTACGAGGCATCATATTATAATATCAATAGTTTTTTATGATCGAATTGAACCTTAATGGAGAAGGAAAGGTTGGATACACTTGGGGGTGCCAAACATTATGCACCCCCAAGTGATTATAGCGACGTACCTCAAACCCAGGGCCAGTGCTCCAATCAGGGGAAATCTGCACAGGCCCCGGGTTATAGAAGCGAGCACCACGCAGAGATCTTATTTCTGTCTTCGCGCAGCTGCGGCTTTTTCATTCTAATGCGCTTGCTTCAGTCCGGTGAAATGTGCAGCAGCATGAAGACGGAAGTAAGATCTCTGTGTGGTGCTCGCTTCTATAACCCGGGGCCCATGCAGATTTCCCCTGATTGGAGCACTGGCCCTGGGTTTGAGGTACATTGCTTTAATCACTTGGGGTGCCTAACGTTTGGCACCCCCAAGTGTATCCAGCCTTTCCTTGTCCTTTAAATCCAAAAACACACAAATAAAAATAAATCAAAATTACATATGTTTAGCGCAGAGATTTATTTTCAGTACAGGTATGGGATCCAAAAAACCCATTATCTAAAAAACCCATTATCCAGAAAGCTCAGAATTACAGCAACACCTTCTCCCACAGACTACATTTTAATCAAATAATCCAAATTTTGAATTTTCTTTTTCACTGTAATAATAAAACAATACCTTGTACTTGATCCAAACTAAAATATAATTCATCGGTATTGGAAGCAAAAACAGCCTATTGGGTAAATTTAATGTTTACATGATTTTCTAGTAGACTTAAGGTAATAAGATCCAAATTACGGAAATATCCATTATCCAGAAATCCCCAGGTCCTGAGCATTCTGGATAACAGGTCCCATACCTGTACAGGGTTAGACCTTTTAACCGTGTTATTACATAAGCCCTGTTGTTCCAGTGCAGGTATTTTATATGTATAGTGAGATTCAATCAACATCTCAGTAGTAATTTACGTCTTCTTTCTTTAAGGGCTACTTACTCAGCAACCATTTACCCAAAGAAGACCTTGTGGATGTTGTCCTTTATTGTCGTCAGTATTGCCTGCTTGCTTTAGCCTCAGAGAGGATTGGCCAGCTAATCATATGGAGGGAGGTTTACCCACGTTACCATCTCAATCAGCGTGGATCTCCTGCTATGGAGGAATGCTCTGAGCCAGGAGGAAGATATTTCCTGCTAATTGTAGGATTGGTAAGGCTAATCTATCTGAAATTCAGTCTTGTATAGTGGCTGTTTTTGAGAACATTGCATCCTTTAACCAAAAATAGAATTCAAGTTATATGTGGTTTACATTAATATGATAATTTATTCATTTTGCATTTGCTATATATTTTTTGACAGAAAAACTTCATGCTGTGTACCTTGCTAGAAGCAGGGGGATGTACATCTAAGGCAACTGGGAACCCGGGTCCAGATTATATATATGTGGATCAAGTCAAGGCAACACTACTACAGCTGGAGATGTTAGACTTGAACATAGAGGAAAGACTTGGTTCAGCTCCTAATCCATGCTTGTCTGGTGCTGACTGGTTTCTCCCATCTGCGAGGGACAAACTTGGCAATTTTACAAACTCCGTGGTTTTGAGCAAACTTCAGACTCCAAAAAGGACAGCGTCCCCAGTTAGTAAAAGAAGTCTGCTTGCAGAGGCAGCCTCTTCTCTGAGGACTCGTAGGCCGAGCCCTACTCGGAGTAGTGGGGGGTCAGACAGTGGCAATGATGGGGCAGGAGAGAGTGTTGGTGTTACAACCCATTCCAGCCCAGATATGGCAAGAAAATTTGGGAGACGAGAATCCCTAGGGTCCGGTGGCTCCGATGGAAGTGGAGGAAGTGGGACTTTACTCAAGGTAATCTTTTTTGGAGAAATTTTTTCCTTTTTTCATAAACCTCTTTTTCACTTGTACCATATGAACTAGATGAACATTAGCTTGTCTGGTAGGAATATGTGCAGATATATAATATGTTAGATGAATACATTTAGATTGTAAGTTTTTTTTAGGCAGTGCTTCTTTACCTGCAGTACCAGGTAGTGGCTACTTTGTATTTCAATCTGTATGTACAATGTATATACCCATTTATTGTACAGGGACCTGTTATCCAGAATGCTCGGGACCTGGGGTTTTCTGGATAACTGATGTTTCCATAATTTAGATCTTCATACCTTAAGTCTACTAGAAAATCATATAAACATTAAATAAACCCAATAGGCTGGTTTTGCTTCCAATAAGGATTAATAATATCTTAGCTGGGATCAAGTACAAGCTACTGTTTTATTATTACACATAAATTTGGATTATTTCATTATAATGGATCCATTCCTCAATTCTGAGCTTTCTGTATAACCGGTTTCTGGATAACAGGTTTCCAGAAAACGGATCCTATACGTGTAAAGTACTGCATAATATATTCGCTCTTGAATAGTGCTAATAGTAATATGAATTACAAAATATCATGGTAAATAAATTGACTACTCATTTTGCATGAAATTCAAACAAGAAAATGTAAAGAAAGAACAAAAATTTCCTTTCTCTGAATTTCGACTGTTTTCTGAAGCATTTTTGCCTCTATAGATAAACAAGAAGAAGTATTCCCTTCCCAATCCTTTTAGTTCTGGAAGCCTAAGAAAGAACTTGTCAGAAAGGGAAACTGATGATATTTATAACACTATCAAGTAAGTGAATAGTCTGTTGTCTTTACGATAACCCTCATTTCACTTTCACCTACAAGTGATGTCATCAAAACACCAGAAGTTATGTCATCAGATGATCAACAAGACCTCATGAAAATCCACCTCCACTTATACAACAGACAAATTTTTTGCTCTACTTTGTCTCTCTCTAGTTTATCTATAGCCGTCCTGTGCATCATGGTTGATTTTTATTCTGCCCATGTCTCTCATTTTAAAGGTTAACTTCAGGCCCTGAAAATACGCTCTTCCATTACTTATACTTTGAAACTCTACAAGGGGTTTTTATCTCTCCAACACACAAAGAGGTAGAACAACTTGGCGGCGCCATTCATCCTCAGCTGATCAAAAATTTCCATCGGTGCTGTCTGTCAATCCGTTCTGTGTTTCAGCAAGCCCTAAACCAAAAGGTGAGGCAACAACCATTACCTAATTGCTACAATATCCTTGGAAAATAGTTCATCCTGAAGGGAAAGCACAGATTTGATATGTCTCCATACAGGCTACAATAAAACATAGGGAGTAACAATTATAGTCCAATTCAATGGTCATAGCCTCAATTTGTTTCTAATTAGCCAAGTGGGAGAGGTATGAACTTCTTAGACAAGGTTAAAACTGCCAATCATGCCGTTTTTAGGGATGCACCGAATCCACTATTTTGTATTCGGCCGAACCCCGAATTCATTGTGAAAGATTCGGCCTAATACCGAATCAAATGTGAACCCTAATTTGCATATGCAAATTAGTGAGATGAAGTCTTGCACGAAGTGTGCGGCAAAAATTCTTTACTTCTTTGTTTTGTGACAAAGTCACATGATTTTAAGGATTCGGTTCAGCCAGGCACAAGGATTCCGCCGTATCCTGCCTGAATACCGAACCTAGCAGTTTTAGCTTTGTATCTTGGATAAATAAATCAAAATCTAAATATACATCCAGCTCTTAATATTTTATTTCAACAAATGGAAAGTGAAAATTAAATAATGATGGTACAGTGGGCCCTTTAACAGATTAAGAAAACTACAAACACACTGGACAATGGCTTCTCTCTCCATTGTTTCCTTTTAGGCTAGGGGCACACGGGCAGATTCGGGGAGATTTAGTCGCCTCTTCTGCTAGGCAACAATCTCCCCAAACTACCTTCCCCCTGCTAAAATGAAGAATCGCCTGCGCCAATCCACTTGCGGCACTTCGGTTTCGGAAGTTGCCTCACAAGGAAAATTCGGGCAACTTCGGAAATCGAGGTGTCGCGAGTGCATTAGCGCAGGCGATTCTTCATTCAAGCAGACGGAAGACGTGGAAGGCAGTTTGGGGAGATTGACACCCAGCATAAGAGGCGATCAGGCAACTAAATCTCCCTAAATCTTCCCGTGTGCCCCTAGCCCGTACCTTCTGCCAGTTGCACAATTTATCTTACATTTCCTTTCGTTGTAATCAAACAGATAAAATTCTCATTACTGAAAGTCTAAGGGGGTTATTTACTAAACTCTATTTTAAACTTTTCTGGGGGGTTTAACATTTTTTCGAGATTTATTAAAGCCCAATGCAGCAAATAGTCAGAATCTGAAAATCCGCCATCTCAGACCTACCGAGGTTGTGTATAAGTCAATGGCAGAGGTCCCTATTTCTATTTTGAAGTTTCTGTAGTCTGCAGTGGAATTAACCTGAAAAGCTGAACTTTTTGGGTAAATATCTGAAAAATTGGGGTTTTCGTGGGAAAAAAAGCCAAAAAATCAGAAAAAAATCCTACAATTCATTTTTTTGCTCTGTTTTATCATGTTTTTACCCAAACCAATTAAATCAAGTTTTTTCATATCTTGGATTCTAGTTTGGTCAGACCTTTTTTTCATTTAAAAAATCAGAATATTCGGATTTTGATAAATAACCCCTAAATGTCTGAAAATGGCCAAAGATAGAGAAACTATTCAGCAAAGCAATAGCTTGTGTTTCAGCCCCATGTTAATCCTGTGATGTTTTCAGTGGCATTTCAGCATAGTGCAGCTCACTCTTTATTAGAGAGAGAGTTTGTCCAAAAAAAAGTCAACTACATATTGGAATCAAGGTTTTGTATAAAATTAAAGCAGAATGTTTGTAATTTATTTGCAGAACTCCAAACATAGTGATTCTATGGCCTGCATGGATGGTGCAAGGTTTGATCCCATTAAGGAACATGGAGTTTTATTTGAGTGCTCTCCTGAGAATTGGAATGACCAGAAGAAATCACCCCCAACCATGTCATATTGGGTTGTAGGGTAAGCACTATGTAATGTTTACAGTGAAGTTGTTTATGATATTTTTAGAATTCTATAACCGAATGGGGCTGATTTGACAAATGTTTGGTATCCAGCTGTAACCATGGTTAATGATCCCTTTAGGTTGAAGACACACAGAGCTTACTAGTAGCAGCTACTTGTTGTGGCTACAAGGGTTAGACAACACAGGAAGATTTCAGGGAGATTAGTCGCCTCGCGACTAATCGCCGATTCATTGAGGCGACTAATCTCCCTGAATTGCTTGCTTATGTCTCGCGCTCGCTAAACTGTAAGTCGCCTGCGCCTATTTCACATGCGGTGCTAAGTCGCTGAAAATTGCCTCGTGAGGCGACTAATCTCCCTTAATCTTTCCGTGTGGTCCAGCCCTACAAAATGCCAAAAAATACCCTGCCATAGACAATAAAAAAACATTAAACCAGATTCAATTCAGTGAGAAAAAGGTTTATCATGTGAAAACAAGATTCAGTCTGAGATTCAATTCAGAAAAACGTATTTCATGGTTTATCACGTGAAAACTCTATTGAAGCCTATGGGAAAAACATGGAAACTGAATTTGGAGAAAAGTTTATCCCCCTTGAATTTAATAGTCCATGAGTTTTCACGTGATAAATCATGAGATAACTTTTTCACACTGAATTGAATCTAGTATCTTAGCAAAGCCAATAATTTCTATTGTCTGTTTTGTAGCCATGAAAAGTAGCTGCTACTAGTAGTTCTGTGTGTCTTCGCCCTTAGCGATGATTAATGCTTTACCTGCTCCTAATTATTCATTAACACAGAAAAGTACTGTTCCTCCTATAAGCATTGCATTAATTTTAACACAAACCTCAACAAATCAGAGAGGTGTTCAAGCTCATTACTGCCAGATAGCTCTAACACCCCATAGCAACAAATAGGGTTTAACTAACGCACGCTGTGAACAAAGTAGGAAACAATCTGTAAAGTGTTGACTGTGATCAAATATGTAAAGATTTGCCGGTTCAAATTTGAATATGTCTGCTCCATGTTTTCCGCATAGGTTGATGCTTCTGAATATGCATTCATACATACATTTTGATGTGTGAGCAGATGTTGGATTTTGCCATTATTAATCATAAAATAATAAATCACTTACTATTTGGACAATGAACCACAATGAATTTTAAATAAAACAACTCAGGTGCAGTTGAACTGCAGACTTTCAGCTTTAATTCAGTGATTTGAACAAAAAGATTGCACAAAAATGTGAGGAACTAAAGCCTTTTTTTTAACACAATCACTTCATTTCACAGGCTCAAAAGTAAATGGACAATTGACTCAGACATTTTCATGGGCAGGTGTGGGCAATTCATTTGTTATGTCATTAGCAATTTAGCAGATAAAAGTCCTGGAGTTGATATGAGAGGGGGGGGCGCTTATATGTGGAAGATTTTGTTGTAAACAGACATGTGGAGCTCTCCGTGCAGTTGAAACAAGTCATCCTTAAGCTACAAAAACAGGAAAAAAAAACATCTGAGAAATTGTTACAATATTAGGAGTGGCAAAATCTACAGTTTGGTACATCCTGAGAAAGAAAGCACTGGTGAACTCAGTAACGCAAAAATACCTGGACATCCGTGGAAGACAACAGTGATGGATGATCCCAGAATCCTTTCCATGGTGAAGAGAAACCCCTTCACAACAGCCAAACAGGAGGTAGACATAAACAGTAGATCCAAGTCTACCATAAATACAGAGGGTGCACTGCAAGGTGCAAGCCACTCATAAGCATCAAGAACAGAAAGGCTAAATTGGATTGGATTTTGCTAAAAAACATCTTAAAAAGCCAGCACAGCTCTGGAAAAACGTTATTTGGACAGATGAAGCCAAGATCAACCTCTAGCAGAATGGCCAGGGCCACCATCAGGGGGGACAAGAGGCTAAAGGGGGGGCCCGGCAGTGCCGCATTTTTCCAAGAGCCGGGCCCCCCTTACGAGCGCGGAAGCCAATCCGCTCTCTCTGATGTCCTGTAGCTGAATGCGGAAGTGCCGAACAGACGCGAAGTCCTGAAGCGACAGAAATACCCGAAGTCACGAAGGAGCCGACACTGAAGTCCTGAAGCCACGAGTTCAATTCTACTGAAACCAATGTGGGTTTTTTTGTTTTTTTT
>CM044432.1:51474188-51497460 GCA_024363595.1 Xenopus borealis | reverse complement strand
TTTCTGGTGATCTATCTGAGAACAACTAGTTGTTTGAAGGTGAACAACCCCTTTAAGGGCCCTTACACACGGGCATTTTCGACCTGCGGTCCCCTGCGTTCCGATTGGCTGCATTCAGCCACAGTGGAGCGCAGGTCTAGACGCAATCCATTAGTTTCAATGGCATTGTACCCACGAGACGCATGTAAGCGCCGAACGCAGGTTCTGACGCAGGATGTTGCAAGGGCCCTTAGGAGATGCGCCCTCCCCCCCTTCTGTTACAGATTCCTTACAAATGTGTTAATCTAACTAAAAATGTAATGCTTGAGAATCATCAGGTACTCAGATTATAAAAAATATATTCAAGCAAAAGCAATATCTATATCATTTTTTTTTGCTGGCACAAACATCATATAATATACCCAGAGTCATGTGTCCACACCTCCTGATGTCTACTATGACCACTACCACTATGAAACTACTTTGGCTATAAAGTAATAAGATGGGAAACCAGCCGTATATAAATGGAAGGATACCATAATCAATAATGATGGCACATACCAATAGGTTCCCCCTTCATAGTCCAAAGTCTCACAGTACAATCCACCGAAGAAGTGACGACCAGCTTGTGTTTAACCACTGGAACCACTCTAGATAAAATCATAGAATATTATAATTTAAAAGCCCTTTAAGGACAAGGAAAGTGTAAAATAGAATAAGGCTAGAAATGCTGTATTTTGTATACTAAACATAAACATGAACTAACGGCACCACAAGCCTAATCAAACAAATGATTTATGCTTTCAAAGTTGGCCACAGGGGGCTGTCATCTTGTAACTTTGTTATACATCTTTGTCTGGCACTGCACCTGCTCAGTGTGATCTGGGCTAAGCTTAGGGGTCGTCATAAATGATCAAATAACAAAGCTGCTGGAGTTCTGCATGGCTGGTAAGTAAGGCAGGGGATCCCCCTGCTGTTCATAAGTATGATTGTTTCCCTGCCAGAAGTTAGGGACCGTCTGACAATTCCTATCCACAGTAGTAAATGAAAGGAAAATGTCACTGCATACAGTCAGGTTTCTTATAAAAATGGTAAACATTTTTTAATTAAAGTATATTGGAGATAGATTTCTTTTTCATTAAAGAAAGTAAAAATGGGATTTTATTTCTTTGCCTTTCCTTGTCCTTTAATAATGTAAAACACATTTCTGAACTACAAAGGGAAAAAGGTAAAAGGGACCTCTCATATCTTGGACAGAAAATTCTGTTCCCAACTGGACACCTACAGGTCATAGCCCGAGTGCAGAAGCAAAAATATGGCGCTGGCTTATCGGCGTTTCAAATTTGGGTTTTTAACCACAATTCAAGTTTTTTTTTTTTCTAAAACTTGCACTTAAATTCAATTATTTTTAAGCTTAAAACTCAAGTGTAAACATTCGCATCTAAAAGCTTGGAAGGTCATGTAGAAGTCATGGGGAATTGTCTTAGGCAAGATTTAAATTATTTATTCAAGTTTTTTGTGCTTGTAAACTTGATTTTATTTATTTTTTACTTTTTTTCTATTCAGATTTTCTAATAAATAAGGTTAGTGTGTGGGGTTTTTTTGTTTTCTTTTTTTTTTTTAAAAACAAAGCTCTCAAATTACACTTTGTTTCAGGAGTAGCCTATGCAAGCCCCTCTTTATTAGGAATAGTATATACACTCATCTACAGTAGTTTGGAATACATGGATTGCCTACAGCCAATGAAACAGAGCAATTAAATTAGATTTGGCTTTATTGTTAGAAACAAACCCCCCCACAGTTTGGAACAGACTGTAATTACCTAGTGATGTCATACGAGTGTGCTCTCCAGCAGTGAATCACTGTGCAAAGAAAAGTAAATATAATGTATGTTACAGGGATCCACCAAGCTAAGCGTCGGTAGTATTTCAGGCTGAAATTCAAGCAACTCACAAGGTGGTGGTTGTGCTTCAGGTCCATGCAGTGCATACTGTGATATATTCCAGATATAAACATAAAACAGCTGGTCAGCAGCACACAGAGTGGAGTCATCTTCACTGATGGCCATGTCTCTCACTGCAGTTTCATAATGTGACTGCAAGAAGACCAACATGCCACACTGTTAGAAGTATTATACCATTTGTGATCATCCATGGAGTTTGGTGTTCCAGTAGTTACAAACTCTGTCCAGGCAATGATAATATTGTCTAGAGCAGTGCTGTCCAACTTCCATGGTTCTGAGGGCTGGAATTTTTATGGCCTACATAGGGAAGGCCAATAATGGAAGCCAGTGTTGACCACTCCCTGTTTATAAACCACACCCACTTTAAACCACATCCACTTTAAACCACATCCATGTTACCACAAGAACTTTTAAGACAATGTCCACATTAATAGTGGTTCCACTCAAAAAACAGTGCACTACTACTACTGCAATACCTGTTAGGTACCAGGTGCAAATACAGCATAGTGACCCAAACCTGCCTGAGGTCAAAATTGAATCCAAGCACCGCAGTCACTGTAGCGCACTGGAATCTGGTAATTTTGCTCAAAAAGTCATTTATTGGCTCAAAGCAGACATATCAAGCAGGCAATGTTTCAGACCCCACTGGATCCGTTATCAAGCCTAAGTAAACAAGCAAAATTACCAGATTCCAGTGTGCTCCAGGGACTATGGTGCTCACATTAATAGTGGCAGCACCCCAAAATAAGAAATGGCTGGTGCTCACTACAGGGATGTCACTAAATCATATTAAAACATACCCTTAAATCCATATGCCTCTTTCTGCCCTGTGGATAACACAGTACCCACTCCCTCGTACATGATTAAACAGCTTAGGGGCCACTAACAACAATTTCCAAATACTAGTAAACCCCCAAAACAAACCCTACCAGGCTCACATCCCACAGGCAGAGTATGGCACACACAGGGAGGATAGAGAAGATAGAGTATCACACACACACACACACACACTATAGGGAAGGCAGAATAGAGCAGGAGACAGGAAGAACTATCGGGCCACTAAGATGAACCGTTCATACTGTGCTACATACAGTGACTTAATGCTGGTGCTCCTTCAGCACTTTGTTTGAAACACACAGGGTGCATAGGAAAGGGGAGTATGGCACACACAAGGAGCACAGGGAAGGTACAGTATGAAATACACAGGGAGCATAGGAAAGGTAGAGTATGGCACACAAAGGGAGGCAGAATAGAGCAGGATACAGGAAAAACTATTGGGCCACTCTAAGATGAACAGTTCATACTGTGCTATATACAGTGACACAATGCTGGTTCTCCTCCAGCAGTTTGTTTGTTGAACAGGTGAACAATGTGGGCACTTACAGTCTGGATCTGAGATGTGAACAGTACAGAGATTTAGGGATGTGATCAAAAGAGGCATAACAGGTGAACAATGCAGGAGTTTACAGTCTGAATTTGAAGTTTACACAATGCAGGGAGAAGTTAATCTCAGTTATACCTTTTAAAGTCTGCACAAGGAAAAGCAGTCACAGAAGGCAAAGGCCAAGGGAGGTCCAGCCTGCGGGGCCACCGGTTGGACAGAACTGGTCTAGAAAGTGTACGTTAGCCAAAATGAATGTAAAAGTAAACTAAAGTAACACAAAAAGGCTTAAATCATATCTGTCTGCTGCTGTCAATTTTTTTGTAGTGGATTTTACTCTACTAGTATCATCATGTACATGCCCAAACTGACATTCAGTCATGTATAATGAAGGGGCAGGAAATGAAAAATAAGTTGAACTTATAAGGTGACTGGGGGGAGATCAGGGTCATTTCTTAAGCTGCATATCACTGTTAGGAAGTGGTACATCAGTCATATGTACTGTGTCAAGGTTATAAACAGATTTGCTCAAGCTTCTAATGAAGAGAAGAGGAATTCTATTAATAAAAAAGGCATATTAGGTATGATTAAGGTGTTACATCACACATACACCTGAAAAGCTTCCAAAGACTTTGCCTCCATCAGATATATGCCAAAAAGTTATAAGTCCTGCAAAACAAAAATATAAAAAAGGCAAATTAATAAACTCCATAAACTCTGGTTTCTATTTGATTAAACATTGAATTGAGTTGTAACAAGGGGCTGCTGAATCAGCTTAGCTTATAGGAAAAGGAAAGTTAAATTAGAAGCACATAAACCAGTGAAGGTCGCAACCAGACTGAACATTTATATATCGTTCAGAATAAAAGCCTCATAGTATGAGCTAGTGAAAAAGTGTTCAAAGAAAATCACTTTGGACCTTTGCACCGAGGCAGGGTTCTATGATCTATTGCCACTCTTACCCTCAACTTACCCTTTGGTCCACTGGCTACCAGAACAGCACATTCATTCTTCCAATCACGTGAATTCAGAAATATTAGTTTTTTGATGATTAGATCATCTGAAGATCCTGTATCAAACATAATACATATTTTTATTTTGTTAATTTCCCACAGGTACAATATAAATGAGGAAAGAGCATAAAGAAAACTCAGACCTGTTTCAGTACTCAGTCTTTCATGCTTAGAAGCGTTTAGACTGCACATCAGATCTCCTGATATAGCATTCCAGATAAAGATTTCACCACCAGAACTGGAGGAGGCCACAAGGTTTGGGGGAAATGAGGCAACACAGAGAATTTCATCTTTATGTCTGTTTCTCTGTAAGAACAGAAAATCCCAAATCCAAGTTACATGAAGTTTACCTTTTTGTTTTTTCATGGATAAAATTATTATTATTAATAATAAATAATAATAATATAGTCTATAAAGCTGTACAATTGGAGGGTGTATACAGAAGGGATGCACCGAATCCACTATTTTGGATTCGGCCGATCCCCCGAATCCTTTGCAAAAGATTCGTCTGAATACCGAACCAAATCCTAATTTGCATATGCAAATTAGGAGTGGGAAGGGGAAAACATTTTTTACTTCCTTGTTTTGTAACAAAGTCATGTGATTTCCCTCCCGTCCCTAATTTGCATATGAAAATTAGGGTTCGGATTCAGTTCGGCCGGGAAGAAGGATTCAGACAAATCCGAATCCTGCTGAAAAAGGCAGAATCCTGGATTCGGTGCATCCCTAGTATACAGGAAACATACAGAGAACACAGAAATACTAACCAATGTAGGAGGTTAAGAGGACCCAACTCGTTAGAACTTAAAGGAGAAGTAAAGCTTCAATCGATGGGAGGTGCCAAATGTTGGGGCACCTCCCCCAAGGATTGTAATGACTTACCAAAACCCCAAGCTTCTCCTTTTAACAGAAAAATGCACCAGTCTGGCACACTAGCGAGCAAACAATCCTTTCCTATGGGAAGGCTGTCTCCCACAGACTCCATGAAATAATACTAAATAATTACAATTTTTAAAAATGATTCTTGGTAATAATAAAACAGTAGCTTGTACTTTATCCCAACAAAGATATAATTAATCCTTATAGGAAGCAAATCAATCCTACTGGGTTAATTTAATGTTTAATAGTTTTTTTTAGCAGATTTAAGGCATGGAAACTCAAATGAAGGAAAAATAATCTCCCAAGCATTCTGGATACCAGATCCCATACCTGTGCAGCTTTATAGCACTGACATAACAGTGAATAGAAAACGTGCAGAACTAACATTGCTTACACAGTTTTGCTAGCTATGTAGGTTTATACAGGCTGTTAATTGCTTTTTAATTCGTTTGTTCATGTATAACTGTTTTTACTTTTTTTGTATGTCCAGTAAGTGATGTGTTCTTCTCCATACAAAGAGATTTGTGTGTTCTTCTCCATACAAAGAGAACCATGTGTTCTTCTACATACAAAGAGGCCCATGTGTTCTTCTCCATACAAAGAGACCCAGGCAAACTATCACATGTTACATGATGTATTATACTATAGCCATGTAACAGAATCTCTTTGACATCAGAGACAATATTGTACCATAATGTACAAACATAAAAGTAAACAATAAAATATAAAGGGAGATATCCTATTTCTTTCTCCACTTGACTCTGAAACAAAATGCTGCAGAATGTTATTAAACATTATAAAAATTCCTGTTTACCAATTCGCTGATCCAGGTGGAATTTGGATATTGATTCCCCAGTACTGCTGAATCTTGTTGATCCTTTAAAAAAAAGATTTAGAGAACAAATACAGGCATCAGATCTGTTTTCCGGAAACCCGGTATCTAGAAAGCTCACAGAAATATTGTCTCCCATAGACTCCATTAGAATCAAATAATGATAAATTATAAATTTTTTCAAATGATTCCCTTTTCTCTTTAGTAATGGAACAGTAGCTTGTACTTAGTGATGGGTGAATCGGCAGCGTTTCGCTTTGCTGAATTTTTTCTATAGAAATTCACAAAACAGCGAAAGGTTGCCGGCGTCCAAAAACGGACATGCATGTCCGAAACAAAATATCGTTGATGTTTCGTGAATCGTGGGAATTCACCGCGAATTCGCTGCAGGCGAATAAATTTGCCCATCAGTACTTTATTCCAGCTTAGATATAATTAATCCTTATTGGAAGTAAAACCAGCCTGTTGGGTTTATTTAATGTTTACATGATTTTCTAGTAGACTGTATGGAGATCCAAATTACAGAAAGATCTCCTATCAGGAATACTCTAGGTCTCAAGTATTTTGGATAACAGGTCCCATACCTATACTGATAAATATAGAAGATAATAAATGATTTAATCAATGTAAATAACAAAATAAAAGAAATCAGTTTCATATCAATCACCTAGGGAAGCATATCTATAGATCAGTGGGTTATGTAATAAAAGTCACTAAGTTTGCCCAGGAGCAGTAACCTATAGCAACCAATCAGCAACTAGCATATAGTGATCACCTGTCTAAAAGCAATTATCCTATTGGTTGCTACTGGTTACTGCTCCTGGGCAAACTTAGTGCCTAGTGTTGTAATCTGCAATCAAGAACCTGCTACCAACCTTACTTCTCTCTATTTATCCCCCCCTTCTCCTTACCTACCCCCTATCCTATTTAAATTCTTTCACAGCTTTATGATGATAAAACGGGTACAAGATTGCTCAAGAAGCTTTAGGTCCAGATTACCTATAGATTTAATGGCAAACATGCATAAAGTAGTATATCAATGAGACATAAGCCTCTGTTTACATATTGTATTTTATTGCATAGTACTTTCATTTTGTTTTCTCTAGATTTCCTTTTTTTCCTTCTGTTATTATTGAAAAACAATAAAACATTAAATATAAAAAAGAAGTTGCCACCCATCTGATGCGTGGGAGCAATCACTTAGCACTGGTTATGTTAAAAGTTACAGTCTGCAGTATATATACACATCTCAGTGTGTATATTATTGAAAAAAACTGAGGCTACTGAAAAACGATATACCCAGGCACATTGCATTTACTAGGAATTATACAGTATATTGCGGCCCTGAAGAGTTTATTCTGGGAACACTTCTGTTTAACAGTGGGTGGAGTGATTATTTCCCCCTAAGGTCCCATTAGATTTTTTTTGCACAATAGTGTGGTTCTGTGTGTGCTTATCCCTAGGTCTGGACGTGTGCCTTCAAATCACACGTTTCATTTGTCATTGACAATGCCAAGGACAGGCACTTGATATTAAAGTCAATAAGAGAAAGAACGGGTGGTTTATATACATTAGTGTGACATTAGCCTGAGACCTGTTGTATGTACAGAAGACATACAGTATACTGTAAATTGTGTAATTCAGTTTAGCATCATCACTTAATGGTAAGTTAAAATAATAGTAAAGACATTTGCACTTACTGGATAAATGGTGATGTGTTTGTCACAACCAACAGATATCATAAACCTGAAAAATATAAGCTATTATCAATGAACAAAACTTGTAGTGCATGTGCGTCTGTATTTCTATTCATTTTATTAATATATACTGTGTATAGAATGCTTGGGACCTGAGGTTTGGATAATTTGGATATTCATACCTTAAAGGGGAATTCAATCCCTCTGGCGCTAACCTCCTCATCCCCCCCGGCCTACCTCTCCCGGCAGGCAAATGCCCCTAAGTGACTACTTACCCCTCTGTGCAGGTTCCCGGGCGCCATCTTCTTCAGAAACGTCTTCTTCGTGGATCCGTCGGTGCTTAGCAGCACATGTGCAGTAGGACGCATTTGCCGGTTTGTACTACTGCGCATGCGCCGACGGATCCAGGAATAAGACATTGCTGAAGAATATGGTGCCCGGGAACCTGCACAGAGGGGACCTGCATGGAGGGGTAAGTAACCACTTTGGTGCATTTGCCTGCCGGAGAGGTAGGCTGGGGGGGAGGGAGGGGCCTATAGTGGGGTAGGGGGGAGGAGGTTAGTGCCCAAGGGATTGAATTCCCCTTTAGGTCTACCAGAAATTCATGTAAACATGAAATAAACCTAAATGGCTGGTTTTATTTCCAATAAGAATTAATTATATCTTAGTTTGGATCAAGTACAAGGTATTGTGTCATTATTAGAGAGAAAAATGAAATCATTTTAAAAAATGTGGAAGATTTGATTATAACGGAGACTTTGGGAGACAGCCTTTCCATCATTCAGAGCTTTCTTAACGGATCCCATACCTGTATGTATATATGTATGTGTATATATATATATATATATATATATATATATATATATATATAGATAGATAGATAGATAGATAGATAGATACATATAGAAATAAAAGAACTAGAGGAAAATGCCCCTGTTCTCTGATCACTTAAATTGGATTTCAGAATTATGGATGTGCAGGCCTAAATATGCCCAACTTAAGTGTCTATGGGAGCAGTTAGGCTTATGGAACACTATGGGACAAACGCACTAAAGGGCACATTTCTCCAGAGAATGACCAGCCACACTTCTCTTTAATTCGCTAGATGCAAATTCGCTACCACAAGTTGCGTCTCAGCAGCTAAATGCTAGTGTTACTTCAGCAGTGCGAGCATTTCATTGTGAAGTTCAACTAGAGTTCATTTCTACCAAGCAAACGTTGTTTGTACTCTTACACTTAGGTCAATTTGAATAAGGCGGGTACATCAAGTGGTATGGACATTTTTATTAGAGATGTTGGTGCAAATGCTTGAAGTGGCCACTTATTATTACAAATGTCCAAGGAAGCAAAATAAAAAGATACAAGAGATCCTTTAATGCCCACATGAGCCTACCCTAAAACAAATGTGCCATACCCCTCAAATGGTTGTGAAAAAAATGTTTGCACAAAAAATTTTAATAGTTAGGCAATCCCACTTTAAAAAAATTACCTACACTTTGTTTTATCAGTTCGGATGGTCTAAGGTGAAGAATGAAACTCTGGTGAAAGAGGTAACTTTCTGTAAAATTCTCACTTTAGTGAATTTACAGAGTTATGGTCTTTCACCAGAGCAAAAATTGTGCCTGGAGATAGGGCACAAGCCCTATATTTTCTCTATGACTGTAAATGAGTAAATTAATTGGTGTGCCCTCCTTATAGTTTTTTTTTAAATCATATCATACTTATATAAATTGCAGATCATTGGTAGAAATGCAGCCATTTGTCTTGACTTTGTAGAAAATGCAATATGTTCATTCATCACAGACTTATCCTACCGGTTATTATGAAGCCAGGCATAGGTGCAGTCATACTGTCCTTCTGTTGAACTGTCTGGGAAATCTAAAAAGGAATGTAAACAAAAACATTACAACCATATGTATTATGACAAGCTGATTGCCTGTAAACACAATTTTTGGGAGGGAAATTAACTTTGGTAGGCAGGTAAGTGCAGGATCAGCAGCATCAAGACATTGGATATTGTCTCTTCAGGCAAAAATACAAGTTCATTTAAAGGGGAATCTAACCCCCTAGCGCTAACCCCTCCCCCTCCCCCCGGCCTACCACTCCCCACAGGCTATTGGGGTAAATTCACTAAAGCACAAAGCGTCTAATGCTAGCGCTAATTCGCCAGCGTGATGTCATTTCACAACCTCGGCGATTTACTGTGTCCCTGGTGAAAATTCACTAGCGAGGTAGATAGACTAACGCAACTTCACACCCTTACGCCAGGGCGAAGTTGCACACTGACGAAGGGATGTAGCTACGCTAATTCACTAAGATTAACATTTTACTGAATGTTACCTCTTGCACTAGACTTTAGAAGTTCAATATAATAGATAGGAGTTTGGAAAAAAAAAAACTTGAAATTTTTTCTAAGTCCCAAAAAAACGCTGGCGTCTTACTTTTTTAGTCTCAAAAATAGCATAATTTTTTGGGGTTACCCTCCTTCCCCCCCTACATTTCCTAACATATGGCAACTCAACTATACAGGGGGCACATGTTTAGGGCAATAGGACAACTTTATTTTGTTTATTAAAGGTTTCCTGGGCTTGTGTAGTGGAATGTAGTGGCTGTAACATATACTTCTATTATACGTAACTTCGCTCAGTATGTAAATTAGGCATCGCTAGCGTAAATGCGCTTTGCCTGACGAAGTAACGGTAGAACAACTTCGCTACCATTCGCCTCCCTGAGCGTAACTTCACATTTTAGTGAATTTGCCCCTAAGCCCTGCTGACTCTCCCCCTCCTGGGTTACAAATTCACCAGCCTCTGTCCTGGCTCACATTCTGGCTTTTCTCAATCACTTTAAACTTGTGGTCAAGGCAACACCCCAGCCCCTTTGGGAGTTCCTATCACAGACATGTAACCTATCTGTTCTGTGCCTGCTCACAGACCTTACTAACACTTAACTATGATTAAATACTTTTCCACAGGGCAGTCTTCCTTTGGAAAGGGATCTCCAACATGCAAAGTGGACCAATGGAATGCATTGCATTGTAGGGACCCATAAGTAGCATGGCCCTTATGGCTTCATTCCCTTACCCTTACCTTCCTTTTTCCTGTTACTGGGTTAAATCCCATGTAACAATTTATTGGATACAGGTTGTGACCACCCCCTGCAGTGCTGTAATAAAAGTACTTGCAGGGAGGGGCACTTTCTCTTTGGCCTGCAGCAGTTGATCTGAGCAGAGGATCCACTGAGCCTGGAGTCAACAAGGCCCCAGAAGCGTTCGGCCCTAAAGGAACAGCCACCTTTAGTGAAGTCGGGGATACAGGGACCCCGTGAATGAGGACTAGTTAGTGACAGGTTAAATCTGTTATAGCACTTTCTAGTATAAGTGAGTTCAGAGAGGAAAGAAAGTATTGGCAGCTCAAGCTCCAACAAGGAGGATAGAAGGGAGTAGCTCTCCCCCAGGCTCTACTTTGCCTGAAGTGAAGGGACCTCTGTATTGAGAGGGACTGCAGGAAGAGTTCTTTAACCCCTGACCTGACCCAAATCTGCTGTTGGGATCCGGACCACATGAGGTACTGATATCCTGGATGGTGATCCTATCAACTCCACTTACTAATCCTACCTGAGAGTCTTTCCATTGCTGTACCTGCTACTCCTATGCATATATTGTAGCTGCATATGATCCACTGTGTTGTGAGTATCATTTATCCTGTGGTGCTGTCTTGTAAATAAACATTGTTCTATTTGTTTGCAAAGAACCCCTGGCGTCCAACACCTGTTATTTTACACACCTTGCAGTATTGAGTTGTAGTTCAACTACCTCACATGTGTATTTCCACTTAGCGAAAGCCCTACCTGATGAAAGAGGGTCGCATGTAGCCCATGCTCTACTCATGCTAGTTGGTTTGGTTCTAATACAGCCAAGAAAGGGTTACAGCATGTTCCTTGCAGAACACTATAGCTTCCAGGGCCAGACAGCAATTTAAGGAGAGAAACCATTCCCTGTTACGTAACATCACCCTTGTAGCATATATCTCCTATGTGGAGAAATTAAAGGCAAAACATACCTTTTACACATTTCCTGGTACATTCTACCACAGTATGTAAATACTCCTTTTTTATAGAAATGCATATAGATAAATATCAGTCGAACCTGGCACCTCTTCCTTCAGGGTCTTCAAGCAACTTATAGATGTTGAGTTCAAGTCCCATTGCTTCAAACTTCCATCCTTGGCACCTGAGAACATCCTGGAATTATAATATTTATGATGTTAATCTTAAGATTCTTTTAAAGACTGAGAATTGCACCAATGGAAAGGCATATGCAATCTAACTTTTAGTCATACCTATCAAGTGATAAAATCTACTTAGGTTTCTCCAATCCATTTCACCATACTTGTACATTTTTTCCAGTATAAAATCAATACATCCACTGACTAATATCGACAGATGTCCAGACCTGTCAGTCCACCTGGATTTTGCTATATTTAAAACCCATCTTGGAAGAACAAGGGGTTTGACTGGGCATAAGAAGGCATGGTCAGTTCAAAGTGGGTCATACCCGTGGGCTGTCATTGATGTAGCCAAAGACCTCTTGAAAAATGAAATAAAAAAGAGCCACAATCTGTATTGGTGTTATTGGGGTCAGTGGCCCCTACAGTCCAATGTAGAGTAGGCTCTCGCACAACCTCAATCAATCACTCAAATAACGTCTGGTGCTCAGGGATAGAGGTCCGGCAACCTCAAACACACTAGGGATCTGCAACCTTGGCTCTCCAGCTGTTAAGGAACTACAAGTCCCACAATGCATTTGCCTTTATGAATCATGACAGACTCCTTCATTGCATTGTGGGACTTGTAGTTCCTTAACAGCTGGAGAGCCAAGGTTGCAGATCCCTGCACTACAAGGTAAGAAAATCCACCGGCACACAGATCTATAGAAAGCAAGGAATGCCTTGCACGTTTAATTATAGTTAATTGGAGTTTTCTGTCACAACACTTGATTCAAGGAGCAACACTTTCATTGGACTAGACTTTATTTGACTTTAATTGCAGCACATTTGCATTATCCAATCACGCTCTTTCACTTGCTTTATATGTTTTATAGCACTTCAATTCTGTATGCTTGATAAAGGGGACCACCGCGAAACGTTGCACTGCGATACTGCATTAAACGTGCAAGGCATTCCTTGCTTTCTATAGATCTGTGTGCCGGTGGATTTTCTTACCTTGTCAGTGGCCCCTACAACCAGAGATCAATTTCTATTTCAGTTGTTAAACTGAAAACATAGGAAGGCTTATTATTCAATAATCACAAAACAAAAAAGAAGTATAAAAAGCCACACAGAATGGGACATAACATTCTAATAAAAAAATAAGCTAGAAATGAACTTCCCCTTTAAACTAAATAATTTTATAAAGGTTGGCTAAAAGTTTTAATTTTTAACTGTCCTTTTAATTCCTAATGGTAATAGTGTATAAATGTAACTTTTTCTTATTATATAAACCTGTCTACTGAACTTGAATAAATAATGCACATAATTGCTTGATAATGTTTTAACAATTCCTAGCAATATACAGTTAATTATAGAACAAATAAAATGACAATCCTTCCTAATTGCATAATTGGAAGATTAAAAGCTTGTGAAATAGACAGTTGGCCAGCCTGCAGAGGATACAGCCACTAACTGGCTGTGCAGAAGGACATGTGGATAATTACAGGTTGCAGGTTACACTGCATGTTAACAGCTCAGTGTGCTAATGGGGGTTGATAATAAGGGAATACTGCAGCAAATGGTTCTTCCTTTATCACAATGGATTAGTGAGTTCAGCTGTATGTACCTAATGCATGGACACTAATGAGAATCTCTTTTTACTAAACGATAACAAGCCAGTCTGCTACTGTAATTCTGCTTAAAGGAGAACCAAACTTGTAAGGAAAAAACCCTCCCCCCTTCCCCTGTGTATATATAATATTAGGGGCATTTATGCTGGGGGGAGGAGAGAGGGGGTCTACACAGGGCAGGGGGGGAGGGTTTTTTTTTTTTTCTTACTGGTTTGGTTCTTCTTTAAGGCCAAGTTAAGGATCAGATATTTAGTAAAGGTTTCATAGAAGAGGCAACAGGAGTAGGGAAATGGCCACATAAAGGGTGTGTATTTGTCATTAATAACAGTATTAAAAGGTGAATTATCCCCTAGTTTAGCCTTGTTAATCCTTCTTTTTCCTCAGGCAGATTAAGCAAACAGGCACAGGCCTAGGGTGGCATAAATTAAGGAGAATCATGCCAGACAGCCTCACTAATTACCTCCTTGATTCCAGACCTGCTCCTGTATAAATAAAGGCTATGCATGTGAATGATCCTCCGGGCGGGCGCTAGGGGGCTGAACAGAGCAGTAAATAATAAAATAACTCTCCATAACAGGGGCAACTCATTTGTTTCTATACAAAGCAATATCATACCAAGCATGGTGTTAAAAGTATTAGTCTGTACTAAGCACAAACCAACAAAACTATGTGGGTATTTTGACCTTTTGAGGTTGCAATACACTAAGAGGTATGATCAGAGTTTAACCAAACTACCTCTGTGGATGGCAATGTCCAATTACTGTATTCTAAACAAGCAGTCTTGCCAGAAAAGTGTACAGGTAACTGGAAAAAACATTATTCAGAAAGCTCCAAATTAATGTTTAAATTGTTTTTAGTAGACATAAGGTACGGAGATCAAAATTATAGGAAGACTTCTCATCTGGAAAGCCCCAGGTCTTGGCAATCTGGATAACTGGTTCCATACTTGTACAATCATTTAATACTTGATTGTTTGCCTGGAAGGCAGTTGGTCAGGACACAAAGAATCAGCCAGTGACTGCTTTTCTAACAGGGAGAATAGAGAATGGACTTTGCCAAGATAACTGTGAAAAGCACAACAACATTGGTCTACAAGGAAATCTAAACTATCCCAAAAATAATAAATAAAATTAGTGGTTGCTTTGAGCACTTCAAGCACTTCTAGCTTTGAGCACTTCAACAATTTATGTTTGTTTTCTAAGATTTCTGTATTTTTTAGAATAATACCAGGCTTAGAGTCAACAACCCTAGGGTTACTGCCCTGCAATATAAAACTAAAACTTCTAAACTGCAAATATCTCACAAAGCACTAAAAACAGAAAACGAAGCACCCTAAATAAATACATCAATTCATTTTCTGACTTTATATCCCCTTTAATAGACAATAGAAAATAATTTGATGGCACAGGAGCACTGTTCACTGCCTTGCTTAATTCAGTTCATATCGTAACATTGACTGGTCTAGTGCAGTTAATCAAATGGATGTGTGATTGTTGCAAGGATCGCCTGATGTTAATGGATCATTTCTTCTTTATTCTATTGCCAAATTCACACAAAGGATTTAATACGTTCTTTCTACTTCATAATTTTATCCCCCAAGTTCATATACATTTACATTTTAGAAAATGAATGGGCAGTGGAACAATGCAGTTAAAATACTTCTACTTCTATTATCGCCTTAAAATGAACTTCAAGCAGCTTGTAATAAAGGGCTAGTATGTGTGTTTTGAGTGGGACATCACAGTGACAGCAGTCTAATACCTCCAAAATGTTTTCTTTGAATTCAATTGTAATCCTTGTTTTAATTGCAGTCTCTAGGACATTTTTTAGTAGAGTCCAGTTTTCAGTGATTGAAGTAAATATATGGTTATGTGAAATGAATCAGGATTTTTGACAATGCAGATTATGTGAATGGAATATCCACCTACTACAATAAACTATAGCCTTCTGTGTACTGTAGATTATCACAAGAATATGGTGCTTTTCTTTATTATTGTAATTTTGTTTCCACTGTGCATTGACATTCCCATCCTTCTAACTTCTGAGATTTGTACCTGCCCCTTAATGCTCTTTTATACAGGAAGTAGATGCTCTTATAAATAGCATTAATCTGGAATATAAGTGCAATTAAGACACAATGATGAACATCAGTAAATCACATTTCTGCTCCAGTGCAATAACCCATAGTAATCAGTCTACTGATGGGAATCCCAAACTGTGGGACTGTCCCTCTGTGGGGGAGTTTGTATCAATGGCCTGGCCTGAAGGCCTGTTTAGCGTGAGATTTGGGTAGAATGGCCATTTCTTCTGCTAGATAAATCTTCAATTCCAGGTTGAAGGTCAGGGATGGTAAGACATGGAGGTTTATTTATTAGAGGTCAGATTTTAGTGGTTTTAGAGGTTTCTGAAACCACGACTAAACTCACAAACTCTAAAACCATGATTTCCATAGAAATCATTAAAAGATCTGATTATAAAAGTGCAAACAGAAAAACACTTAATGATGCACTGAAAATACAAAAAAAAACAAAAGTTGAAGGTCAGGCACGGTAAGACGTGGATACTTATTTATTAGAGGTCAGATTTTAGTGGATTTTAGAGGTTTTTGAAACCACGACTAAACTCACAAACTCTAAAATCACGATTTCCATCGAATTTATTAAAAGATCCGATTACGAAAAAACACTGAATGATGCCCTAAAAAATACAAATACCTAGAAAACTTTGAGTTTTATTTCTAGAAAGAAAAAATTAATGACACCTATATCTGTACTAATTTTAGATATTATCTGTACCTAATTTGTGCTCCTAAGCTGCCCTGAGGTGGCTGCTGTGATGCTGTCCTCCCTTGGAGGGGGTAGGGGGTTGCATCACTTTCCGCTTTATTATCCAGAAATTCTACTGATAACGTTACCGTGAACTGTGCGGGTCCATTTTTTGGAACCTGTACCCGACCCATACCCACAACCTGCAATCTGCTACCCAGACCCACAACCTGCATTCTTACCCGCTTGGACCCACTACCCAACCTGACCCGCAAGTACCTTATCCGCAACCCTATCCGCTACCCGCTAACCATCAAGAATCAGGAAGTGTTGTCATTGTAAACTGGAAGCGACATCATCTGAAGTAGGTGTGATCAGAAAAAAGGAGTCAAAATCGCTATTGAGAAGATCCGTGGCCTGACCCGCGACCCACAAACCTGCACCCGGAACACGTAACACGCAGGGTACTGCAGGTTTTTGCTGGTAACCCATGGGTACCTGACCCACTGCAGGACTCTAACTTGTGGGTGATGCTGCCTGAGGCATAGTTCTCACCTCTCGCACCCCTGGGCCTGACCAAATGCTGGACTTTGAAAGAAGGAAAATCATAACTCTGTGTTTTTGGGTTTCTTTTAGAAATATATATACAGGTACCCTTATATTATACAAAGCTGTGGAATATGTTGGTGCTTTATAAATGCATATGAATAATAACAATAAAATAACGTGCAACTGCACTGGGGAGATCTGTCCAACGTTGGTCAAATGAGCCCTTTCTGTTCAGTTCATACCTGTTACCAGTATTGTCCAACGCCAGGCAGTTGATTGCAGAGCTACCATGAGCTCCTCTGACTTCTGAAACAAGCTTTCCTGTGAGAAGGTCCCAAATCTTTATAACCTACGCAGAAAATCACTTAAAATAAGTTATAAAATAATGTTTTGATTGCATTCACGCATACACATACAGACACACCTGTATAGACACACACATTGTATAATATAATTGCTTTAACTATGAACAAGACAAAATATTAAATGGCTCCAGATGCGTGCATTGACAAATTAGACTTTCAAACCTGAACTTTCAATTCATAAACTAATATTCTTAGTACATGGATACCAGCTATACACCCAATAGGTGTATGAAAAATTCTATGATATCAGTGCATCACCATTTTTAATATTGTGCAATATTGTGGTAATTCTCAGCTTGGTGATTGTGGTTTTTTTTTTATTTCTTTTCTTGCCATTTTATTTTGTGGAAATCATTTTTCATTATATTCTCAAAAAGTTCTATCATCATCTTTTTGTAAAAAAAAAAAAAAAAAAAAAAAAAAAAACACCATTGCGTTGTGTCCTAGAAATCATGGGTGTGGGTCTCTGATTGTGTGGCCAGGGCAACATGGAGCAAGAAACATAGAAGGTGTTCAAGGCAAATGCATTTTGTGTACGAAGATTAAAACACACACACAAATCTATACAGTACAATTGAGTACCTAACCAGTTACCCTGACAGATGCTAATTAGTCATATTAACACTGAACCAGAGCACACACGTCCATTATATGCCAGATACAATTTCACATTCATTACCCACCGATCCCTCTGAGCAGCTGACAACTTGTTCTAAGTACTGGTTATACTGGCAGCAGGTGACTGGCTCTTTGTGGGAAACAGATGGGAGATCAGCATGTGTTACACTGTAGAAGAAGAAAAAACAAGAAAGTGTAAGGCACATTTAAGTTGTTATAGAACTGAATGTAAGGAGGATATATGCAGCAATGTGGGCAAAGTTTACACCTTGGAATTTAAATAGGTTTGGCACTCTGGAACACGTTTCTTCTTTGCTTTAAATGACCGTATCCAATTAATAGTTGGCTTTTCCCACAGAGGTCAGATCAGCGAATGAAAGCAAAATTATGTGTGGCTGATACTGGTTACTGGATTGGGACAAACGTTGCCCTTGTCACTGCATAAATCCCAAAATTCATTCAAGATCACTCCGCCTCTCTGGACACACAAAAATCATAGCTGCTATGTGGTGCTTCTTACTTGTCCTGAAGCTGTAACATAGAAAATGAATCAGTTGCAATGTAAAGCGTTCGGAAATGTGGTGAGAAGAAGCATGTGGCAATTTCCCCTCTGATCTGGCTTGCTTTGGATATCACATTAATCAGACAGGAATGTTCTTCAATGTCCCAGACCTGTTAGAGTGAAAGGCATGGATACAGATAAACAATGCTGCCTGTGCTGAGTAATTAACATAATGTGATTATTAATTACTTAAAAGCAAAACTGCGAAGAAGCTGTGACTTCGGTGGAGTTACGTCTATTTGCCAGAGCGAAAATTCACCTGGCGTTAAGACTGCGAAGCAACGCTAGCGTCGATCTCCTATGCTAGTGAAGTGACGCCTGTGCTCGTTAGTAAATCAGCGAAGTAACAAAATGACGTCGTTCTAGTAAATTTTCGATAGTGTTAGTCACTTCGCCCTTTAGTAAATCTGATGGGCAAATCTATTTGCCTGGGACGAATTTGCACCGAATTCCCGCAATTCGCCTCCAGCGAAATTCGTGAAACGACAGGAAAAATTCACCTGGCGAAAATTCGTTGGTTTCTCGTTTTGGACTCTGGCTTTCATTTTTGGACGCCGGCGTCCGTTATTCAACGCCGGCAATGTGCGCCGGTGTATGCTCGCGTTTCAAAACAAGACGCCGGTAGCGTTTCGCTAATTTTTACCACGTCCCAGATTCACCTATGACTATTGTTAAGGTAAACTGACAATTCGATTCTAAAGGGTCTCCGACTATCGCTACCTACATTATACTAAACGCTATATACTAAAAGTTCAACTGCCTCTTTAAAGAAGAACTAACCCCTAAAAATGAATATGGCTAATAATTACATATTTGATATACTGAAGTTATTGCACCAGCCTAAAGTTTCAGCTTTTCAATAGCAATAGCTGTTGAGAAGCTAAGCTTAGGGGTCGTCACAAATTATCAAACAGAAAATCAGGTTTGTCTGTAATATAAGCTGATGTTACAAAGTTGATTATTCAATTCTGATTCAAATTACCCTAGTTTCTAAGATGGCATGTAGTCATTTTCTGTATGAAGCACTAATGAGCCTTATATAGTGATATTTCTATTCCATGTGTACTGTATGTTGTGAGTGGGTCCCTAAGCTCAGTAAGTGACAGCAGCACAGAGCATGTGAATCAGTGAATCAGCAGAAAAGAAGATGGGGAGCCACTGGGGCATCTACTGGGGAGACACAGATCTTTACTACTAAAGGGCTGTAGTTGCCGTAGGGTGGTATAGAAACCCAAAACATAATTTACAACATTTCTAGCTACTTCTTTAGTCAAGCATTAGTTCTCCTTCAATTAAAAAACAAGGATTTGAAGATTATTTATTAAAAACTGGATTTTAAGATCACAACACCAAATAGTAATGAACTTTTTTTTTCTAATTTTTGACTCAGAAATTGAATGTTGATTGGCTGGTGCTGTAACTTGTAGCAAAAAGTACAAAAGTACCAACATGATTTTTATTATTAACTAGACATTAAGCCCGTTAAATTAACGGGCGCTAGAACATATGTAGTCAAACATTTATAAAAAACAGAATTGTTCTAGGTGAATTTTCGCCTGCGCTACGCAAATTCACTAACGTGCGAATTTACGCTCTGGTCGGCGAACGGTAACGTATTTACGTTTTTCAGACAAACACCCACAATGGTAAAACACACCACATCGTCGAAGTTGCGCGTCTATCTACTTTGCTAGCGTAATTATCACTCAATGGGAATTGAACACTAAAACCACCGGTCAGAGGCATCTATTTTATACACTACACCACCAGGCTTCCGTGGTAGTTCATTGTCTCTTTTCTCTATTCTAACTCATGTACTGTATACTGGTACTGACAGCATTAGCTAGTGATTGGCGACCTCTAGTAAAATTGGTAAACTGGTAAATTCAGTCCGTGCGGCACATGCGCAGTAGCGCAATTCCGCGGACACAGGGACTGGACGCAGTGACACTTGAACTTTATTATATAGGATAAGTGTTTATAAAGCGCCAATATATTCTGTAGAGCTGTATCAGACATCTTTTCTGTTTCACTAATATCCATTAACTAAAAGATTTACAGGTCCAGACTTATTTGCTCTGTTCCCTAGCTATATTATTTTTTTTCGATATTTTGGCATTATTTTAAATTACTTAAATATACTGTATCTGCTGCATGTGCTGAAGTTCATTCTTACCATCACAGTGCAGTCTGTAGATACCGAGTAGATCTTTGAATTTTCATCAGCAATTTGTAGAAATGTAATAGGCGAAGAATGTCCTCGCAGCAAGCCAGTGGGCCATCTAGAAAATCGTTCATAGGAAGCAGGGCAAGTTAAGGTTTTCACCTCTAACAAACGTCAAATATAACACAAATGTGAAAACTCATCGTTGATTGCCCCAGGAACAACTAAAAACAAGATAAATAATCTCTGTTCCTGAATCTGAAGCTTGAGTCAGGGGGCTCTGTTTTCACACGAGGTTTCTCATGACCCATTCTTCAAGTGCAAATTTGACTTTGTGGCATGCATATGTTAGCAATGCTTGACATTAGGATACAGACAAAAATATATAAAAATGAAAACATTTTGCAGATATAAATAAAAATGTATTGTTTTTCCACAAACATGCCTGATTCCACAGATTGAAAGGAACCACGATTATCCCAATAAGCTATTTCTCAAGATCCTTTATACTCAAAATGTAATGCATCCCTCTCCCTCACCTTCCACTGTGAAGGGATAGATTCTGAAAATGTTGTGTTTCTGCATCTTTTCTACATAACCCCATCTGAATGAGCTCGTGTCAAAAAAGAGAGTATATTTTGCCTGTAACACTATTGGAAGCCTATCTAAGGTGCCAGACGATTTTAGTCAATGATTGTTGATTTCAGCTTCCATAAATCGTCATATTTTAGTTTTTTTTTTTTACGTTACGCTATTTATTTGTTAAGGTCGACAACTTTGCAATTGACAATGTTTTACAGAAAAAAAAAGAGAGGAAAATATTGATGATAACACCTACCCAGGTACGTATGGATTCCAGATACGAACAATCCTATCTAGCCCTCCTGTCACAAGGATGTTGCCTTCTTTGCAAAAATCAAAAGCCTTTACACCTCTTTTAACTTTAAATAAAGATTCATCGCTGATATTTCTTTTTGGAGGAACATTCCCCGACAGCATGGAACGTTTACTCCTTGTACTACTAGAATCCATGAGATCCTTCAGTCTTTTCTGCATATTTTTTGTACCCTCTACACAACCTGTCCAGAATGACAGAATATGTGAAATTGAAGTTGTGTTGAGCAAAAGATCAGCACAAAGATAATAATAATGTACACATCCCATAATATAGATGCCAATAGTTAGTTGAGTGGCAGGGCTAATGATGAAACTCAAATTATGAAATGATGTATGTGTGTTTTGTGTGTGTGTATATATATATATATATATATTTACTCCAATAAACTTAAATAGTTGTATACACCATGGGGCACATTTACTAAAAGTTGAAGTGAAAATTCGAATGAAATTCGAATTTTTAAAATTCGATTTTTCGAAGTCATTTTTGGCTACTTTGACTATCGAATAGCCCAAAATTCGATTCGAATTGAAAAAATTAGAATTTCAAAGTAGCTTAAAGCTGCCAAATTGTCATTTTAGCCTATGGGGGGCCTCATAGAACCTGTCCTAAAAAAATTTCTAAGCTACAAGAATTCAAAGGATTTTGCGGGGAATCGTTTGATCTAATTGAACGATTCAAATTCTTTTTATTCAATCGAAAATGGACCTATTCGATCGAAATAGGTCCATTTTCGATCGAAAAAGCCCTTTGAAAAAACTTCGAGGGACGAATTCCAATGTTTTTAAAAAACTTCACTCATTCATAAGTGAGTGCTCCATTTTATGTGGATATATATACTACTATATTATGTATATACTGTATATACACATACATTTTATTTATTTGAAACTGTAATATTTTACTAATCTTTTATCCAATATTAACATTGATATTATTAGAGGTAAAGTTTTCCTTTGTATATAGCAAACAAGCTTCTGCAAGTTCTGATCAGATCGATGTAAAAGGTGAGCACTACCAGGACAGTTTGACTACATACCTACCTATTACAAGAGCAGTGTAATCATCATTGGAGCTTGAGATAATAGAATCAATTGTATGAACATATCTGATCTGTAATTAATAGTGAAAAAAAAAATCTAATCAATGCATTCAATAATTGCAGTTGTAATTGTAAGTGCCTTTCCTTCTCCTTTAAGACTTTTCGGGTTATATAATAATAGTTTGCCCTGGTGCAGCAACCCATTGTAACCAATCACCAGGTAGCATTTACTGGTCACCTGAATTAAAGCAAATATCTTATTGGTTGCAATGGATAACTTCACCTGGGCAAGCTAAGTGCCTTTTATTACATATAGGAGTTAGTATAGTTTGGGTAATCCCCCATACCAAGTACAGATCTGCAGGGAAAGCAGGGTTGAAAGTGGCAATTTAAATGCTGAGAAAAATTTATATTTCTAGACTCACAGTAAATTATGATGTGAAAATCTGTGTTGTTTAAAGTTTATAGGTGTGTAGGTAGATCTTTAAAAAAACAGATTACTGGGAAACCAAGCCAAGACTTATTTTGTCACTAAAGGGTTTCTGAAACTTTCAGGAAAATGCCTCACATCTATTTTATGAAAAATGTGCATGCCTAAACATAATATACAAATGTATATTTAAGTATTAGACTTTATTTGGATTTAAAGGGGTGGTCCTTTTTTTTCCAAAACGCAACAGTTAATAGTGCTGCTCCAGTAGACTTCTGCACTGAAATCCATTTCTC
>CM044432.1:51439734-51453511 GCA_024363595.1 Xenopus borealis | reverse complement strand
ACGGGCGGAATGTTTGAAATCTCTATCTGCCTGGCACCGAGAGAACCGCGGAAATGGATGGAGGGTCCGCGATCCCGACTTGTTGCTAGCTGGATCACGTGACGGCCGCCGCTAGAGGAGTGGCGAGTGGTCTATCGAGGTTGAGGATGATGAACCGGGCGCAAACAGCGAGGAAAAAACTGCATGGCGGGCAGCATAGGGGAGAGGATAGAGGTGCGGCCCTTTTATTGCTTGTAGTGTAAAGGCAGCGCGTATAATTTACTTCTTCCTAGACACCCGGGAGCTATAGCGGAGCAACTAATGACGCGCTGTTATAGTTGTGTAAATCCGGTTCCCCCGGTGGGTTCAGCTCCGCCCCTTCTCCCATCGTTGTGCCACGCTGTGGTTGCTGAGAGTTTGTTGCCATGTTCCCTGTCAGTTGGAGCAGCGGGAATACTCCCGGGATGTCACTGAGCTGTCACCTGTCCCTAGGGCTCCCCTCCTCCTGCATGAGTGAGTGCAGCTCAGCTTCACTTGTGGCCACAGCTGCTGTAGGCAGGGGAAGATGCTGGAGAAGGTGCTCACCTTCCTGTTCCCTAACCTGACCTCTAAAGAGAAGCCCTCACATGCCAGTGCTGGGGAGGAGGATGAGACAGAGAGAAGCAAGGCACCAATGGCACAGGAGAGCTGCATAGAGGTACACTGCCATGTCCTGGCATCCTTCATTTGCCCCATAATAATAATAATAATACTAGTACTGTGAGCTGCTGCCTCTATATATAGACTCTTGCCTGGATTTCATGGCAAACAACAGGTGCCCGGCTGCACAACGGTGTGTTAAAAATACTGAGCCTATACCATTTATGTGGCCGTTAATTTCATTATAAGGAGTTACCATTGATTTCTTTTGGTCCAGTGGCCTTACACCGGAATCTAAAAAGTTTTTCAATGAATCTTATTGGCCACACTGAGAGGCTGTCCATTTAAACGTGTTTCAATTAAATGTTGATGCTGCACGAGACTTTGTGTTACAAGTATAGAAGTGTATATATACCAACTCCTTAAATGCTTTTCTAGTGGCCTTCTTGATCTGGTGAAATGTCCATTACATGTTCATAATAATAACTAAGAGGTGACCAAAACTGGGTTACAAGAGGTCACCACGAGCAACAGGGTTGATGTTGAGCCAAGAGGCCCAAATTTTGTCAGATTTAGTGGGGCAATATATATATATATATCAATCTATATATATATATCACACCTGTGAATAGAAATTTGTAATTATTCTTTATTTATGTAGAAAATAAAAATCAGAAGCACAAATAATGGAGACATATAATGTTTGCTTTTTTTTTTTTGTAATGTGCAGTGCATGTTGCATTTTCTTTTTTTGTGTTAAAGGAGAAGGAATGGTAAAATCACTGGGGGGATGCCAAATATTAGACATTCTTCAGTGATAAACACTTACCGGCTACCCTGGCCTGTGCTCCTGTTAGCAGAAAACCAGTTTACTTCTAAGCAAGTACAACAAGTAGGGATGCACTGAATCCAAGATTCGGTTCGGTATTCAGGCAAGATTCAGCTGTTTTAAGCAGGTTTTGGACTTTTTAATCACAAAAAAAGGAAGTAAAAAAATTTTTTGCTGCGCACTTCATGGGTTTTGCCCTTCTTCTCACTGATTTGCATATGCAAATTTGGGTTCGGTATTCCGCCAAATATTTCGCAATGGATTCGGGGGTTTGGCCGAATCCAAAATAGTGGATTCGGTGCATCCCTAGCAACAAGCTTCTTCCTCCTTGGAGGTGGTGATTTCATCTTTCAGTCTCCTTTAACATGGGACTGAATAAGTTTAATGCATGCCAATCAGACTTTCTGGTTTAATACTAGATGAATTACAAATTGCTATAGCTCCCTGGGATTAACTTTGTTCTATTTTTTACTGTTTGTCTTGAAGGTTTTTGGGTTATAATTTTTTATTTGAATCTGACACATCTTCTTTTCCTTCTCACCCTAAAGGACTTCAAAGTTCTCAATCTCCTCGGCAAAGGCTCGTTTGCTTGTGTGTACAGGGCCCAATCTATCAACACTAGCATCGATGTAGCCATCAAAATGGTAAGGATACCGAAAGCTTCTCAGCCTCTGCTACTTTGCCGTGACTACAACTATGTATCCAAATCACCTGCTGCTGGATAATTGCTGCCAAAAATAAAGTGAAAGTTGTAAACTGAGATTGCTTCCCCTAGTTTGCTGAGAAATTTGGATGCATTTAGTAATGTCCTTGGAACTAGTGGCACAACACTTTACAGCATCTGCTTCTTTTTTTCTTTGTAGTCCATCCTTATCTATTTTATCTGTACTTGTGCGGTGTTGAAATGTAAAACTTTTTTTCTTTCATTATATCAATAGATAGACAAAAAAGCTATGCAGAAGGTTGGAATGGTGCAGAGGGTCCGAAATGAAGTTGAGATCCATTGTCAGTTAAAACACCCATCCATTCTGGAGGTCAGTTATTTACTTCTATATTTCGGTGTGACATGTTCTTGATTGTTTTCATGTCTACTTTATAATAATCCTCCTATTTTGTTCTTTGTAGCTGTATAATTATTTTGAAGACAGCAACTATGTGTATCTGATTCTTGAGATGTGTCACAATGGGGAGGTGAACAGGTTTTTAAAGAACAGGGAGAAACCTTTCTCTGAAGATGAAGGTAAATATAATGGGGTTTTCTACTGCTACACATTATACGTGTCTTTGGACTATTCCATAGTAGAATGAACTGTTAAAGTCTAACCGTGTCTACACAAATAGGTTAGAGCAGTTGCTACTCCGTTCCACAAGGCACTTTTTACTTACAATTAATATCTTAAAACAGTTTGAGCTTAAATATAAGAATTCCATTGGAATTGTGTTTTCTAGTGCTAAGTTCATTCTAGTATATTTTATCAGAGTTTAATACTCTTCCTTGCACAATCTAATAACTCTGAAAACTAGATATCCGTTTTCTGCTGTTCATTACAAAAAAGTTGCTTATGTGTGTTAATTTTCAGTTTAACATTTTTGCATATGTTTGCCAGCACAATTCTTTATTAACTTTTGGTGCTTAATACAATCTACTGGTTGACTTTTTTTTGCAGGCTTATTTGATGCATGCAGATGTCACATACCCTTGATGTGATTGGCAGTTCTTACAAGGATTCACTGGGTGTTTATTGTTTTTGTATTAGGCACTGCCACCTTTGATAAAATGCATCTTAAATTGATAGTTTTGTTGTACTCATTTGGACTGACCATGGAATTAGTAAAGTAACTGTATATACAGCAGGTCAAATTACTGATAGGGGCTCAAGGATATGTAGGGTATATTGGAAAATAGATATTTATGCTATGTATGTGTTTACTGATCTGTTTTCTGTTTCACAGCCCGGCATTTCATGCACCAAATTGTCACAGGAATGCTGTATCTTCATTCACATGGTATATTACATCGAGATCTTACCCTTTCCAACCTACTGCTGTCTAGTGACATGAATATCAAAATTGCAGATTTTGGTCTTGCAACTCAGTTAAAAATGCCAAATGAGAAACATTTTACTATGTGTGGAACACCAAACTATATTGCTCCTGAAATTGCTACACGGAGTGCTCATGGACTTGAGTCGGATGTCTGGTCCTTGGGATGCATGCTGTATACGTTCCTTGTTGGAAGACCACCTTTTGATACAGACACTGTAAAGAATACACTGAATAAGATTGTACTGGCAGACTATGAAATGCCTGACTTTGTGTCAAGGGAGGCCAAAGACTTGATTTTTCAGTTGCTACAAAAAAACCCAGCAGCTCGCTTAAGTCTTTCATCAGTATTGGACCATGCATTCATGACTGGTTTCTCCAGTGTCCAAAGTAAAGTTATGGAAGCTGTTGAGGACTCCATGGATAGTGGTCATGCTACAATATCTACTGGTTTCACTGGGTCTTCTGGAGTTAGTATAAGTAGCCGTTTTCAGGAAAAAAGAATCTTTTCTGGCCCTTCGCTTCCCAGCAAAGTCAATATCTTTACATTTAAGGATAAACATCCTACTGAAAAATCACACGGTGGAAGCTTTCATAATACACAAAGGGAAAATAATGACTTTTCTGAGAGCAATGGAAGGAAAACTGTTGCCTGCGAGGACAGACCACATTCTCGTTACCTGCGAAGGGCTCATTCATCCGACAGATCTGGGACCTCTCGAAGCCAAACATATGCTAAGCCAAACAGCTTTTCAGAGAGGTGTCATTCAATGGAAATGCTTGCTAAACCCAGTAATTTAAAGGGTTCTTGCACTTCTTCACCTCCCAACAGCTACGGAGATATTCCACAGATGTTCACAGATGAACATTCTTTGGCGAGATACACTTCTCCTCCAGTGAAAGAAAAAACACCGTAAGTGAAATCATAACATATCGTATGAGTGGAATGTGCTGTGCTAGTAAACGAAAGAACAAATGGCAAGCGCCAATAGTGTAGGTTATAAAAACATTTTTAAAAATGTTATTCATTAAAAAACTGCATATCAGGTGTGCAGGATACAAGCTGCAGGTTACATTACATGTGGATATTATTTAGCATACTTTTTATCAGCATTCAATGTTCAGCCTGCAAATGTAGCCAATATGTAAGCCTTTCTCCTCCGCTGTGAACCTGTATTTTTCAGCTCCTGCAGTCCTTCAGGTCAGTTGGTTAGGGAGCGGAATCACAGTTTTCACTGATGTTATAAGCAAGCAGTGAGGGGGTTGTAAGACCAGCTTATTCCTGCTCATTGGGTGAATTCCTGTAGCAGCTCCCTACTTGTTGCAGGTCACACGACTCATCATCAGGGGATGCTGCTCACTAAACTTCCCTTCCTTTTAAAGGCACAGTGGAACAACAAATAAATGTAAAGGCATAGTTACAACAATTAAATGCTTTGACAAGACTCGAACATATTTTTCTGCTTTAAAAATATTCTCATACATCTTTATTTTGCTCATGTATAAGGATAAAATACAGTACAGTCCAAGCATTTGAACATCTGCCTGTCCATCATCTCATTTAGAAGGATTGAAGTTGGAATATTCTACAGTATTCAAATTTATCCCACAGGTGTTCAGTAAGGTTGAGAGTTCATTCACTGCTATCTCGATAAACCATTTCTGATTGAACCTTGCCTGATGCTTTAGTAATTTACCAGTAATCATATGCACAGTAAGTTTAGTTCTGATACATTGATTTTGTAAAATAACCAAAAAAATCTGGCGTTCTAGTCGATTTGTCTAGATGTAGAAGGTAGCATCTCTTATCAAATTACTCTGTACTGGTAAAACTGGATGCAGCCATGTTAATCGATAAGACAGAAGTGGAATCCAGTGGGATCAATTAGGTGTCCTTAAGACATAGAGGCAGATTAATTGGAATAACGCTTTTCCATTCAGTACAGATGGCACATGCCCATGAGTATTAGAACTGCCTGCCTGCTAATTAGTGGTAAGGTAAAACCACACTAATCTGTGTTTGACAAATGATGGCTTCAGCTAAATGCCAGGTAGGCAGTGGTTGCACTCCTACTCATTCTCATCTCTGGGCTGTGTTACTGTTTGCTTTTGCAGTTGTTCATACAGGTATTTATCTGTGTGTGTATGTATGTATGTATGTATGTAGAATTTGTGTACCAGTTCTTGTTTGTATAACATACAGTCTGTACATAGCTATGCTTGAGATCTGAGATATTAACTGTATTAATTAATGTTCTATTGAATGTGCATGTTAATTGTAATATATATCAAGCTTTTGAATTTAAGCATACTCCTTGACTAGATAAGAGTCTTGTACTTATCCGATTTATAGCAGTTGATCTCTCATGGGTGTTTTTTGGAAGATAAGGGGGAAATATCTTTACTGTAAGGGAAATAAAGCGAAGGTTTAAAAAAAGAACGTTATGCTGTTGCGTGGTTTTATGACTTGTTGCAGACACAATATCAAGGTGCAGGATGCAAATGGCCTGTATGTTTACAGATTTTTTTTTGGTTATTGTGAAGTAGTGAGTGTCCTTTAAGTAAGTGTTCTTTGCAAATTGTGTGAAAGTTGGTATTTATCCTGTACAGTGTTGTTTTGCAGATTTACAGGTTAACCTATGTCATGTTTTTTTATAAGTAATGTAGGTCTTTAGATTGAAATTATTCTGAAGAATAAATATAGTGTTATAGCTTGCACTATTGTGGCTAATCTATTGGCAATAAACTTCTGCAGTAGCTTTCCTTCTCCTTTAAACTTTATTCAGCTTTTCACTTAAGGCTAGTATTTCAGAGAATATTCACCTTAAAATTACCTTTTTCCTATGATGTCCGTGTGGAAACGCAATATAATGTATTTTCACGCTGATATTTGCTCAGTGTGTCTGCACTGAAAGGCATGCTGGAGACACAGGGGAGCAGATTGTAGCACATCTGTTTATTACTGCCTGTGGAGAGAAGACAGTGTTGTACAGACTTGTTACTAGGTTTTGGGGTCTGTAGGAACCAGAAATGTTAAAGGAATACTGACAAACTGGTACTGTGATTGATCCCAAGGACTTCAAGTCCTGTTGATGAAATTTGATTTCCCAATCTGTTTTTTTTCCCCGGTGGTGTAGATGACCAATACTCTTGGCCTGACACACTTTGTAGTTGTGGTTGCTACTGTATGTGGATACCAATAATCTGCTGCAGTCATTTCGTGATTATCATGCAGTTAAAAATGCAGAATTGCAGATACATGAAATTACACTGGATCAGGAACCAAGTTTATTTCAGGTGGATTATTATCAGTCTTTGCAATATTTGCAAAGCCAAGACCTTAGCATAATCTTTATAAAGCTATAATATATAATTCAAAACTTTTGTTAGAGAAAATGTTACCTTACTTAATTATTAAACAAAAATCTAAATTTGATAACTGCAAACCATTATTTTTTTCCCCAAGTTCTGAGTTCATGCGCCCAGCAAAGCAAATCGCCTCAAGATCTAATGACAAGTGCCAAGCTGAAACTGTGCAGCAGTGGTTTGGAGCGCTGCAACTGAATGGTAAGTTGCACACAAAGCCTGGAGCATTCTGACTACTCCATTGTGTGGATCCGTTTAACATTTAGTATTTTCTCTCCCAGGTCAATTTAAAAATCTGCCGGATACAAGCAGTGTTGGTAACATGGGTGGAGATTTCTACCGCCAACAGCTTACACAAAATGGAGTTCCACAATATGCCTGGAATGAAGTAAAGAGGAAAAAAGATACAGACTCTTTTGATAGCGTTCTGCGAGGAATTCAAAAGGTTCCTGCTACTGGCCAGCGCATGGCAGAAACAATTCAATTTGGGGAGGAAGGCAAACACAGAGTACCACAGCAAAAATCGAATACCCTGAAATCCATAATTTCTCCACTAAATGCACAAAGATTGAAACCAATCAGACAAAAAACAAAGAATGCAGTGGTATGTTGCAGCAAAGGAAAATAAACCATTTTGTATATTCTAAACAAAATATCTTAAAAAGACCCACCATGAGCTAAAACTGAACTGTTAATGAGAAAAGTATGCATTTTTAAAAAAAAAATCACGTTACGCAGTGATCCTTTGAGATGTTTTCTCTGAAAATCCTCAGCAGTGTACAAAAAAAAAATGGCCATGTTGTTTTATAATGTGACTTGGACAACTATTTCACTTTGTGATTTATAGCTGTATGGTCACCGTATATGAACAGGTATTCCCATGGTCTCTTTGTTTCCCTTTATATCTACTTTGACCTATGGAAATTTTTAAATTTGTGTCTATATGATGTACACGCTCTGTTACTTAGCCCTTAATCAGCAATGTGCTTTTTGCTAATTTTACACAATGAGAGCATTGAATGCAAATGTTTATTTGTTTACTATAGGTACCGTACCTACTGGCAATATTGCACTATACTAAAAGGTTTAAAGCAACACTCAGTTGGTCTTTACGCTTTCAAATGGGGGGGGGGGTCACTGATCCCATCTAAAAACTTTTTATTACACATTTTTCTATTCAGGCCTCTCATTCATATTCTAGTCTCGTATTCAAATCAGGTCATGGGTTATCTGTATCCTAACAACCAGGTTGTTGAAATTGCAATCCGGACAACTGCTGAATACAAAACTAAAAAAATTAGTCTCAGAATATCACCTTCTACATCATATAAGTCAAAGGTGAACAACCCCTTTAATCTCAAATAGGTATAACAGCACTTTAACATCTCCTTTGAAGATGAACAAACTGTCTGTTATTTCCCCTTCCTGCAAGCTCTTTTATACTTAGAGATAGCATCAGACCTGTTATCCAGTATGCTCTGGACCTGGTGTTTTCCGGATAACCGATCTTTCTGTAATTTGGATCTTCATACCTTATATCTACTAAATCATGTTAAAATAAATGAACCCAGTAGGCTGGTTTTGCTTCCAATAAGTCTCAATTATATCTTAGTTTGGATCAAGTAAAATGTACTGTTTTATTATTACAGAGAAAAAGGAAATCACTTTTTAAAATGAGGTTATTTGGATGAAATTAAGTCTATGGGAGCTTTCTGGACAACTGATAGATCCTATATCTGTATTGTGCTGAGTAAATTGAATAACACTCAAAAAAAAATCGTTTCCCTAGGTTAGTATCCTTGAGTCTGGAGAAGTCTGTATGGAGTTTCTAAAAGAGCAAAATTCTCATGAATGTGTGAAAGAGGTGTTGAGAATATCATGTGATGGAAATTTGGTGAGTAGAACAAAAGGGGAGTGAAATATTTATTTGTAAAAAAAGAAATGTGGTTCAGTGAATTGCTGTTGAAAAATATATTAAAAAAGGAACCAGGTACACACATGCTGTGCTCATTTTGCACAGATTTTGAATTTTTTAAAAAATATTTTCTGTCTCCAACTGGTTAAAACTGTAACTGACTGTGGAAAAAAATTGGATTTAAAGGATAAGTAAATCTTTAAAAATAAGTCAATGTAAAATTAATGAGGGTGCTATTCTAAGCACTTGCAATGTACATTAATTATTTATATTTAATTCCAAAATATTAAGGTGTACTGTTAACATGAATTCATTTTGTTACAATAGTCTGACCACCAAGTAGTCAAGGAAGTGGTTAGGAGAAAGAAAGTGACTGCTCTGATGTTCTTTTGCTTAGGAAAAAAAATTGAAAATTTCTCAAATTGTTCCTAAGCAGAAGAACATCAGAGAAGCCTCTTTCTTTATCCTTACAACTTCTTCGACTACTTATGTGCTTAGAATAGCAACCTTGTTCATTTTACATTCACTTATTTTTAAGGTTTACTTATCCTTTAAATAAAAGGGAAAAATGTGCATGCTTGTGCAGTGTTACAGAACAGAATAAGGAAATAAACGTCTGTATTATATTTATATAGTGAATAAAGTACCCCTTATTGTAAAATATAAGAATATTACAAGTCACAGAGATGATCCATGACTCTTATACAGGTCACGGAACTCCGAGGTGACTTCTAATATCCTAATATTTTCCAACAAGGGGTACTTTATTTATTATAATACTCAAGTTTTTGTGAGTCATGTGACAAAAATGACCACTACTCACCATTTATAACCGATTACATCAGTACTCACTGTTTATAAGAATATAATTTACAATATATTCATGGCTTTTATGTATTATATGCATATACATTGTGCCATGCATTTACATTGTGTTCATTGTTGTCTTTGATGGATTTCATTATGGTGAAAGTATTATAGTCCATAAATATTTATTTATTGTTTTTTTTTCTTTTTAACCAATTAGATTTATATATATCATCCAAATGAAGGAAAAGGGTTTCCTCTAGTTGACAGCCCTCCATCTCCTCCAGAAAACAGGCTCAGTTACACCTTTGACAGTTTACCAGGTAAAGTGTGATTGAAAAATTAATTATTTATGAACCTAATTAAAGGGGGATATTTACTAGGTGTACAGTTGATTTAAAGGAATGGTAATATCAACAAATTAAAATATTGTAAAGGAATGACAATGTAATATACTGTTGCCCTGCCCTTGTAAAACTGGTGCGTTTGATTCAGAACCACGGCTATATTATATATAAACAAGCTGCTGTGTAGCCACAGGGGGAAGCCATTCAAGCACAGGATATACAGTAGATAGATAAGTATTGGAAGAATCCCATTGTATACTACAGAGCTTATCTCTGATCTTCTGTGTATTCTGTGCCTTTTCTTCTTTTTTCAGCTTTGAATGACTGCCCCATGATTACACAGCAGCTTGTTCATATAAACTATTGTAGCATTTCTGAATAAAACACATCCATTTTATCAGTACAACACAACAGTAAATTGTTTTCATCACTTCAAAAGACTTACATTTTTTTGGTTTTACTGTTCCTTTAATACAAATGCACATAGGTAAATAGTCTCAGAAAGCATTTTAGATTTTTTGACAATGTCTGGTTTCTGTTGTGCTGTTTAATTTGCTGAGGCTAAATGAAATAGCAGCCATAGACTCCAATGAAAACACACTCACCCAGTGGCTAGATTATCATGAAGATGATAGGTTTTTCCTTCTTGTAACAAGACCTTACTTCTGAATTTAGCATCTATAACATATTCTCAAAATGAAAAGCTAAAAACTACTCATTTTTTAAAATCATTATCTGGTTAAAATAAAGTTCTTTTTATTTACTCACTCTTAGAAAAATACTGGAAAAAATATCAGTATGCTGCAAAATTTCTGCAACTTGTACGATCTAAAACGCCAAAGGTTACCTACTACACAAAATATGCCAAGTGTATGTTAATGGAAAATAGTCCCAATGCTGATGTTGAAGTCTGCTTCTACGATGGTAAGTGTGTGAAACAGTGTGACAGGGGCAAGGGCCCAGGGGATTTAGAAATCATGCTTGGTTCACAGCAACATGATTTATCTTTTACAGCATCCTTTAATGTAACATTGCACCTTGTTGATTGCTGTCCTGTTTGTGGAAGCCCTCTTTTTGCATCATGATAAAACTCCTTAAAGGAATTTTCAGTATACAAATAAAAGCTGGGTAAATAGATATTCTGTGCAAAATAAAAAAAGGTTTCTAATATAGTTAGTTAGACAAAAATGTAATGCATAAAGGCTGGGATGACAGGATATCTATCATAATAGCCAGAATACTACTTCCTGCTTTTCAGCTCTCTTAGTTTCCACTGATTGGTTACCAGGCAGTAACCAATCAGTGACTTGAGGGAGGGCCACGTGGGTCATAACTGTTGCTTTTGAATCTGAGCTGAATGCTAAGAATCAATTGCAAACTCACTGAAAATGTATGTCCCATGTGGCGCCCCTTCAAGTCACTGGCTCAGAATTAGAGAGCTAAAAAGCAAGTAGTGTTCTGTTGTGTTAGACATCCAGTCACTCCAGCCTTTATAAATTAAATTTTTGGTTAATTATATTAGAAACATTTTTATTTTGCACATTCTATCTATTTACTCAGTTTTTATTTTTGACACTGAACTGTTCCTTTAAATATTATGTGCATTTTCTATTTAGGAGCAAGGATCCATAAGACCCCTGACTTAATAAGAGTAATCGAGAAATCTGGGAAGTCGTACACACTGGAAGGGAGTAGACTGAGCACTTTGTCTGATGAAGTTCGATCTTATGTGGAACATGCCAATGAGGTAATGTCTGTTTAGCAAGCCCTGTGTTTTATACAAAGTATAGGACTCTTAAGGTGGCCATACACGGGCAGATAAAAGCTGCCGACAGACTGTGTCGGCAGCTTATCTGCCCGTGTGGGGGGCCCTCCGACGGGCTTTCCTGATCGATATCTGGCCGAAAGTCGGCCAGATGTCGATCGGGCAGGATTAAAAATCCCGTCGGATCGTGGCCGCATCTGTTCGTTGATGCGGTCCCGCGATCCGACCGCCCGTACTGATCTGAACGTTGGGCCCTAGGGCCCACGATCGGATCAGCCCGATATCGCCCACCTCAAGGTGGGAATATCGGGGAGAGATCCGATCGTTTGGCAACATCGCCAAACGAGCGGATCTCTTCGTGTATGGCCACCTTTAGGCTAATGTCGCATAAGCTAGTGCTCTGCCTGATTCAGTGCCTGATGCATACAGAGCGGATGAGTGCAATGGAAACAGCCCAGTGTGACGACAGTCTTAGACCATGATGATATCTATTTAGACCAGGACTGCAGTTGACAGCCCACTTCTGGACACCAGCAGCAGACTATGTTGAATTTTCATAGTTAAGTATTCTAGCAATTGCCCAGTGTTCAACGAAATGCCTTTTTAGATAGAATATTCAGTTGTTGAGCAAGGAGTTCTTCTTTATACCTGGAGTGTGACAGCCCTGAGTAACTTTATATAATTCAGCATGTTATGGATATGTGTTAGTACAAAAGCCTATGCTGTACTTCCAGGAAAACAAAGCCCAAAGGAAAGAATAATGTTGAATTGCTAAAAAAAACACAACTGAAATTCAGGTGTGCTAACCCTTTTCTGTATTACTGATCTCTGCATTGAACAGAGCCATTGCATTTGCCTCTCTTTGGAATCTGCAATCAATACTGAGGAGAAAAAGGGTGCAAATATGTCTTTGTTTCCAATAACATTTGGCAGGTAAGTAAATTTAAAAATAGTTACTAAAAAAAAGTCAAAAGGGAAATTGTCTTATTTTTAAATCCATGATTGATTGCATTGGCTGAGATAGTCAGTCAGTACAGCACCAGGTTGCCATAAATAGATGAGAAAATATGGAGAAAAATATATTGTATGTAGAGCTCACTCAAACAACTGATTCCAGTACAAACAAAATCTAAAAAAATAGCTGCCTTTTGTACAAATTCTGCATGTAGAGGGACATGTCTGGTGATTTTAATAGAGTGAGCTCTAATACATCTTCTAGGCAAAATGAGCCCCCTATAAGATATATTGGATCATTCATCTCACTCTTTACATAATAACATACATATATACATACACTCAATACTACATACTAAAATTTAGTTTAAAGGTTCATTTTATTATACAGATTTTTATGTCAGGTTGACAGATCCCCTTTCATCATCACGTGTCTTTGCAGCTCTGCTGCTTCCAGTCTGCGTGCACAGTTTTTAAGGGTACACGGAGCATTGTCTCTGCTGTTCTCAGTCTGAGCCAATGCTCTCTACACCCTCAGCCATAATCAGGGCCGAATTTAAATACCGTGCACCCATAGACCACCCACAGTTACTGTTGACGGCTGGCACCATACTCCAAACCCCTCTGCCCCTACATGCATTACACTTTGCTAGGGACTGGGCAGCAGATTTAGGAGTCTGTCAAAATGTTCTGCCCAGTGCAGCATTCTGCCCCCAGACTTCTGACACCCTATGCCCAGGTTTTATTGGCACAAATCCAGGCCTGGCCTTAATCCAGACCAAGTGAAACATCTTTTTATTGATGTTTATACATTTTTTATCTGTAAGAATGTGTTTATATTTTGCAGGAGGCCTGCTATAACAACATCTCCAAAGACACCGCTAACAACTTCATTGGATAGTTCTAGAGAAAGAAAAGATGAGCAGAGTTCTGTTAAGAGAGAATTACATGGCAGTATAAATTCCCCACCCCAGATACCTAACATTAATCCCTCTGTAAGTTTGAAAACAGATTTGATATTTGAATGTGTATTGCAAAAGGAACATATATGTATCTCAAATCATGTCAAGACTTTTATATATATTTAACATTGCAACATATATATATATATATATATATATATATATATATAT
>CM044432.1:51389822-51400220 GCA_024363595.1 Xenopus borealis | reverse complement strand
AACCTCTCTCTTCCCCCCCCCCATATTTTTCTTCTGACTTTTGATGTAAAAACAGTTGACATTTCTTATTCTCCTTAGACCAAAAACATTCTCACTGCCACAACAAATGAAGAACCTGCAAGCAAACAAGAGAAGAGTGGTGATGGGAAGTCTGGTCATAAAGATGTCCATGTAATAAGGGAGAACTATAATATGGAACTACAAGTGAAGAATGTACCCAATGATCAGGTGGAAGCTGCTACTCAAAAGAAAAAATGTTTGTGTCATCCTCTTTATTTATTTATTTATTTTCATACATGTACAATAGGTTGCTATAATACTTTTTAGAAAATCCCTTTTTGGTGTGAAATAATTATAAACATTCATTATTTCATGCCAATTTGTCATGCAGTCAACAAACAGAAATGGATGCCACTGCATTTAGAGGAGACAAAAACAGATCAACAAGAAAGGCCAACAACAATCCACAAAAACTCAAATTCTCGCTGTGAGTTTAGCAGAAGCCATAGCAACAAACAGAGAGTATACAGTAAGTCTTAAGCATGTGATTCGCCCCCCCCCCTCCCACACACAACTTTCAGTTACTGTAAAACCAATACATTTTAATGTTGCTTCTGGGCATTATATTACAAGCTTCCAGTGTGTGTACAGTAACCTACACAATTTCCAGTGTGTTCACCCACTTCCTTCTAATAATGAGATTCTACTTTTTTGGGGGGAAATTGGTTATTTCTTCAAAAGTAAATCCACAAAAGCACTGCTGTGCCTAAATTTAAGAGTCTTGTATGTGTATACAATCAAAGGCTTGATTATTCACTTTACTTTAGGCTGGCGTCTTGATCAGAAGGATGAGTTGGATGAAGTCTCTAGTGTACAGAGTGAAGGAGGAAACATCAGAGGAAGAGGTAGTGGACGTGGAAGATTTAGAGGAAGAGGCAGTCCTTACTGTACGTAAACCATTTTTACCAAGTATAATTTTCTTAAATCCTTGTTGTCCAACAATGTGTTGGTGCATCCTAACCCCACCACCACTGCCAAAAGCTCTTCAAAATTATAATCCTGTACTCTCTACATTGTGCAGTCCCTAATCCATTACTTGGTTAACTTCAAGAGAAACTTTGGCTCATTCGCACAGTGTACCTTTAACCCTCTGTGTTAAAAGGGATACTGACTTTGTTGCACAAGGTCTTACCTTCAAACAAGCCTTGCTGCTTGGATCAGAATGGAAACTCGAAAAACATAGACTCCCCACTACTTTGGCCACTACATTGTTAAAATGAAGTGCTTACTTGTAACCCCCAGGCAACTTCCATTAATGATAATTGTAGAAAGCTGTTGTGGTTGCACTGTTTGGATGACAACTTTACCAGATGTCCGTGATTAGAAAGTCATACCTTCTCTTGTTTGTGAAAACTACTAATGAAATAAACTATATTTCTTGTTTTAATTTCCTTGCAACAGTGCGCTGTTCATATAGTGCCCGAGAGAACAGAGTGAAGACAGAACAAATGGAAAATAATAAAAGTATGATGTACTATTATGATGATGGAACTGGGATGCATATTTACCCTCTAGATGAAAAATTACTTAAGGAATACCTTAAGCGCCAGATGTAAGAATTTTATTCTATTTTTAATAGTTGCTTGTTGGGATATATTTTACACAAAGTTACAGATTTTATTGTACACTGACTAGCATGTTTTATTTTTGTAGCGAGTATTACTTTAGCACAGAGAACTTGGAAAAAGACTTCTTTCTCAGGAGAAAGATGGACCTGCAGGGATTTTTGCCAGTTTCTCTGATTGCTGGTTTCTATCGTGTGCAGTCTTTGACCACAGACGTTGATGTCATCTGTGAGGTAGATTGATTATTACTATTGTTTGTGCATTAGTAAAAAGAGGCTCAAGAGTAAACATGTATAGTTTGTGGCCATGACACATACGTGAACAATCTGAAAACATCTAAACTGAAAAAAGTGTTTGGAAGTTGAACAACCTCTTTACTTAAGCAGTCTTTGTTTCACTGACCTTGAGGGAAAACAATCCTCCACCATCTGTCTAATCTGACTACTGATAAAGAGTAATTATTTCCTCCTGTTTAATGTATCATAAATACTCACTCCCATATTCTAATGTATAGCCTTACTGACTAACTTATATTTTAGGCTTTGAAAGACAGTGCCGAGGTAGAAATAGTAGATCAGAAGATAAGAAGAAAAGTGGATCCTGAAAAATGGCCTATTCCAAGTGGTCCATCTTTTGAATTGACGCGTACAGACTTCTCTAGATTCATTGACTGTCCAGAATTTATACCTGGGAAGAAACTGGAGTCTCGTACAGGTGGTACTTGTCAATATTTGTCAATGCGTAATTTGTGTATTTTCTGGAGTAACACACATTATAGCGCCTAAAAAAAGCCACTTTTCAATATGACATGTTAAGAAGCTTTGATTTGAGACAAGAAATGTATTGAGAAAGCCCTGAAGCAGGTGTTGTTTATAAAAAAAAAATGTAGTTTAGGATTCGATATTTCAGTTTTAGGAAAACAAACACTTTTATCTTGCCTAATTGGGGGACACGGGCACCATGGAGATAAAGATCCTGCTGGAGACTTGGACACTAAGAAGTTAAACTTGGCTCCTCCTCCTTGTGAACTGGGCTTCATCCCCTGCCTCCTCCTACATACCCCAGTTTTGTTTAGTGTCCTCAGAAGGAGGACACGCATTCTGTGGCTGGAGCAACTGATCAGGACCACGTGTTAAGATCACGCCAGACAAAGGGGCCACTGACACTCTCAAGCTGCGTTCCACTTTGGAACGCATCCCTCGGTTCGCCACTTCCCCAACGGCTCCTTCCTCCCCAGCGCGTCACTTCCGCTTCTGCCAACGCTCTGCATACCGACGGCTCCTCTCTCTCCTGCAGCCATCAGAAGCCAACTGCACGCTTCCCAGCTACATCGCACACGCAGGAACAACCCTCCGCCAACACACAGCCCTAGGCAGGCATTCTAGACTACAGAGGGACTTACAGCAAAGCCAAGTAGATACCTCTACTTCCTCAGTCTGCCTACACACCACGCTTCTACATGCTCGCCTCTCTTACTCGTTCTATCTCTCTTCACAGAACCAGGGCTACAACACTTTTCTTTTCCTTCTCCGGCTAGCGGCTAGAACCTCAGCCTCCTTGTTTAATAAAATGCACAAGCAACTTCACCCTTGCCCAATATGCAAGGGGAAGGAGGAACCTAATGACGGACAAATCAGAGGAACCCAGTCCTCAACCCACACATGCACCCTGGCACAGATTGCGTATCTTGCCTGCGCCAAATGCAAAACCAAATTTGTCGGCATGGCCTGTAAACCCTCCGAAAGAGGTACTACCCAACCCTCACCTCCACCTATGGCTAACTCCTCTGAATCGGAGTTGATCATGGCATTATCCCTCTCACTTGCAGGCATACAAAGACCTTGGACAATGTCCTCGAGTGCTTATCTCAACCCACTTCTGACCACCCTTCAGGCTCCAACCGCATAGCACCCTCTCCGCCTGTATCCCCAAGGGAACAATCTTCTCCCTCCGACGAAGAAGGCCAGGTCCTTTCTGAAGAGGACTCGGATCAGGAACATCCAGATCCTGAACAAGACACCCCTAGAACACAAGGGGAAGTGGAAGGCCTAATCCAAGCAGTACTCGGTTCTCTCAACATCGAAGATACCGCCTCCGTGGTGGAGCCCACAAAGAATATCTTCAAGAGACAAAAGAAGAGATCAATCGTATTCCCAGTATACGAACAACTCGATGGCATTAAGGCTCAATGGAAGCACCCAGATCACAGGGTACAGATTTCTAGGTGCTTCTCACAGATATATATCTCTTCCCACAAGAGTGCACTGAACCATGGGCCTCTCCCCAAGCGGTCGATCCTCCAGTTTCCAGACTTTCCAGAAACACCACTATTCCAGTGACTGATGCAGCAGCCTTCAAGGACCAAATCGACAAACGCCTTGAAGGGTTCTGCAAATCATCCTTCACAGCATCTGGCTCTGCCTTCAGACCTACCTTCGCTCCTTTCCCAAATAGCAGATGCTACCAACTATATTGGAGACGCAGCTATTGACGCAGCAAAGATGGTAGCACAGGCCTCAACGCAATCCGTGGTGGCTCGTCGCTTTCTATGGTTGAAGACTTGGTCAGCCGACCTCGCATCCAAACGCTCCCTAGTCAGCCTCCCTTTTCAGGGCAAACTTTTCTTCGGGTCAGAGCTCTACGATGGACGTTGTGCGAGCCATTAAATACTACCTACAGGCCACCCAGGACATCCGCAAAACGGATTCCTTATTCATCATCCCTAACAGGCCAAAGAGAGGCTCAAAAGCAGCTTCAGCTACGTTAGCCAAGTGGATTTGTGCTACCATCCATCAAGCTTATGCAGTAAAAAGAAAACAGCCACCACAGATAGTGAGAGCTCACTCCACCCGCTCCCTCAGTACATCTTGGGCAGTTAGACATCAAGCATCAGCAGAACAAGTTTGCAGAGCGGCCACCTTGGTGTCCATTCACACCTTCACTCGGTTTTACAGGCTACACACACTGGCCTCCGCCTGAGCCAGCTTCGGGAGGAAGGTGTTGCAGACTGTAATCAGTTAAATGCCATCAAGGGGTTCTGTGTCCCCCAATTAGGCAAGAGAAAGTGAGATTTTTGTACTCACCGTTAAGTCTTTTTCTCTTGTCCTATATTGGGGGACACAGGCCTTCCCTCCCTATATTCGATACTGATTCTTAGTAGCGGTTAAACTCCGTGGATGGGAGTAATGTTCTATGGTTTTAGTTCAGAAGGGTTGGGCCCTTCATTTTCTGGTTTTGGTTCTTATGCTCCTTCTTCGGTTGAAACTGGGGAATGTAGGAGGAGGCAGGGGATGAAGCCTGGTTCATCTGAAAAACTAATAGATCTGAATAAATCTTCCCAATGTTTTCTTTAAAATGCTTGTGTGTACAACACCCCATGTCCCTACCATAACTACATCAACCTCCACTGCCTTTAAATAGTTTCTTACCCTTAACTGCTGGTTAAATGAAGAGCTGCACAGAGGACAGAGTGACATACTTTTCTGATCTATGTCTTCTTAGTAATAAGATCATGCAAATTGACCAGGGTCACTGTTTGGCTTTTAATACACATGTTCCTCTTTGTCAGTCAATCCAATGAAACCAAGGGAGTAGGGGTGAAAGGAGGGCTTAGTACCCCTTTTGCTAGTGAACTAACAATTTTGCAGTTCTGGCTTGCATCTTGATCTGTGCATTATCGGTGTTTTGGCATGGAAAGGGTTACATTTTCATTGCATGTGTGTTTACTAATTGTCTTTCTGTTTGAAACATAGGGTCTGTACCGAATTCTCCAAGGAAAGAATGCTCTTTTATGCAGGATGGAAGTAACACGCCGAATAATTTACAAAGTATGCCTAAAGTCCTCTCTACAAGCATGCCAGAGCTGGACTCTGAGCCTTGGATAGAAGTTAAGAAAAGACGCCGTCCCTCCCCTGTCAAATCAAAGGTTAAAAAAAAAAAATTGTGTATATTTACAACTATGAAACAATGGCTAAATGATGAACATAACAGAAGAAAATTAATTTGTTTAGCACTGTTGGTAGAGATGAATTACTGCTCCAATTGTGTCCGTTCCCTTAGCTTTGGTGTCCGTGTGCAAATTCTTCTGCGTAGAATAATCTCCACTTCTTTTTCTATTCCTACCCATGTTAAATGCTTGCCCTGCCTTTTGAAGAATGAACAAACTTTCCTCTTAGTTTAATGCTTCATATTATGAGAAGGTCAAACTAAGTAGTTAAAAGGCAGTGTTTGCTTTAAAGTGCAAATATACATTCCCTAACCTCTTTGCACTACACTCTTATGAAGTATTGTTTTTGCCAGGGACATTTTTAAAGGAAAACTATATACCCCGAACAATGTAGGGCTTTACAAAAAGATATTGCATAAAACCGCTCATATGTAAAACCTTGCTTCATTTAAATAAATCCTTTTCATAATAATATACTTTTTTTAGTAGCATGTGCCATTGGGTAGTCATAAATAGAAAATAGCCATTTTAAAAAAATAAGGCCAGCCTCCTGGGATCATATACAAACAAACTATATAAATTTAGGTCACACGATCCAATTAACAGTCAGAGTTCTGTATTTGCTTCCACACTTCTTCCTGTTACAGTTAGAGTTGGAATATGTCTGGTCAGGTGATCTCTGAGGCAGCACACAGACCATCACTAATTGGTGGTTCAAGGCAAGAGTAAAAATGTAAAAAGGCAATATTTACTTGAATATGTATACCAGTTTGGTAAGATTCTTTAATATATCACTTAATTTGATATAAACTATCTGTTGCTCAAGTATTCATTTTCAGGGTATAGTTTTCCTTTAAAAGGATGAAGTATAGGAGGGTTACCATCTTGCTGTCTTGTGACCTTTGTTGAAACTAAGCTTTCTTTAAGGCTTTGTGTTCTAGAGGCACATTGATTAAAAAAGATTTTCCTTTTATAGGATTAAAATTTCATACAGCTATTTAGTTAAACTATTGGGGTGAAAAACCACTAACTGTGGTATCTAAGTGAATCTCTTTGTAAACCTTGATACTGTTGAGGTTTTTACCATATAGCCTTCCATGCAAGTGACTTTGAGAAAGATGGGAAGTAACCCATAGTAACCAAGAACAGAAATGAGAGCACAGATTCTAATTGAAATGATCAATACTGATTTTAACTACTAATTAGATACTAATGTTACTGGTTATATTAATAGATACATTAGTATGTTACTGGTACATGTTTTCAAATACGTTATTACAAATATTTGTCTATACAGGAGCCAGATATTCCTATACAAATAACTCAAAAAGCAGAGTTGTGTGATGAACCTGAGCCAGAGGATTTGGATTTCATGTTTGATGAAGAGCTGCAGCAAATGCAGGGGCGAAAAAACACATTTACTGATTGGTCTGATGATGAATCTGATAATGAAATAGATGACAAAGACCTTAATAAGATCATAATTGTTACACAGACGCCTCCTCATCTAAAAAAACATCCTGGGGGTGACCGTACAGGAAATCACATTTCTCGAGCAAAAATTACTTCTGAATTGGCCAAGGTCATTAATGATGGACTTTATTATTATGAGCAAGACTTATGGATGGACTACGAGGAACAGAACTATGTGCCTTCAAAGGTAGCTATTTAATTTATAAATATAATACTTTCTGTTTTTATTTTCAAGCAACATATAGTTTAGCAAGTCAAACTGATCACCCTGTGGGATGTCCAGGCAAATTCCTACAGGCCTGTAGTTTCAGGTGATCTTGTAAAAATGCTTAATGGGCTTTATTTTTTTAGTCCATTTTAGATGGACCATCTCACCATCGGTAATTTGACTTTAACCCATTGATAATCATACATTTAGGCCAGATGTTTGCATGCAAAGCATACACTACAGCTCCCATTTACGCTTTTCATAAATTCCATATTCTCCTTGTAAAAATTACATTGTTTACATATGATAATGCAGCAGGGAAGAGGTGTATTGAACACGTCAACATTTTTCTCAGTAAGTCTATTTCTTGTGGGACTATTAACATAACCTGTACACCAGATGTCTTTAACAATCCACGTAATCCACACATACAAATAACTCGAAACAAATAAGCCCATAAATGAAGTTATGCGTGGAATAACATAAGCAATAACTTGAACGCAGGAAGAAAAAGGAGGTGCAGAAAAGCATGGAAAGCCAAGAAACCTGCTGAAAGTCAGTATTTACAAAACAATCCTGCCCCCGTCCATGCAAATTAATATAAGATGGTTTAGTCCTAATTGATGGCCTATTATCACACAAGAAGCATCTCATGATGGGTAAATGCAAAGAGCTCTCAAGACCTTCACCTTGGTAACAAATGTATTTTTAAGCTTATGAATGTGAGCACCGGTGGGACCATAATCCAGAAGTAGAAAAGAACATAATTTCACCCTAAACCAGTCACGACCAAGTTGCTCCTTCTGACAGACGAGGATCACTAGCAGAAAGCTTCAGAAAGACATTGAAATAGATAGAGTTGTTACAAAGAAAACCATAAAGTAATGCACTCAAACGACATGGACCCTATGCACACTTGCCACACATGCCACTGTTGGAAGAAAAAAACACGTTGAAGCTTCTTTAAAGTTTGCTGCACAACATTTGGACAAACCAATGGAATTCTGGGATAATATGGTCTGGTCAGATGAGACCAATATTAAATTTTTGGATGTCCTTGCAATGTTTGGAGGAGTAATTGCACTACACATTACCCCAAAAATATACTTGCTGAGAAAAACAACTTGCTCAATACTTCTCTTCCCTGCTGTACATTGAATAGATATTCCAGTATAGGATTGTATGTGCTGACCATTTTAATTTCCTTTTTTCACAAAGCAAGAGCTAGAACACTTTAGGAAACTGAATCTTATTAGCAAAGAAGAGTTTGACAACCTTGCACCAGAAATCCAGATTGAGCAAAATCTTGGACAATCCCCACTGAACATACCTGCTTTTCAACAAGGTATTTCCAGCTTTTAATAACAATCTGTATATTTAATAAAGTCATTGTATTTAAAAGAGGATTGAAAACAGAAACACTTTCTTTTGTATAGTTTTACTTTTCTGTTTCTCACATAAAGCAGTGTGAGTAGAGCAGGCCTGGACTGAGAGTCAAAATAGGCCCTGGCATTTCAGGTACACAGAGGCCCAAGCAGCCCCCACCAGCCCATTAAATACTGAATTTCTATGGAACATAAGAGCAGCCCCTCTGGCATTTGCCAGAACCCACAGATTGCCAGTCCAGGCCTGGAGTAGAGTAACTGCTGGCCTTGAAGTCAATGTAAAATGACTGGCAAATCTGCCATTCGCATGATGTACACGCACTGTTTATTTTACACCGCTTTTTACATTTTTTTTTTTTAAGGCAAATTTTAGGTTTACACAGCCCCATAGAGTGTTATCCATGCATTTACACCACTTTTGGGGAAAGCAATAACTTTTACTGATAAATTGTAAACAAACCCCTCCGCACACTAAAACATTAACGCTTGTCTTGTGCTGTAGTAATGTATGAAATTCATAATATAATTATCAGAATTGAGTTGTCTCTTTTGGACAGTTTGCAGTGAGGACGTTCATGAATCTGTGACTACACAATCCCACCCGACAGATGTAATACAATCACCAATGCCTTGTGTAAGAAAACCAAAATCTCCTCGTACTCCACATTTGAAAGATTCAGATAAGACTCCACGATTTTATCCTGTAGTAAAGGAAGCAAGGTCTGTTGATATAAAGGTAAATATTTTGTCAGATTCATGTTTATCAAATCCGATTGATGTTTTACAGGAAAAGGACATTTTTTTTCTCATTCTCAGATTGGTGAGTCTAATAAATTACCTCAAGAACTTGACTCTGGCTTTGCACAGTGTATTTTTTGATTTAAGATTCTTATGGATTATGGAGGTTTTTTACTTATTGGTTGTAGTATATATACAGTAATTTCCTTTACATCTACTTTGAAGTCCTGTGTGTAGTAAAAAGAAAATAATATTTTAATGTATCTTGAAATTAGTGATGGGCAATTCTGACCGGTTTCACTTTGCTGAAAATTGAGAAAAATTTCAGCCATCTGGCAGATAAGAGATTTGGCAATGACTTTCTGTGCTGCTTGTACTGTGGATATTCTGGGCTCTTTGTGTAGTATATATGTTTTATGTGAAAAGAAGGCTAAAGGAAAGTACTGATGTGTGAAACAGGCAGTGGCACTTATAGGGTCTTTTAATGGCTATTGGTTGCAGAGGGGATCTGAATTTCTGCTAACCTAGAAGTTCTAAGGGACAATAAATGAACATTAAGAATGCTTGTACTTTCCCTTGCCTATGGTTAAAAATACCCACAACTATATTGGCAGAGTCCAAGAAAGAGGAAAACTCGGCACAGTACTAATCCACCACTAGAATACCATGTTGGTTGGGTAATGGATTCTAAGGAACATAGGCCACGGACTTCCTCTGTCAGGTGAGCAGTATGATTTTTCTTTCTTATACTGTGATGTGTTCGTAATAATTTCACAGAGTTCCTAATACAAATGTAGCTTTTGATGCACATTCTGTCTGTTTAAATTACAACTATGGGACCTGTTATCCAGAATGCTTGGGACCTGGAGCTTTCTGGATAACAGATCTTTCCATAATTTGGATCTTCATACCTTAACTCTTAAAGGAAAACTATACCCCCCAAACAATGTAGGTCTCTATGACAAGATATTGTATAAAACAACTCATATGTAAAACCCTGCTTCATGTAAATAAACCATTTTC